>SKCR01037557.1:0-300380 GCA_019454045.1 Zanthoxylum bungeanum
AAGCAAATGCAAATTAGCCCATGAAAAAGTGGCTATATTTATAATTTTGTGGCAAAATTTTTTTGCATAAGCCTACCGTTCCAGGATTGCTCGACGGAGTTGGGGATGGGAGTGAAACTTCAACCTTCTCCTCTACTTTTCCCCCAATCCCATTTGAATTACCGGCTAAACCAGCACCACCAGACTTAATCATATCTAGCAACTTCACAGTATCTTCACTCGATAAGTTACCAGCTCGACCAGAAGTCAAGGCGAAAACCAACTCGGGATTTTTAAGCAGTACAGCAAGCAACTCAAGGTCAGGTTCAGTTGCGCTTGCATTAGCAATCTGGGGTGCTGCCGTCTGTGATGGGGCAGGCACAGAAGGAGCTGTGCCATTTACAATTACATTATCGGTGGGAACCTGTGTTTCTGTAATATCAGCTTCTGGCGGCTGTTCTGTCGGGATTTCCAGGGTCAATGTATCATCATAATCCATTTCAAGGTCCCATGGCTCCTTGGGATTAGATGGTATCTCCTGGATTGTATGATAGATGGTTTCCTTCTCTCGGTGAGTTCTGTTGTTCTGAACTTCAACCTCTTTGCTATTCTCACCGGCACCAACTCTCCATAGAGTGTCGTGTTCCACTTCTGCAGAAAGGAAACAAGGGCATAAAAGCTTGGAATTTGCAGAGAAATTTCAACTGCTGGTCACATCACATGCAAGCTATAAAAATTGAATTGTTAAGTGTCATTTTGAACAGATGGACTGATTTGAGAGTTGCAATGAATTTACAAATTAATGATGGGCATAGAGTTCGTTAAGAATATTTTGTTTCCTTCTCCACTGCAACATTGAAACTTGGACCTTACATTTCAGTGCCACAAAATTGGCTCAAACAAGATATAAAAGCACAATAAACTTATAATCGACCCCTCAATGATTTGTTGGTCTGATAAGGCATCAATATTTCAATCTGCACAGTGATGATCCTATCAAAGCAGCTGAATTATCCCAATAAAGTTTAGCTTCATTACACCATTATTTTGGTTGTCCTCAAAATTTATGAAATTCTGGAGTACTGTGAGACTCTCTTTCCCTTGTAATAAACATGGATTCCGACTTTTTAATCAAAATATGATCTAAAACAATCATCTGAAGCTCAGATACCATTTCATTATACTAATTATTATCAACTATCAAGTATAAAGTAGCCTTTTTGTAGTCAGAATAAAGACAGTTTCGAACCCAGGACACAACAACTGCACCAATGTGGCTTTTACCACATTTTGTATCAGAAGGGTAATTAACAAGTTATTAAATAGCTAATCCCCATCTCAAAACCAGTATCGCATAATGGTATTAACACTAAATTGATAGAGGGGGTCATTTCAAGCCTTATCAGAAGCAAACTCGATTCATGGAATAACGGTTCCATTAAATTTCCAAATGAGACACTATTCGGATGGTCCAAGTTCATCACATACGGAAAAATACATTTGTAATATTCTTTTTTATTTTTAATTTGTGCCAAACTTTTGCACTTAGTTATAATTATTGGATAAGAGAATACCAAAAAGAAAGTATATACAATAGAACCCAAATTTTACACAAAAAGGAGCATTGGTTTTTATATAAATCCTATTCATATGAGCTAAAAAAAAAAATGTGGTTGGAAGGAGAAGGTAATCATAGGTTGGAATCTGTGATGACTGTGATTGCAGAAGCAAGTGAATCTCCGTCCCTGAAAACGTGTAAATTACTTCCAAAATGTTCAATTGCTCAAAGTTCAGGAACTCCATAAAACGGTCCCCTCCCTCTTCTGTAGAGAGCTATTCTTTCTACACTAATATTATTCGCAGGCACATAAAGGAACAAATAAAAACACTGAAACAAGTGTACCTGGTGGTGTATGCCATGGGATCTGGACCCTCAAGCACTTCTCATGCGGAGGCTCCTTAACATTTATTTTCTGCTTCTCCTGTGGAGACTCCTTAACATCTTTTTTCTGTCTTTCCTGTATAGGCTCCTTAACACCCATTTTCTGGGTCTCCTGTGGAAGCTCGTTAACATCCATTTTCTGCTCTGGATCAAGAGGGGCTTCCAGCCTACCAGAAGTTTTCTGTTCAGGTTTCACTGATTTCTTGAATTGCTCAATTGGTGGCCGAACTAGAACTTTTGGAACTGGTGGCAAAATGCTGGCTTGAGTTTCGGTAGATTTTTCCAGACCTTCACTCTTTATTAGATCATTAACTCCATTAGACAAAGAACCAGTTTTCCCATATTTATTCTGCTGCTTATACATAGCTTTCAATTTTGCTTTTTGAATATCATCCGCAGACATCGGACGGGCTTGACTCACAGGAGCTGATCTTGTGGCCTGCGGGATTCTGCCTGCTGATTGTTGACCTGGCTGTTCCACAAACTGAGTTTTTCGACGTTCTCTGTTATCTGTTACTGGTTAAGGCAACTAAACTCTGTTTGTCCATACATATAAATATGAAACAAAAATTAAGAATAGTGCTTAAATCATTCACCACTTTATCCTATTGATTGCTAACTTAGGTCCTTTGACTACACCAGCAGTACCTTCTTCAAGTTCATGTAGAAAAACTGCATTCCAATTAATCGCAGAAACACAATCAAATTTTTCTAGAAGTCCATTAGACCTTTCAAAACAAGCAAATTGTAACTCAAAATCGTGGAAAACGCATTTAGATGATCTTTTAACATTTCCACTAACAAATACTACTGAACATATAAACAGATCAAGGAATAAAGTAGATAAAATTAATGTACATAATAGAGTTAATTTCCAGGCAAAAGAATTTCTTTTCACCTATCCCTCCACATAAAAATTAAAAGTTTAACATTGCTAGTAAACAAGAAAAAGAATCCAAAAGGATACAAGATGAAGATACACCAAGGATGTTCTTCCTTGCAGAATCATCTGAAGATGCTGCCAATAACTTAAGTGCTTGAGGAGATTCTAGCTTCCTGCACAAGAAATCAATGCTTAATACCTCAACAACTACCAAAACAGTGCCAGAAGGACAAAGAATATGAGTCATATTTATTCCAGACCTGAAACTTTCCAAACTTTCGTACAAAGGCGCAAGACTGGTTTCCTGTACAGCCAAAAAAGGATAAACTAATTAGCAATCATGAGAGCAACCCAGCTTTCAGCAGATTTTCAATTGATTTAGGCTAGCACTTACAGTTGCATTACTTCTTGACTGCCATGATTCATCGGCCATAATTTCACCAATACTGCACATGATTGTTTAGAGTGCAATGATAAGGAACCAGTCGAAAAAAGTTTAGCAGGTACAAGAATGAAATACAAGAACTTGCCTCTGTTTAAGAATTAACTCATTTTGCGCATCAGTTGAAGATTTTGTGCCATTAGTTTTCTTCAAAGCTTGGCTTCTTGAGAACATTTTGCTCCATTTTGACAACAAAAGGTTTGCCCTGTTCGATAAGTCTGATCTTCAATCAGATAAATGAGATTAAAAAATATCCCAAAGGGTGCAAAAGAATATTAGCTAAACAACACATAAGCAGGTATTTTTCATGCAGAATGCATTCAAGAAAAACTTAATGACAAATACTAAGAAAACAAAGTTCTGTACAATTATGATAAGAAGACTTGAAAAGCACACTGTACATAACCACAAAGGTCTCTATAACAGAATAACAAAAGCACACCTGATGCCCTGTAATAGCGCAGTCTTTTAACGCTTTGCAGTATAGCTGACATTTGTTCTGGGAGAGCTTTATGTAATGGCAAGTGGCAGAAAACCTGCATGCCGATCAGACAATGTCCAAGCTAAGTTACAGGCGAAGACAACTAAATAGTCAAACATAATCCATATATAATTGCATACATTAAGGATGACAGCAAGAACACTTGTTTGTTCCTCATCAGCTGCTTGACTCAGCCATGTTGCCAAAATCATCACACCACCTTTGGTTAAAAACCTGCAACCACAATGACCACTTGCTTGGTAAGCATAGCAAACAATATACATCCTTCCATTTTCATAGAGTTTGCAATTACCAATATAGTACAGAAGAATTTTCTATCTGCAAGATCTGCTCCATCAGCTTCACCTGCCCAGAAAATGTTTCTTCTTTCCGCATCAAACTGAAAATATTCTCAACAAAATGTTCATCAAGGTCATCTAAGCCAACTTGAGATTCATCCTGCCCAGAACAAGAGGATGCTTCTTCAACTTTGAGGGGGCCAATAGAGTTTAAGGGAATAGGATTAATGGGTATCACACTGGTAGGGCCAGCTGAACTTAAGGGGCCAGGATCTATAAGAATCATAGAATCAGAGGTAACTGGAATCACATCATCACATGGCACTAGACATGCATTAGATTTGATTGCCTTCTCCTTTGACAACCGAACTAGTTTCCTCACTCTAGTACGTTGGCTAGCAAAAAAATCCTTAACCTACAGAAGATACAGCAGAAAGGTGTTAATGATAACTATCATATATTTCACTCGCTAAAAAGATAGGTGGAAATTATACTAAAACATGACAAATACAGAATTCAGAAAAACAAATACCGATCTTTTAATTTCAGAAATAAGCAGGATTGAGAGGTAAGGCAGAATATTATTCTGAGAGCAGTTGCAATAAATAGAAATGAAGCAAAAAAAAAAAAATGATATGTGCCACTAGGGAACAAAAGGGACCTGAGTAACTGTAACACCAAATTGAGCACTGATCTCCCGACATTCCTTCTTACTTATTGCATCTTTCAAAGCGAAAACTTCTTGCATGTACTTTACAGCCTTAGGATTTAGCAAATCCCTTGGTCTCTTTCCTGTGATATTAACAATGCAACGAAATAGCAACCAAGATAAGTAACCAGCAGAAACAGAAAACGAGCAAGATAAGAAAAATTATGTATGTTCAGACACTGAGACACGGCAATTGGTGCTGCCATATGTCAAGCGAGAAAAGGGAATGCCTAAGTTGACATGAATAGAAACCATAAAAAGAGACCTAGGTTTTAAGGAGTTTGATGAAACAATGATCTCAGATAGAGCACAATAACATCAAAAGATCCATATAGCCAATCCCACCTAGTGGGAAAAGGCTTTGGTTAGTTTGGTTTGGACACCGAGACACGACAACATTTTTTTTTGGAATCATTGGAAACCCTGCCGCCAAACAACTTGACCTGAGCTTAAGCAGAGCAGGTAAAACCCCCGGCTGCCCCAGGCTCTTACAAGAATGACACCCCTTGGACTTGAACCCAGGACTTGGTAACTACGTCCCAACCCTTTGCCACCAAGCCACACCCCTTGGGGCGAGACAGGGCAACATTTTCTTTGGAAATGTTGGAAAACCCCCCGCCAAACCACCCGACCGGAGCTTAAGCGGAGCAGCCGAGCAGGTAAAACCCCCGGCTGCCCCAGACTCTTACAATAAATGCACCAATGGACTCGAACCCAGGACCTGACACCCCTTGGGGACGAGACACGGCAACATACAAAAGCAAAACTCACCAATTTTTATTGACAGGGCACCAGCTGCCTGCATATGCCAATAAATTTTCATTAGTTGACATGATAACTGAAAATAATTGTATCACACAAAACTATATTTTTAAAACAACAAGAAAATATTGATAGAAAGTCCTTCTCTAGTCACAATCACATAGCATAAGATATATTTTTTTTGGGATAAGAAACTGAACTTTTTATTAGTGAAACAGAAACCAGAAACAAAGAGAACAGCGGATAAGAAGTCCACAAAGGCATAAAAGCTTAAAACTAACAAAATGATGCAAACCAACAGAAAACAAAACTAAGATCACACAACAGCAGCCTCCCAAATAAGAAGAAGAAATAATAAAGGCACGTCATTGAACTCTGGATAAACATGAACCCAAACTAAAGCCCAATAATGTACTTTATCCCAAAGCGAATCAACTTCATTATCCTTAAGCTCCTAAAAAATTCTTCTATCCCTTTCCACCCACAACACACAACAGAGCCAGTACTGCACAGGCCCATTAAACAAACACACAAGGAAAATACTTCATTAATAGATTTAGGAGTAGCCCAGAAAATTTTTGAAACTGATAAGATTTAAATAATACTCTCAAGTACCAAATTAAATGTTATAATAATATAATATAATACTTTTCCATAATATTGTGGAATTTTTGTCAATACTGCATGTTTCGGTGTCTTGACATTTCATATTACCAAAAACAGAGTTCAGTAACATATAATTTCCACTGTAATGCATTGTGTGATTGTGTGCAAATTCTTTAATTCTATTTGGTGTATACTGTGCTCAGTAGCACCTCAACATGTTTTGTGCCTAATAAATTAAGGGTGGCATAATAAGCAAGCCTTAATAGAACTGAAAATCCTAAAACATAATTACCAGATCAATGATTTAAAGAGAAATAAAAAATAAAAAAACAGAGAGAGTATTAAATACAATAATATTTTTTTTCTCTTCCTAATAGAGGTTTTTTTTTGGAAAAATCTCACCATCTCCTGCGACAGAGGATTGGCTCCGGTGAGTCTGCATTGTGTAACGACGACGTTTTGAAGCTGCTGGATCTGGCTGTGAAACAGCTCTCTCTGCGACTCCATAAACTTCTGAAACGATTCGGCCGAACTCCGAATCTCTATCTCCATCGAATTCTCCTTCAAAGCCTCCGTTAGCGATTCTCCGCTCAAGAGAGCTTAAAATGAAAGAAAGAATTAAAGAATACGAAAGCAAAATTGAATTCCAATTTGAGATTTACTTAGGGTTAGGGTTTTGTTTAGAGAGAAGGGAGCTGGTGCGACAACGGTGGCGCCCACAGTAAAACAATTCGCGCGTGCATTGAACGGTTCTTTAGTCATTCATCTCCACATCATCATTCATATCATCAATTTATCATTGTTCTTTAGTTCGACGCCGTTTCTGCGGTTTAGTCCGGATTAGGGGTAATATGGTCATGATCCGTTTATTTAATGATTTGGAAAAATTGATATATTTAATAAATAGATGAATTCAAAACGAATCGAATATGAATTTGGATACACCGATATCGATGACATCAGACCGAATATGATAGGAGTACAAAAATTTGACCCATATCCAGCCATAACATACCGGAGTCCCTACACTCGTTTATGCGTAGATTTTATTTATATTAGAATGAGATATAAAAAGTCATTGACCGTCCAATTAATGAGTTTAAAAAATTATCCCCATGCCCCATAACCACCAGGATTTTTACCACTGCTCACTTATTTGTTTTATCTTTTTTATGATTCTTTATTATTTTCATTTCGTTAGTTGTTATTTTTCAATTAAGATATAAGAAGTTATTTTCAGTTATCATAAAAAAGTAATATTATATATATTTGTTGAGTATTTCATTTTTTAATAAATCCAATAATTACTTTTTTTTAATAGTTTAGTCTAATAACAACCTAATTTCCTCACAATACCACCCATGTGAGTGTTCAAACTCATACCTATTATTTCTATTAAACATGTTTTACAAACTGAACTATATATGTTTATAAATAATTAATATAGATAAATAAAAAATATGAATTTTATTAAAGGAATCAAATATGAATTCATCACATGTTAATTCAATTCTTTTATAATTCGATACATTCAATAATTCGTTTTATCACCATTATTTTAGACACATGCCTACTACTACGTTAATTAATTAATAATTTATTGGAATTGTGTGTGTATATATCTATAAGTATATTTCAAAATATTTATTGATCCATTCTCAATATTAATGGACACATATTTTAATTTTTGGATGGATCGATAAAAAAAAAGACTAACTGCACCCGCATATGTAATATGAAAATCAAATTAAATAGAATATTAAACCATTTATAATTTATTCACATGTTAGTGGAGTTTCAAACCGAATTTGGTTTGAAGTCAATATGAAATCACAAATATTAAATAAAATACTAGATCAAGAGCAATTCAAAAAAAATGATAAAGTTGATCAAGAAATTAATTTCCGATTAACTACATATTAAACCAATATAAGACCAAAAATAATTCAAAAAAAATGATAAATTAATTACAGAACGTGAGTCATTTTATTATATGAGTGGATTTTCTCTGTCATAAAAAAATATAAAATAAAAAATTTAAGTTTGCAGGTAACATATATTCGCTGCAGATATCCGCATATTTTACTTAATTACCAAACATATATCAAACCCGTACCAAATCCCACTCATTATAGATAAATTTTTAATAAATTGCGAGTTTGTGAGGGAAATTATCATCTCTAATTTCAATTCAAGTACAACATCATCAATAATCAAACAATAAAATATAATAAATAAACAATCAAACAAACAATAATTTATACCTGAGCGATCTCTCTATCGATCCTCCGATAGGGTTCCCTCCTCGATTCTCGTATCGCTCTCCCATCTTCTTCCGTTGCTATACAGTGCGTTTTGCTCTCATTGTTTGCTTACTCGTAATTTCGTATTTTCTTCGTCGCCAATCGATGTCACATGGTTCTTTTAATAATCGTAATTGATTTTTAGGGTTTATATGTGTTTATTTAATTTTATCTCATGTTATTGTATAATTTGTTTTTATTATTAGGTTTTTGGATGGAGAATGAAAATTAATACTTTTTGTTTTGTGTTTAAGGAATTTGCTCGTGAAAATAAATAGCTTTAATTATGATGCTTGTTAGTAGTGTGCATTGTTGGTTTATTTATGGATTTTTTTGGGTGTTTATTGGTAGATAATTATTGTTTAGCAATGGAGCGCAAGACAATTGACTTGGATCAAGGATGGGACTATATGCAGAAGGGGATCATGAAACTGAAGAGGATTTTGGAAGGATTACAGGAGTCGCCTTTCAGCTCGGAGGAGTACATGATGCTTTACACGTAAAGATTTTATTTGTTTTTCTTGTTTATGAATTATATTTGTTTATTGATAATGGTTTATGGTTGTTTGGGAGGCACTGTTGATTGATTTTTTTTTTTTTTTTTTGGGTGCTGTTTATATGACAGAACAATCTACAATATGTGCACTCAAAAGCCTCCACATGACTATTCTCAACAACTTTATGACAAGTACAAGCAGGCGTTCGAAGATTATATTTCTTCTACGGTGAGGAAGATTGCCATTGCATTCTGGTTGTTATTTTATTGTGACATGTAGTATGGATTCTACTGGTCAGAGTCAACATTGTTTTGTTTTGAATTATATGGGATAACTTCTTGCTTGTTGCATGTCGCTATTGTGCATTATGGCCAATTCATCGAGTTATATGAACCAACCTTTTAATACCTATTGAATTCTCTCTAGAGTTGATAATTTGATATTTCCATTGAATTTGAAACAGGTTGATTGCTGCTTTTGGTGTTTCTACCAATTGTTTACTTGGAAATGATTTTCATGTATATTCGTTTGGCAATAACCTATAGATGTGATTGCAACGCCTTCTAGCCTCTCTATTTGTCATTTTAACTACTATATATTTGTTTTATTAATACAATGTAAAATTAATTATTATTTTACTGAGAAAAATATTGGTTTCTTATTATTGCACATGTGAAGAAATACACATGTATTTATACTAATACAAACTAGGGTTTACTTATTAGGTCACATTTACTAAAATTCCATTCTCACCTATAAATACTCTTAACGCTCCCCTTCAAACTGGAGCATAGATGTCTATCATGCCCAACTTGTTACAAAGATAACCAACTCTTCTACTAACTAAGGCTTTGGTGAGAATGTCAGCTCGTTGTTCTCTCGTTCTAATATGTGTTAAAGAAATCAACCTCCTTGTAGCTTCTCTCGAATAAAGTGACAATCCACTTCTATATGCTTTGTTCGTTCATGATACACTGGATTCTTGTTCTTGGTGATGTGAATTGCTGCCTGATTATCCCACCACACTCTCATGGGAAGTGAGTTATCAACCTTGATTTCCATGAGAAGATGATGGATCCATAAGAGTTCACAATTAACTTTTGCCATAGCTCGATACTCTGATTCTGCACTCGATCTTGCCACCACACTCTGCTTCTTACTTTTCCATGATACTAGGTTGTCCTCAACGAAAACACAATACCATGTAGTTGACCTTCTATCCAATGGAGATCCCCCTCAATATGCATCTGAAAACCCTAAACTCTATGATGCCCATGGTTTTTATAAAGAATCCTACGTCCAGGGGCTCCCTTGAGATACTTAAGAATATGAAGAATGACATCCCAATGAGTTGTTCGAGGAGAAGACATAAACTGACTTACCACACTCACTGAGAAAGCAATATCTGAACGGGTCATTGTGAGGTAATTCAGTTTGCCAACTGCCCTCCACACATCCCTGTATCCACCATTGGTTCTCCATCATCAACACCCAATTTCACATTCAGTATCATAGGCGTAGCAGATGGTTTAGCTTCCATCAACCCTGCATCAGTCAACATGTCTAAAACATACTTCCTCTGAGATAAATATACACCCTAATCACATCTAGATACCTCAATTCCCAGAAAGTACTTCAAAAGACCCGAGTCTTTTGTTTGGAGACTGCAGAAAGGCTTTGAGGGCATCCATACCAGAACTATCACTTCCTGTACTCACAATATCATCCACATACACTACCAATATAATACACGGTATACCCAGATTGAGAATGTTGATAAAATACTGAATGTTCATAAGCACTTTTTTTCAAACCAAAACTGGTAACATCATTAAACCTTCCAAACCATCCACGAGGAGATTCTTTCAAACCATACAAAGATCTATTCAGCTTACACACCTTGATAGACTCCCCTTGAGCAACAAACACATGTGGTTGCTCCACATATACTTCCTCCTAAAGATCTTCATGAAGAAAAGCATTCTTAATGTCAAGTTGATATAAAGGCCAATTTTGAGTAGTAGCAAGAGAAATAAACAGACGAACGAACGTAAGCTTGGCTACTGGAGAGAACGTCTCAGTATAATCAACACCATACATCTGAGCATACCCCTTGGCAACTAATCTGGCTGTCAAACGAGCCACAAATCCATCTAGATGTATTTTCACTGTAAACACCCATTTACACCCAGTCGCTGTTTTGCCAACTGGTAAGGTGACAAGATCCCAAGTATGATTATGTTCAAGAGCTTGCAGTTCTTCCATCATGGCCTCACGCTATCCATTATGAGACAAAGATTCGGTAACTGACCTGGGCACTGACACATAGTCCAAAAAGGCAACAAGATCAGACTCAGAAGATACGGGTACCGGATCTGAAGATGAAGCACATGGTAAAGCCTCGGTGGTAGGGTCACTAGATTGAACCACAGAAGCATGTGTCTGACGTCGGGAGTACACATGGGTGATAGGTGGTCGAGTACTAACTGGTGGAGTAGTAGACACAACACCTTGGGATAAGGTATACACCAGAAAATCGTCAGGAACATCCGAAGAAATGGGAGTCGAGGGAGATTACAGTGATAGGCATGGACTCAAAGAAAGTAACATCAGCAGAGATCAGTGTTCTAAAATGCGCTAGTCGGGCGGCGACCCAGCGCCTAGCGCCTAGGGCGCCTAGGCGGGGCCTAGACAATTAGTCGGCAGACAGTTAAAAATATAATATTTTCCAACATGATAATTCATAAATAATCCAAATCATATAAATTCAAACAAAATGTAATAAACATAAAACCATTAATCAAACTCAATCAACCACATAATGATATAAAATATCATTTAATTTAGTTCATGTTCATCATCCTATAACAAAGTTGAACTACACTAAATATCTAATTCTTCATCTAATTCGAACTCATCATCTTGAAGTTCTTCATCAGAATCAAAATCATCTTCATCAAGTTCTCTGTATTCAACATTTCTGGCACTTTTTCGAGGTTGTAATATGTCATCAGCCCCAGATGCTTCTCCAACCATCCTCCAAGTAAGCCCTGAACCGGGCTCTACTTCTTCATCATCACCAGAGTCACCACCCTCAACGATCCATCCTTGTGCATTAGTAGCATCTTTGGCTTCTAATAAATCAACTTTCAAATCCTTCTCCATTTTGCGCTTGTTCTTCAACTTGGCATTAAAGGAAACATAGACAAGATTGTTTAATCGATTCACATCTAGTCTATTCCTTTTCTTCGTGTGAATCTACATAAATAATTTAAATAAATCAATTAATATTAATAATTACAAAATAAAATAATCAAAATTTAGCTAATGTTAAATATTTACCCCCTCAAAAGTGCTCCAATTTCGTTCACACCCAGATGAACTAGTGGTTAATGACAATATCCTTTTTGCCATTTTTACCAAGTTCGTTGTATGATGTCCATATGTACGCCACCATGAAACTATAAATGAACATAAATAGTTTGAATGAAATATAAGATTTTTTATATATTTTGCAAAATAATTCAAATGAATACTTTGTTTTTACCTGGATTAATAACATCAATCGATACTCGACATGCTTTTACCCCCACTTCTTTACCAAAAGCTTCTTCTTTTGCCTTGTATGAAGCCAACTCCTCATTTATCACCTTACTCTGTATGTCGATGTCATTGGGGAAGAAAGCCTCCACAACCGTAAATACTGCATCCATTACTTTCACATCGTACTCGATACTTGAATCCTTATAGTAATAGTAAGGATTTAAAAGATAAGCAACACAATGTAATGAAGTATCAAGCCGCCCTTCAATTTTACTATCAATAATCTCCAAGATTGGCCGATAATTACTCTCAATATTGTTCAATGCATCCTTGATCTCTTCTTTTGCAATCTTTAGCTCTCCATAAACAAACCCCATGGATGGCTTTCTATCCCCATCAACTAATCTAAGCACTCTCACCAAAGGTGCAAACACCTTCAAACATTGGGTCACCCCATTCCAAAAAGAGATACTCATCACCGTGGCAAATGCAGCTTTCCCTTTAGCTTGCTTCGACCATATGCACTCATCCCATTCCGCGCTAGCAAACATGGTTCGCAAACTTTCTTTTTTCTCGATCAAACTTTGTAAGGATAAGAAAGCTGAAGCAAACCTAGTTACTCCTGGTCTGACTATGTCCCTCTGTTTTGTAAACGATCTCATCATGGACAAAGTCTTGTGACGGGCATACACGAAAATGGTGAAAGCCTTGGCACTATCAATGGTTTTCTTGTATCTCGGCAATTTCCCAATACTTTCAAGCATTAGGTTGATGGTGTGAGTAGCACATGAACTCCAAAAATATTTGGCATCTTCGCCTTCAACAACTTTGCCGCGGCCATATTGTTCGAGGCATTGTCTGTTACAACTTGAACCACATTTTCCGCCCCCACTTGTTCAATGCCCGTCATCACATACTCATAAATGTGCTCTGCAGTATGCGCCACATCAGAACTTTCCTTGGAAGAAAGAAAAGTGGTGCCTATTGTGCAATTAACACACAAATTCATTATGCTTCTCATTTTCCTATCACTCCAAGCATCTGTCATGATTGAACACCCGTTCTCCATCCACTCCTTCTCATGTAGTTTCAGGAAATCTTTAACACTTGCAACTTCCTCTTTCAACAATGGCTCCCTCAACTCATATTGGCTAGGACCTCTGAAACCCGGTCCAAATTGACCAACTGCTTCCATCATCGCTATCCAACTGTCATTGTCAATAGCATTGAAAGGAATACCGGATTCATACACCCACTTAGCAACAAATCGCTTGACATTATGCGTCTTTTCTTTAAAAAGCGCTTCATTAATATTTTGTTGCCTCATTGTTTTACCATCACCAGCTGAAGAATCAGGAGGGGTTACCACTGTCCACCTATCTAAAGGGCCGCGATGCCGAGGGGATCTTGAATCTAACCCTTCTTCTATTTCACGAATTTCAGCTTCTTCTTCATCGCCCCCAATATTAACTCCTTGCCTTATCTCACTAACATGCTTCTCCTTTCTTTTCTCCCTATTCTTTGCCTCTAAAATGGCTTGTCTACACTTCTCTTTATCTTCTTTACTAGACTTTAGACATTTTGCAACATTCCCCGATATATGTCCAATATGTTCCTTCATTCGGTAAACTCCATCGGAAAATTTTTTTGAACTTAACTTGCATTTCACTTTATCCAAGTTATTCGGATCCACTAAAGCCCCATACTCCCATCCAAAATCATTTGAATTCCGTTTAAGAACGGGACTACTCTGCGAATTTGAAGCCGCGGAAGAAGAAGCCATTTACCCTACTAAGAATGAATCACGAATTTGATTAGTAAATGTCATTATAATTATCAATTAATATTCGGATTCTTATAATGTGGAAATCTATCTTAACTTCTTATTTCTTAATTAAACGAATTATGGAATTTAGTAGAACAATTAATTTCCAATCAAACAAAAATACCTATTGATTATTCGTTTGAATGTTAAAATACCAATCAAACAAAAATACCAATCAAACAAAAATCCTTAAAGAAATTGAAGTAATATATTTGATAAAAAAGCTAAAAAAGAAACCAATTAAAATCTAATTCAATCTCAAACTTGGACTTTCTAAAAAACCTAATTCAAACCTAACAAATTACTCAGAACTCTACTTTCCCTAAAATCTCCTCATCCCGTAACAAATTAAAACCTAATTCAATCTCAAACTTGGACTTTCTAAAAAAAAATACTCAGAATCATAGACTTTAGGTTTTTTTTTACCTTAAAATAATACTCAAAATACTCAAAAATTGCTCAAATAACTAATTTTCAATTAAATGAAGTTGGAATAAAAAAATAAAATAATAAGTTTACCTTAGCTTTCCCAAATTGATGTGATGAAAAAATTAAAGAAGAAGAAATGCAGAGAAGCCGTAAGCTGAGAGAAGAAGAAGTAATGCAGAGAAGCCGTAATTTTCAATTAAATGAAGTAGTCGTTTAGGTTTTTTTTTTTTATTTATAAACATCCCCAAAACGACGACATTTTGGGGGGTCTTCTGACTCCCCAAAACGTCGTCGTTTGGGGGGTTAAAAGCCCGACGTTTTGGGGGGTCACAAGACCCCCCAAAACGTCGTCTTTTAATGCCCCATTCAAAGAAAAAAATTAACGCCGATTATCGGCCGTGTATCGGCGCGTAGTCCGCCGATTGGGGCTGAAATCGGCGCCTAGGCGCCGATTTCACGCCGCCCAATCGAGCGCGCGACTACCACCAACGATTTGGTGGTAGTCGCCACGCTCGGCCACCGCCGAGCGCCTACGCGCCGCCTAGGCTGCGCGTTTTCGAACACTGGCAGAGATTAAGTACTGATCTAAAGTTGGTGAGTAACACCGATACCCTCTCTGGACGCGAGAATAACCTAAGAAAATACATTTCAGAGACCGCAGATCTATTTTAGAGATTGTGGCCTGAACATCTTGGACAAAACATGTACATCCAAATACTCGAGGTGAGAGAGAAAATAAGGGTTGGGAAGGAAACAAGTTGGAATATGGAATTTGACCACGCAACACAGAGGATGGCTTACGATTAATCGAGTAACAAGCGGTGGAGATAGCATCAGACCAAAATACTTTAGGTACTTGCATTTGAAACATGAGTGCGCGAGTAACCTCTAACAAATGTCGGTTTTTACGTTCTGCCACTCCATTTTGTTGAGGAGTGACAATGCAAGAAGATTGATGGATAACACCCTGTTGAGCGAGAAAGGAAATGAATTGGATGAAAAATATTCTTTTGCATCATCACTGCGTAAAATACAAATAACAGAATTAAATTGTGTTATGATCTCTGCACAAAATTGACAAAATATTGAAAATAACTCAGAACGATTTTTCAAAAGATATAGCCATGTTACTTGGGAATAATAATCCACAAATGTCACAAAATACCGAAATCCTGTTTTGGATAAAGTAGGACAAGGGCCCCAAATATCTAAATGTACTAGATTAAAAGGGGACGCAGTCCGGTTATTGACGCGACATTGATATGACACTATGATGTTTCGCAAACTGACAAGACTCACAATCTAACTGCGATACACCTTGCAAACTAGGACACAATGTGATGTGATCCAGAATGAGCTCGGTTTGTTAGGCCAAGTTAACTTGAAGTTGTGGCTGATTGCATGGCTTGGTCAGATTGATGTATTTGGGTCATTTTGGTGGATTTGGAAGATTCCTGGGTTATGGAGTTTGGTCCATGCATGATACTTTATGTGAATGCTTTATTATGTCTAAAGCAATATTGGAATGGGTCTTGGACGTGCATGGGCTGCCTTGATTGATTTTGGGCTTTATTTCCGAATGGTGCATTAGCAGTGGCGGGATTTGCGCAGTCTTCGTATTTTGGACGTAATTTTCTCGTCCGATGTCCGATTTTGGTGATTCAAGTTGCATTGGAAAGAGAACTCGTAGCTCTACAACTTTGTAGCTTATATCAAAGTCCAGTTTGGATGTCTTCTTGGTCAAAATGAGGACGCAAGATATCTCTATGGTTTTTAAATTTTTTTAAGGTTATGTGTTATTTAAGTGCTGGGCTGAACTTTAATTATATTACAAAGCCCATGCACGAAATTTTAAAGTATTTTATGTGTTATTGAGTTTATTTTACTAGGGTTTTATTATATTTGGGTAGAATTAGGGTTAGCCACCTATTTAAAGGGGCATTATTCATTGTAATTGGGAAATAACTAAGAACATTTTTTTTACAAAACAAAGTGACTTGTGTCATCTTGAGGGAGTGGATTCTTCCTTGGTGCTACGAAACAAAAACTTATCAACGTGTGGCAAGCGTTGTGGCGCTGTATCGCTGTTCAAGATTCACTAAAGAAATAAAGAAAGGTTCTTAAAGGCAAAGTTCTTTGAGGGTTGGACTTGATCTTGGAAGGATTTTGTTCTTACAAAATCAAGATTCGCGGTTCTTGGGGCTTAGAACACGTGAAGGGGTTTGCTTGGCTTTGTTCCAGGCAAGTTTCTGTCACAATGTCTGAAGACTCTGAAGAGAAGGATGACCAAAACGACAATGGAATTTGAAAGCAGTGGAGTGACTTGTACATGCAATCGACCGAGGAACTAGCTCATGTGAATCAAGAGCATAGAGCCCACCCACCTCACGGCCTCTACCAATAATCTGCCTTTTCTTCAAATCCTGAAAGAAACAATACGGAGGAAGAAAGTGAGCAGAACAATTAAGTGAGGTAGTTAATTTACTGACAGACAGTAGATTATATGGAAATTGTGGAAGGTAAATAACCGAATGCAAGACAAGAGAGTTATTGAGATAAGCAGTACCACTCCCAACAACAGGAGATGTGGACCCTTCAGCTAAAGTAACATTACGATGAGCAGATGTTGAAGTAAATGAAGAAAGAATACTTGAGTTTCCGGTCATATGAGCAGAAGCACCTGAATCAATAATCCAATGACGGGAGGAAATGGAGAAACAAGCTTTGGGATTACCTGTCTGAACCAGTGAAGCACTAGGAGACAATGTAGATTGTTGAGAAGCATAGAACTAAGTAAGTTGAGCATGCTCATCAGCAGAAATAGTAAGCCGAGGTTCAGAAACAATTCTAATGGGTACAATTGTGGATACAGGACCATCCTGACTAGCAGCATGAGCAAACTTCCGATCCCCCTGAAAATGTGGAGGTTTTCCATGTAACTTCCAACATACACTCTTCATATGACCCACTTCTCCACAATGATAACAAGTGCGAGGGCCATTACTACCACTACTTCTGCCACCACCTCTACCTCTTCTATAACCACCCCGACCACTGCTGGAGTTGTCCTCCCTCGATTTACTACTAACCAATGCAGTTGACTCAGTTGCGACAATCTCTTTAGGACCCTCAGGAACCGGATCCTTACTCATACGATGAAGGCGGGCATAAATATCACTTAAAGAAGAAGGTAGCTCACTTCCAGCAAGTAATTGACTTCTAGCGACCTCATACTCGTCCCCTAGTCCAGCTAGAAAGCACTGTACTATAATTCTATCATCCTGCTCCTGCATCTTCTAAACATCATTGACAATCGGAAACATAGCTCTCTTCTCCTCAACGACTCGCTTTACTTCTGTATAATATTCAAACAATGTTTGACCTTTTCTCTCAGCCCAGTAAATACTTACCATCATACGGTGAATGTGAGACAAATCATGCTTGCTAGCATATAAAAGCTCCAAATAGTCCCAGAGCTCCTCCACTGTATCACAATGATTAGTCACATCATCAACAGATAGAGCCAAAGTGTTCTGAATCTGATTGAATAACTTATCATCCGCCATCACCCATTTCTTATACGCAGCCTTATCCTCTTTAGGAGGAGGTGTCTCAGTAAGATGATCCTCCATATCAATACTTGTGACATACCTTCGTACTGTCCTTCGCCTATGAAAATAATTATGACTACCTATCAATTTCCTCTCTGTAATCCTTGTTGACGAAGGAATTAATTCACTAACAATCTTAGACTCGCTACATTTCACATACATGATGGCAGATAACACTAACAATCCACAGAACCGGGTCAATAATAAACACTAACAAGTCACAAAAAATCCGACCTCCAAAAAATCAATAAAACCAACTTGCAGCATTAAACAAATTGCACCAACCACCATTAAAGAGAGCGCGCACACTGTTAAATATTCACCAAAACATTCTCATTTTTTTTTGTTTTACTTACCAAAACAGTGTCACCACCGTACTGCCGCCGTCGATGGTGGTCGTCGCCTTACTTTCGTCGTCAATGGTGGTCACCGACCACACCAGAATGTTCAGAGATGGTTGACTACCACAGTGGCACAGTCCGTTGTCGACGATTGCCTGAAATGTGCGATTGACAGGGCACTTTTCACTCCAGCCGCCACCGCCGTCAATCTCGGCCGAGCAAGAGTCGCCGACACCACTAGAGGTTGCAGTGTGTTGCAACTCCACTGATCCCTCTCCCAATGATGTGCTGCCGCTGCTTCAAACTGAAACCCTAACCTTAATGTTTTTTTTTTTAAAGTGGCTTTGATACCATGTTATTTTACTGAGAAAAATATTGGTTTCTTATTATTGAACATGTGTAGAAAAACACGTGCATTTATACTTATACAAATTAGGGTTTACTTATTAGGTCACATTTATTAAAATGCCATTCACACCTATAAATACTCTTAACAGTAATGTTTCTATTTGATATGTTTACTCATTTTTCCTGTATTTAATCTTATGTGCTGCTCTGTTTTCATTTTTGTTTACTTTTTAGGTATTGCCATCTTTGAGTGAGAAGCATGATGAGTATATGCTGAGGGAGCTTGTGAAAAGATGGGCTAATCATAAAGTTATGGTTAGATGGCTGTCACGCTTTTTCCATTATCTTGATCGCTACTTCATTGCTCGAAGGTCACTTCCAGCACTTAATCAAGTTGGACTTGCTTGCTTCCAGGAACAGGTTTGTCATAAGCCCTTTTAATGGCAATCATATATGTTATAGCAGTGTAAATTTTTTATATGCCTCTCCTATTTTTGTATTCTTTTAAAATTCTGACATCTTTAATTTCTCTAATTCCAGGTTTATGATATTTTAAAGAATAAAGCCAAAGATGCTATAATTGCTCTTGTAAGTTCATTGTTTCGTGATCCCCATGCCTCTTTTACCTCTATTTTTGAGTGAAAGGGCTGAATCATCATTTCTTTGAACTGTTTCGATAATACTTTAACCTTGTTACTTGATGTTGTTTAACCCAAAATTTATTTCCTCTACCAGATTGATAAAGAACGTGAGGGAGAGCAGATTGACAGAGCGTTGTTGAAGAATGTATTGGATATCTATGTTGAGATTGGAATGGGGCAGATGGATAGTTATGAACTAGATTTTGAAGAACACATGCTTCAGGATACTGGTGCTTACTATTCTCGTAAGGCATCAAACTGGATTCTTGAAGATTCATGTCCAGAATACATGATAAAGGCAAGTCCTTTTGCCCATAATTTTACCCATTATGACATGGAATTTTATCAACCCGTTTGATTTTAAATTATAACATAACTTTGATTTACCTGTTCGATTTTGAAACTCTGCAGGCTGAGGAATGCTTGAAGAAAGAAAGAGAGAGAGTGTCTCATTACCTGCATTCAAGCAGTGAGCCAAAATTAGTGGAGGTCAGTTTTGATATAAATACAAAATGCTTTAGTGAAGTTTTAGGCGTTATGGAATTAGAAAATAATTCTTGAGAAACCATATGAAATTTATTGAGAAGTTCTTGATTCATAAAGGCAAGTGTGACATCTTCCTTTTGTGGCATATTAAATTAGTATGCACTTTTCTTTTTGGAGGTTTTGGTTCTTTTAATTATTTGTATCAAGTCGTCTAGAAATAGAACTTCAGCAGTCCAGGAAATTCTGATATCAAATCCTTTGGGTTCAATTACATTATTTTATTGTCTTCCTAAACAGAGTTTTACAATCCATAATACATCCTAATTGTAGCTCTTCACCTTATGTAGAAAGTTCAACATGAGTTGTTGGTGGTGTATGCAACTCAGCTTCTTGAGAAAGAGCAATCTGGATGCCGAGTATTGCTTAGAGAAGATAAGGTGCTTTCCATTTTTTCACTGTTTTGTGGTATTAATAGATGATTATAAGGCCATTGTGGAATTAATATAATTTCTCTTTGTCTGTGCTTTGCTAGGTGGAGGATCTTTCTAGGATGTACAGGCTTTACCATAAAATACCTAAAGGCTTGGAACCAGTGGCTAATGTATTCAAACAGGTTTGTTGGTTGGTTTTTACACATATTTTATTTGTCTACTAAAGCCCGTTTACCTGTTACTTTGTTCACATTACTAATCTTTTGAGAATTTTGATATTTCAGCATATTACTGCTGAAGGCACTGTGTTGGTACAACAGGCTGAAGATGCTGCAACAAACCAGGTATAATGTTACAGTTATTTTTCTTTTATATAACTAACTGTTTCTACATACTAGAGACAGCTGCCATCACATTATTAAGAAAAAAATTGTTACCCGCTCTCTTGCATGAACCTTTTGCATCATCTTCACATTTTAGTTTTGGGGATGCTATTGTTCCCCTTTTGATTGATGCTATGTGATGACAACAGCATGAGAATCATTCTGTAAGTGCTAATACCAATAAATATGTGAAAGGATTAACTAATGGTTGCATCACTACATCACCGATTAGTGATTAGACTTATTGTTCTTTTCTTTTTGGTGGGTAATGAGAAGGGTTTCTCTTGGCTCCCTGCTTTAGTTCTATTCATGCTTAACCTATCCAGGACTTTTAGGCAGATTTGTTAATCCACTTGGGATGGGGAAATTCTTTTGGCAACCCTTGGTCGATAGCTAGACCATTTAAACTTATGTGCACGATGGGTTTGTTGACTTGCGACATTTCCATTGATCATCCTCCCAAATTATGTGCATTTGTTATTTATTACCATAGTTTGTTCTTTACCCAGTGTGATTACTTATTTGCTGTCAAATTAAATTATTATTGTGGGCATGAGATTTTTCTTTCGCCTTTCCCTATATTGTCATATTCGGTTTGGACTCCTGCATTCTTTGGTTGTTGCAGCAGCAGTAATTGATTATTGCTGTGGAACCCTAAATTTATGAAACTCTAGTTCCTCTGATACTAACTCCTTCCATGAGGGGAAGAAAGCTGCTTTTGACCTTGACATGTTCTATCTGCCCTACCCTGAAAAGAGTAAAGAGGAAATAAAAAGAAAAATCATAGGAGACAGGAAGGTGTCTATAGCTCATCCACACGTGTTTCTACATGCATCATTTTGACCTTATTGAGTCAATGTAGTTTAGTTGTATGCCACCTGCTTGTATTTTTATGCTTTTTTTTTTTTTTTTTACTGAGTGCTGACACTTGTATGCTTATACAGGGTGGAAGTGCAGGTGCCGTGCAGGAACAGGTAGATCTCTCTACTACTATTTTATGGAACATCTTGGAATTATTGGAATAAAAATTTACTTTGTTGTTGGTATTCAGGTCCTTGTTAGAAAAATAATCGAGCTGCATGACAAGTATATGGAATACGTGACTAATTGTTTTATAAACCACACGTTGTTCCACAAGGTTTGTGGTGTATGGTATTCTAATAGTTATTAGATCTCATCAAATTATTGGTCTAAAATTTACTTTCTTTGGTTGTTCAATAGGCCCTGAAAGAGGCTTTTGAGATATTTTGCAATAAAAGTGTTGGTGGCAGTTCAAGTTCAGAACTACTGGCCACATTCTGTGATAATGTCCTCAAGAAGGGTGGAAATGAGAAATTGAGTGATGAAGCCATTGAAGAAACTCTGGAGAAGGTCGTTTGATAATATGTAGCAGTACTAAATTACTTCTCACTAGAAATGACATTGATTCTAAACAGAATTCTTCGATTTGCAGGTTGTTAAGCTGCTTGCATATATCAGTGATAAAGATCTTTTTGCCGAATTCTACAGGTAAAATCTATTATTCTAGACATTGCTTTCACACATTTTTCATTTATTTTATGACAAGTCTAAGTCTAATGTATCTATAAATCCAATTACTTTTGTATTCTTACAAATGGGTGGGTTCTTTTTTTTCAGTTTTTTGTTTGTTTTTGTTTCTGGCTGTCCAATGCAGGAAAAAGCTTGCTCGTCGACTACTTTTTGATCGTAGTGCTAATGATGATCATGAAAGGAGTATTCTCACGAAGCTGAAGCAGCAGTGCGGTGGACAGTTTACGTCGAAGATGGAGGGAATGGTAAGTTGGTCTGAGATGTTGGGCTAAGCTTTTGAATCTGTTATTGTACTTGTATTTGGATTTCACATGGTATCTTTCTTTCAGGTCACTGATTTGACTTTGGCAAGAGAAAATCAGACCAGCTTCGAGGAATATCTCTGTAATAACCAGAATGCACACCCTGGGATTGATTTATCAGTTACTGTTCTCACTACTGGATTCTGGCCGAGTTATAAATCCTCTGATCTGAATCTCCCTTCAGAGATGGTAAGCCGTGACTTTTATTCATGTAGGTTAGTGGGAAAAAGCAGTCAGCTCTGATTTTGCAATATCATTGTTTCAGGTCAAGTGTGTGGAAGTTTTTAAGGGATTTTATGAAACAAAAACAAAACACAGAAAACTGACTTGGATTTACTCATTGGGTCAATGCAACATAAATGGCAAGTTTGAGCAAAAAAATATTGAGCTGATTGTATCAACGTATCAGGTAATACCTTGTACAGAAATCAGATGTTCTTAGAGTTGGCATGAAATGTGAATGTTTTAAAATTCTGTTGTCTGAATTTTATAGGCTGCAACTCTGCTGCTTTTTAATACTTCGGACAGACTGAGCTATTCAGAGATCATGACTCAGCTGAATTTGACTCATGATGACTTAGTTAGATTGCTACATTCCCTGTCATGTGCCAAGTACAAGATCCTCATCAAGGAGCCAAATACAAAAACCATCACGCAAAGTGATTACTTTGAGTTCAATTCCAAGTTTACAGACAGAATGAGGAGGATTAAGGTCTGAGATTGTTTCATCACTTTGATTTTTTGGCTTTTCTCTGGTTCCTTGGTGGCTTTTTAGCAATTGAATTGGTGTGATTTCGTAATAGAGATTATAAATATTTGAAACTGTCCAACCATGTACAGATCCCTCTCCCACCTGTCGATGAAAGGAAGAAAATAGTTGAAGATGTTGACAAAGACAGACGATATGCTATCGATGCTGCAATTGTGCGCATAATGAAGAGTCGGAAAGTTTTGGGTCATCCGCAGTTGGTGTCAGAGTGTGTTGAGCAGTTGAGTCGCATGTTCAAGGTATTCACAGATCTCTCTTTAAAAATTATTATATTTCTGGTAATTTCCAGTCAACTTGGGAAAACAAATTTGATATTTGACTTGGAACGTGCAGCCTGATATAAAAGCAATCAAGAAGAGGATGGAAGATCTAATCACAAGAGATTATCTGGAGAGGGACAAGGAAAACCCTAACATGTTTAGGTACTTGGCCTAAATTTAACCAAAAAAAGCTGAGAGCTAGAAAGTGTAAACTTTGGCTATATGACATTGAAAACACCCACAAAAAAAAAAAAAAAAAAAAAGGTGCTGTAAATACTGTGTAGTTATTGTCTTCTTTTCTGATACCAGTGGCTGGAGAATTTGTTGTGCTCCTCTTGTTGGAGGAACCAAAAAAAGGAAAAAAGAATAGGAACACCATTATTGATTCAATGATTTTTCTACAGGGTGTGTATATTTTATGGGCCATCTTGATGATTCATGATCTATTTGGCATAACAGAACTTGCTGACCGGCATATGCAATTATTTCATAAATAATCAAATTCGAGTCGAATTTCAAACACTTGAAGAGAAATAAAAAATAAAAAGAGAAAAGTGAAATTTGGTAATCTGGGTTCTCATTATCAATCGAGCCAACAATCAGAAATGGAATTACAAATTTGTCTACAGAACTTTAAAAATAAGACAATTAAGACAAGTGAAATAAGATTGGGTCAGAACTATAACTGCTTCAAGCATCATGTTCAAGTTCATCAGCTGAACTAATTCACTGGGATACAAAATTTATTACGATAATTTGAATCAAAGTTAATGGTTACTGTACATTTAGATGGGCGGAGAGATCAAAATTTCATTGTCCATGACTTGTATAAAACTAATCCATGTACTAGCAATTGAGGAACTATATATACACATGGGGTGAGAAATTTTGAGTCATTCATTTCATGCAATCCAATAGTGGATATTAAAAAGCAAAGTAACATTTAATGATATTAATTCATCAACTATTGAATTGCATGAGATCAATGGCTCAAAATTTGTATCAAAACTTCCAAGTCAAAATTTTATATATATATATATATATTCATAAGAATTAGAATGCATATTTTCCATGAGGCCATTACATTCATAGTCGTTTCTGCAGCTAGTTGCAACTGTCTCCAGATGCTGAACCTGAAACCAAATACCATGTTCAGTCGGAACTTGCAAAACTCCAAGAGAATCATTTCATCACAAGATCTGTAATTTAAAAAACGAGTAACATCCTTGTAACCGTAATCTGTAAGATTATATCAGTTAAGGTAACCTATCATTTTATAAGAAAAATGGAGAATCTTCAGAGAGGTTAAAAATGATGGGCAGGTAGCCATACCTGTTAGGATCAGCCTATGCCGATGGTGTAGTAAATACTTGTTGAGTATAAATTTTTTTCCTTTTCTCCAGCCACTGCAACCAAATAAAAAAATAAAACTAGAATTAAGTGACTAAAGAATTAAATGTCATGCGGTCAGACAATTTTTTTCACAACAATAAATAGTCTACAAACCTTGAAAGGAAATGAAGCTCAGGTGATCTTTATTAATGGAAGCTACATGCACATGTTTTTTTTCCACCTTATAGTTTTTTATCAGCAGCAAACTACGAATTGTTAATTTGTAACAGTAGTAAAATGGAACCTGCATAACAAACAGATGAGAGAAATTATAAAAGAAAAAAATGGATAAGCAATAGAGAGAGGGGAAAGAACTATATCCAACCTGAGACTGCCACCTCTTTTGCCCTGTTTACGTTGTGCTCAAACCAGGATTGCAGTCTCTGCTTGGGAAAAATCAGATCAAAATGCTCACATAAATATTAGCCACCCATCCTCAAGATATCTCTGAGTGTACATAAAAAAAATTAACAGGACACAAAAACTGAAAAGAAAGGCCAAAGGGATGGCACCCTCCTACCCACCCTACCCGGCTAATTGAACTATATCTATACATACATTATTTCTTCAATCACAATCCTGTTGAACCATGAATCAGGCAGTTGTCGAAGCTCATAATCAGTTCTGCATCACACATCCAGAATACCAATCTCGAGAAGGTACATAACAAGATTGGTTCTCGTCTGTTCAGAAAACAGCTAAAGCCTCAGAAGAATTAACAAAAACTCCAAATTAATGTTATTGTGCACATCTACAGAAAGAGGATTCGGAGAGTTGTGATAACGGATTGTCAAGCTATTTCGTGCAGCAGCAGAGAAACCAGGGTAGCCTCTTTTCTTCTCTTTTGAGGCTCAATACTCACAGATACACCAACGAAACGGAATTCTTCCATTCCAGGGTTTGACAGCATCCCCACAAAAATTAGGGCTCTTTTTTAACGGCTAATAGCCTCCATTGCCATCCGTACCAAACGAAGTAACCCCTCTACGTCTTGGAAGTTAAAATCAAGGGCCCTCTTGATGGAAGAAATACCCTCCCTGTGTTGACCCTCTCCCAAGCTTACACTAGCAGCTGCAAAAGCATTCCTTGATTTTCTTGAAGCCTCCATTGCAAAATTTACATCCTGTACCTGCACACCATCAAGTTTAATAATGTTAATGCTTCGCTATTCTCATATAAAGATGTAGTCATGAAAGATATGGTTCAGAGCCTAATTTGTGCATACACTCAAAATCATGTTCTTCTGTAATGGAATTTCTACAAAAGAAGAATTGAAAGTTTCTCAGTCAGTCATAATTATGCTTACAAAATTGAGCAATCGACTGAAGTTAGGACGGTTCCGAGCAGCAATGACATGGTTCCCAGTAACTTGTGGAGAACCAACACCTTTTGGTAAGGCAACCTTGTCCACTGTTGTTGGGTGATTTAGGTTATCAACATCCGAAGCAGAAGAAGAAGGAGACTCACCTGATAATGTTTAAGAGAAACATGTAAAGAAAAAGGTGGTTACTACACTTCCTTTTGTCTCGTTTAGCACCATAATCCAAAGGCCCAAAAAATAGAAGAAACAAAAAAGATAAAATGTGGTTTTTGACATCCAAGATGATGAAAGTAAATCCATTTCTGCATCAATATCAACAGAGTTTAACATTTCTAGTCTGGATTCTTGTATGAAATAGTAATTGAATGGTTTCGAAACTGAATTCTACAAGCCAATAATAATGATCCATACAGTGTCAGATAGGGGTGGGCATCGGATCGGATCGGATCCGATCTGATTAGCAAATCCGATCGAATCGAGTTGGTCCGGTTCGACGGATTTTGGATTGGATTTTATCCGATCCGATCGAATTTTTTTTTTTATTTAATATGCAAAACGACGTCGTTACATATTAAATAAAAAAAAAATTGAATTATTTCGGATCGGATTTTATCCGATCCGCTCGATTTTTTTGACTCAAACCCACCGAATTCGGATCGGATCGGACCAATCCGATCCGAAATAGGATGATTTCGGATCGATTCGGTCCGATTCGAATTCGGATCGAATCAATCCGATCCGATAATTATCGGATCGGATCGAGTTCGATAAGATGATTCGATCCGAACGAATCAAACAGCCCTGGGCATTTCGGATCGGATCGGATCGGATTCGGATTCGGTCCGATCCGAATCCGATAATGCCCACCTCTAGTGTCAGAACTCAGAATAATGAATATTGATGTATCTACTTGGGAAAAATTTCACTAACTCCCAACCGGGAAAAAAAATGTTAGCAAGCTTCATTGGTATATTGTGAAAGACAATTTTACTAATTTTATTTTTGATAACAGGAAATCCCTCGACTGTGCACCAGGTTCAAATCTGGGCCTTACTGCTGGACCCTATAACACTTATTAGTTGGAAAAACCATGAGATATAATATCCCACTGAGTGGCTGAAAGGACTTCTGAACTTCAAACCTCTTGGTCGGAAACCAAGGGTCATACCGTCTGATCCACCTCTTAGGCTAAAAGATATCTCATTCAAATAATTTAGAAGATAAAACATCTGAAATAGCCCAATGGCATCAGAAGGCATTCCCAATAACTCAAATTGGGAGAAAATAATTCAAAGGGTATTTCATAATATGGCTACAAGCAAAGAAATTTTGTGTGAACCAACCACACATGCAATCTTAGTCCTCCTTTATTCTTTGAAGAAAAAAATATTCCTGTTTGCAAAGCAGCCAACTTTTTTTTTTTTTTTGGGAATCGTTGGAAACCCCGCTGCCAAACCACCCCTTCCGGGCTTAAGCAGAGCAGGTAAAACCCCCGGTTGTCCCAGGCTCTTACAAAAAACGCACTCCCTGGATTCAAACTCAGAACCTCGAGGTCAGATCCTGAGCCATACCCCACCAAACCACGCCCCTTGGGGACAAAAAGCAGCCAACTCGATAAAGCATTTATAACAAAAGGAAGTAAACTAGTCAAAAGTCTCAAACAAACAAAATAATTACTTTTGTCTTACATTTCCAGATTATGCCGAACAGTGCACTAAGCTGACCTTATCAGCTTACAAGATTATTTCTAGAAACTGATACAACTCAAGCTGTCAAGAATTGTATTCAATAATCATTTCACTGTTCTTAATTTACGTTCCTTCAATTTATAGGTGCACATGTTGCATCTTTATCTCATTTATGCACTTCATTTCATTTTATCTTGCAAATTCCAAATTGATGCAAACAAAACCCAACAATACAAAGATCACAAAAAATCTTCTTTAAGTCTATAGTGTTAACAGGAATAAGATATTCTTATCATTGTATCTAGGACCATATCCCTCTGCGGCATGCATAGTTCAGAAGTGCTAAGTAACGTGCCTCGAAGTTAATTTGTTCAAATAGAACCCATATTTAGAATAATCAGTTAATCACCACGACACTTTTACCAAGGCGGTTATCTTTCAATAGTGTTAATACATCTCACAGTTGATATTTTCCAAAAAACAGTCAAGTAGAGCGAATAAATAAACCATCACATTCCAGGGTAAAATAAGGATTTTCAAATTGAAGCATTTGTGGCCGGATTTAGCTCCTATGAAATTTAAGTATGTGGGATCATGAATACAGAACCAGAGGAATCAAAGGCACATGGCCTCCAGTATTATATTCATTTTCATATAGATATGACTAAAAGCAGAATTTTATCCTGTAAATACAGTGACATGATTAAGCTATGTGTTCATTCAAATTACCAGGAGTCATTTGTAAAGCCGACTGCAACTCGTTTCGATCTCTGCTTGCACTGGAATGCGAGGAATAAATTACTCTCATATATGCCACCTCCATGCATTTGTAGGCTAGTGCAGCAGCAGCCATGTCTTTGGACCTCTCATACTCATGGGCACAAAACCTAATGATAATAATAAAATTAGAAGTTACTCCAAACGCTTAAATCAAAATCATCCTCAGATGTTCTTAGACCAGAAAGAACAAAGAGGGTGTAGCAACAAATCACCAGTCTATGCCTCAACTTCATATGTGGAAACATATTAGGTAGTGTAATAACAAGAACTAACAAGGAAAGACACAAAACAATACTGAGCAAATGGCAAACAAGGAGTGAAAACGCATATCATTGCCTGCTAAACCTCAGACATACCCCCCACCCCCCCACCCCCAAAACCCAAAGAAAAAAAACCTCAGGCACCATTCGTTACGTAATCACACAATTCATCCAAAGCTTCTCTCGACTTGCAAACATTTGAAGCAGCAGGATTCATACCTCCTACTGCATGCAGTGGCAATTATATAAAAAGGAAACCAAACTTAATTCATATGAACTAAGTTCAATTAAAACAAGAAAATTACCAAGGAACTCCAAACACAACACCCCCCCCCCCCCCTCCCCCCCCTCCCCCCCCCCCCCCCCACAACAACCAATAAACAGGGAAAAAAAATTAAATCAACAAGAGTGCCAAAAAAAGGAACTTCTTGATTCAGAGATCAAGCTAAAACTTTTGACGTACTCGCATAGTTTTGCAGTGCTACTATATATAGTCATTGACTGTAACAAATCTCCATGCTTGGCACTCTCACTGCTGCTAGATTCTAATAGAGAAGCCCCATGAAGAAATTTGAGGGCTGCCTGGAAGTAAAGCCCTGTGCTTTCACTAATAGACCCTGAGTTCTGCAAAAGATAAGTCATCTTTCTCAGGGCTAAGAAGAAGATAAATACCAATAGGTACCAAATTAAAATAAAATAAGTTGAAACCTTTAGACGATCAGCCAGGTGCTTCAAATCTTTAGCTTCTTTCAACGCATTGTTAGCAGCTTGACTTGAGGAATCCTTTCTTGCTGGACTTGAGGCATCAGGATTCCTAGCCCTGTGCCCATTTTGTGTAGGTCTTGAACTAGTATGCTGGGATCCGTTCTGATGATCAGCCTTCCTGATTTGTTTTGGAACCTTTGATGCCTTGTCAACTTGAAAGCCATCAGCTGGCAAAATATCTGATCCATTTGCTTTGAGTGACCCATGAGCTGGTCGAGGACAGCGAACCAGTGTATCATTCTGAGCTCCTCCAGAAGGTGGCAACGATAGAGACTTCCCTCTCCCGGAGACAAGTTCCGCTTGATCTGTTTTGTCAGAGACGAACCCCTTTGAAGATCTTTCATCATTGCAGTCTTGCAGAAGTCTCTGCTTTGGAGTGGACGTTGCATCCCAACAAGTGATAGCATCTACTTTAGAATCTAGACCACCATGCCCCCCTAGACTTGATTGATTTTCTCTTTTCGAACTCTCAATGCAGAATTTTCCACCAGAGTCTTTCTTATCCACATTTTTCTTCTCATTACTATCAGGCTTCACCCCAAGCTTCTCCTGGAACTTATTCCTACCATCCCTGGGTTTTACTTCATCGGAAGGCACATGATCTTGTACTTCATAGACAGAATTGGATTTAGAACTCCGGGTGTTATCCTTGGACAGCGAAGAGGACCCTTTTGAAGACTTCTTTGGACGAGAACCAATGGCATGATGTCTGCTGTCATTCCGTCTTTCCTTATCATGACAGTGATCAACAGTTGGTGGTTTCCTAGAATGTTGAGTTTCTTGACATAAATAATTTGCACAACCATTTGTAATATGATGATTTGCTATATCAGGAGATGGCACAATTGCTTTGGCTTTACCACCAGAGAAGTGACTAAAATCCTTATCCTGAATATCCAGCACAGACTCAAGAGATCCGTGCTGAGCAACAATGGATTTGTCCTTCCTCGCCATACCAGACCTATCACTCCCACCCTCATCTTCATCATATGGACATTTTCTTGGACTACCTATGCCAAAATATTCAGCGTCATGAGACTCAATTTTACCATTGAGATTCCTGCTTGCAGCTATTCTCATAGGAGATGAAGAAACTGACTCCACCGGTGAGCCTTTTGATTCATGGAAGCTGGCTTTATTTTTATGGGAACCAGAAACCTTAGATGAGCTCGAAGTGGCTGCTACAGAAGGCTGTACAGGCATTGAATTCCTTTTATTATCCAGACCATTCAGGCTTCGTTGAGAAAATGTGCTTCCTACATCTTGCCCTAGATGCTGGTTCTTTTTACGACTACCTTTTTTGTCTGATTTACCACTGCCTCTACTTACACTAGACTCCTTCCCCTCATACTTGGATACCCTGGCTTTCTTTTCCTTCCTGTAATCATTCTCACTGAATTCTTCCACAGAATTTCTGCTGCCCTGAATATCATTGCCTGTACTTGGGAGGAGCCCCGAATAAATTTGATTATCAAGGCCATTCTTCATTTTCCTCTTTTTTGCAGTAGCATCATCCACATAAACCTTGACTTTATCTTTCTGTTTCCTAGCAGAAACCTGTTGCCTGTCCTTTGTATCAGACTCCTTAGAGGAATAGACATTATGCCTAGACTGTTCCTTCCCTGACGAGGTAGTTGGCAAACCATTACTCAAGCTAGGACCCCCCTTCCCTGAGGGCCCTCCATGTTCAGATACCCAACTTTCACCAGTGACATTCAAATCTTCAGTCTTGATTTTCTTGGAGGCTCTAAAATGTTCTTGATCAGAGTCCCTCTTGCTTATAATCTTTAAACTCTTGGTATCACCTAAGCAAATGATTCATAAGAGGATACCATTATATAATATAAGAGATAGATACAAGTACACAATAAATATCTGTATCTGATCAAAAGCAATACCTCCATCAGAATTGTGATCTAGTATTTTATGCTTCTCTTTCTGCTTATATTTGTGTTTCTCCGCAGATAAATAACTAGACTTGCTTAGCTGACAAGCATCTAGTTCACTTGCCAATGGTGAATGGTACATATCATCTAAGCTTTCACTTTTCACCGATGCCTGGATGTTTTTCTTCATAGAGTTTGGAAACTGAGTGCTACCGTCCTTACTGGCACTGGGTATTTCTTTAAGACCATGTTTCTTATTTCCACCATGAGAAAGGGCATGTGAACTGAAATTTCGGTAGGTTCGGTCAGGGTGGCGAACATCAGCCAAGGTTACACTTGATAAACTACAACCCGGATTGATTTGTAGATTATTCTGACTATCTGAACCTGGGACTTGGTACAGTGCTATCAGAGCTTTTGTTGTTTCCTCTTCACTAACACTACATCGGTTCATTCCGGGCCTAGAAACATTTAAGGACATAAAAGTCAAACTTTAGCGATAGAAATAGAGGCATTGATATCAATTTATCACTGTTAATCATCAACCACAACATCAGATATAAATTCTGATTTTCAGGACATCTGTAATTAGGGTCATCATGATTTTAGCAACAAAGTTATCTATCGATTTATCTGGAGTTCCTGAACTGCATATCATGAATGTTGCAAATATAAAATATTATATTGCTACCGAAACAGAACTTACAGCCAGTTAAGCATGCTGCACAACCACTTCTCAGGTAGATTGTCAGGATTTATACCAAGTGGAAGAAGCCGCCATTTCTGACACTTGTCACAACATACCCAATTTTCTTCTATCAGCACTGGACCTGTGGTTGCTTGAGCTGCATCAGAAACGGGGCCAGGTCCACGAGGAGGGGCACCACTTGGCACCAATTTAGGGTATGTTTCTGGTGTCGAAAACTTGTCAGTTCTCTTACCGCTTGATCTCTCCTTTAATGCATTATTCAAGGTAGTAGCACCATTATCAACAATTTCACAACCCTTGGGCCTATCTTCAGAATGTATTTCCAACAAATTCATTTTTTTCTCTTTTTGTTCAGATTCTATGTCCCCAAAAAATTCTCTATACCTATCTTCAACATTCTCAATATCCTTCGGTAATCTGTTTTCAGTTTCCCTCTTATTAATGTAATTCTCTACATGAGCACTCTTTTTATATTTTGACATCGAAGAAGAACTAGACTTTGAGCTTTCTTTTTGCAGTTCTGCAGCCACACTACAATGACTTTGGCTTCCTTTAGATTTCTTTTTGACACCAGAAGACTGATGCTCCTTCACAGGAGGTAACTTACCATCTAGTTCGAGGGATGTCACTCTCTGGTTGGCCTTTTGCTTGAGAGGATCTATGAGTTCAGGGTCTAAAGATTTCCCTGTCATCAGAACATTTGACTCAGCTTTGACTGAGTCAAAAGTTCTCTCTCTTTTGCCACAATCGTCCTTCCTTGGGTAGACTACAACATCATCTGCAGAACTTGCTTTTGTATCCTCCCAAATCTTTCCAGCCGTACCAGCCTTCAAATTATCATCCCATACAGTCTCTTCGGTGTACACTGGCCTTGATGGTTCCTCTTTCACTAGAGAGGAAGCTTCCCTCATTGCACTCTTACAGGCTTCCCCGTATGTATTTGCACCTTTTGTCATGTCAGAAACATTAGAATATGAATTTAATAGAAGTGGAAGCTTTAAGGTTTCAGTAACAATCTCCTCGCAAGACAATGTATCAATGTCCACCTCCTCCTTCAGTGTAGCACCCAAACCGTTGAGAGCATCCCTGTATTTGCCCCTCCTAAATTCAGTGGAAAATTTGTTTTTATCCACTGACATTCGCTGCTTTTCACCTATTATTTTCTCATCACCCTTTCTATAATCAGATCCATTCAGTGAACTGTGAGCAGTTTCCGAGTCAGCTTTGGGGAAAGGCATGAACCTATTATCTTTTAGAAGTTTTTCCTTTTCAGTCAAGTGAATCAAGTAATCAGGAAGAGGAGATAACAACAGACCTTCACGCACTGGAAACAAAGTCATGGCCTGCACCAGCTCAGCAATAAAACCATCATATTGGATGTCTTTATACAAGTTTCGGAAAGGGAAATAAAACATTGAGAAAATAGCAGAAAGTTAGTTCACCTGAATGATATTGGTGGGAGATTCAAAGGGAGCATCATGGGGTTCACGATCCAGCCCTTCACTTGCTGATGGACTATCATCCAATGATGATGATGGTGAGACATCAAGGCCAAGGCCACTGTAGATTTCCGCATTTTTTTGTGTTGACAAGCTGTCAGAACCAACTTTGATTCGAACCTTCAGAGTCTTCTGTTCAGGTAAATTCATCTCGTTTACAGATTCATGTCTAGCAGCATATTCCTCACCATGTGAGGATGTGAAGGATATTTCTTCTTTGAAAGGATCATTAATGGATGGTGCCTTCAATGCAGGCAGTGACGTGGAACTAGAAGCAGGTCCAGGTCTCAATGACAGAGGAGCGGCTGATGAAACAGCAGAACTGCGATGGCCATTCTGTGTAACAAATACAAGAAAGTTTCAAATGAACCAAGATCCAGTCAAAGATAAGATAATAATAGCGATTGAGGATATATTCACCCTACCTCGCTTAGCAAATTATTTGGAGACTTAGGAGGAGCATTATGGTTCTGCACTTTTGGCGGAGACCTCGGATGTAACCAAACAGGAGATCGTTGATAAGTTGGTAAAAATGAACCATATCCACCAAATTTCGCCCCTGTAGGCATGTAAAAATATCCAATTCCAAAACATCAGTTTGAGAGCCAACAAAATTTAATGAGGCTCTTTGGGTTTGCAAGAAACCATAATTCGATCCTGTATTTGCTTACCCAAATTCTCTGCTGAAACTCCACCTTCAAAATCTTTCTGAAAGTGTCCCAAAACATGTTGAAGTTTCTCGTCCTACAAGAATATTTAACAGTTATATGTGTTAAAGAAAAAATGGAGAACATGGTGAAAGAGACAGTGATAGTAGAGCAAAAAATGAAAATCAGTAAATCAGTGAATAACAAATTGGATGAGTTTCAGATGCATTTATGTTACTACACTGTACTTACAGTTACAGTAGTTCCATGAAGCAAAATAGCTTCATGATCATAATTGAGAGAACAGGTACTCTTGACACAATTCTCCGATTCAATTCAAAAATTTGCCATAGCACACTCAAAATTTGAAAGGAAACTTCATGCTGTAACTATTTACATGCACAATTTTCACAACGCAATTTATACTTGACGGCTACGAATTCCAAAGCTTTATCCTAGAACCAATAACTAATCTCAAACTTACCATTTTCGTAATTTAATATGCAGAAAATACAATTATTTTGCATTAATTTAACATGTCTAAAAGACAGTTTCAAGCTTCCCTAACCTGCTATAAAAAAATGTTCTTCCCTGCATATTTCCTACCAAACTGAAATCCAAAATCAATGCTTATAATTCCATAGCCAACAACAGCAAAAAAAATTAAAAACAATACCTCCTAAGTCCTAACATCAAACTTCGTTACCTTAATGAATCATCAATTTATATATTTAAACACATTAAAAACCAATTGCATATCATTTCAAATTTCCAATGTAAATCACTAAACTTCACATTTGCAAAGAATTGGATCTGAATACACACCAAATAAAGTCAACCCCAAAACAATTAGCACTTTCTAAACAAAAAATTCACAAGAAAAATAACAACAAACAATTTACAAAAATTATGAAAGAGAAATATCTTACAATATAAGAGAGAGCGATATCAGGGTCGATGCTTGCATCATAATCATCGCTGTTATTGTTGTTATTGTTATAAGAGCAAGCCTCTCCTTCTTCAAGCTCGGTCTCTTCCATCTCTCTCCCTCCACCATCAAACCCTAACCCTAACCCTAACCCTATTCCCTTATTAGCATCTCTATTACCTACAGTAATCATCTAAAAACAAAAACAAAAACAAAAACAAAAACAAAAAAAGAACACACCGCCCACCAAATCAAACCCCAAATCCCACCGATACATCTCCCCAAATCCGAAACTCCACCCGATCCATTTCTCAACTCCCAAAATCCACCAAGGATTCGCCCTTACTTGATCGAAATCAAATCCGATCACGAATCTGAATAAATTACCCCTAATATGAAACTGAATATAGTTTTATTTCTTTCTTTAAAATCGAGCTAATTTTTCACCAGGATCTTTGGGTGAAAATTGATTAAGATTTTGAATTAGAGGTTTTCGAATTATTGTTGTGCGATCAATTTAGCTGGAATCAATTAGCAGAGAGAGAGAAAAAGAGTCTCTTCTCTGGTTTGGTATAAACAGCAGCCGCGTTTTTTTTTAATTTAATTTAATAATTTAATTTAATTTAATTTTCGTTTATTTTTGTAACTTTGTTTCTCTTTCAACCCAAAAAAAAATTATTTTTTTATTTAAAGAGAAACGGACTGATATAACTAGGGGTGGGCGCGGTTCGGTTTGGTTCGGTTTTTGCTAAAAACCGAACCAACCATTTTTTACGGTTCGGATTTTCTACCTCTCAAACCAAACCATTAAATAACGGATTGGTTCGGATTGAAAATTTTTTAAACCAGCGGTTTACGAATTGGTTCGGTTCGGTTTACGGATTATTATATTTAAAACAAATTTTCATCCACTTAAGTGAAGACAAAAAAAAAAAAAATCTAGTCTATCAAACAAATAGTATGAAGAGCTAGGGTGTAAGTTGTGACTCCAGGGAACACATGCACTCCATAAAGAATTGAAAAATGAGGCACAATTAATTATTGTATTTTTTAAAAATTAGCTCGAATAATGATGTTACAATCATTCTAATTAAGAGACAAATCCAACATCTTACTTTCAAGAATAATGATACTACCATAAAATAAAAAAAATTAAGAATAAAAGTATTAACAAATAAATTGAAGAATAAAAGTATTAACAAATAAATATATTAACAAAAAATTAAGAATAAAAGTATTAACATACTAATAAAAGAAAACATAGAATAAAATTAAAAGAAAAATACAAATACAATTTTTTTATAAAAATATATAATTTTTTTAATTATAACGGTTCGGTTCGGTTTAACAGGTGCGGTTCGGATTAGCTCCCGAACCGAACCGTAAACCGTTTGGGGTGAGCCATCCGAACCGCAAACCGAACCGTTAGAAAAAAAACCGTAAATTCGGTTCGGTTTGGTTCGGTTTGCGGTTTGGTTCGGTTTGGTCGGTTTTTTTGCCCACCCCTAGATATAACCACAGACACAGAGAGAAAAAATAAATACAGCAATTAACTTCAGTGGATATGAAGTTGCAAATTTACATATAACCCCTTTAGATTTTCATTTTTACTACGAAACCCTTGCCTAAAAGTTAAAAGTAAATTATTTGTCGTACCACGTGCATTTATAACGCGTGCAAATCACGCTTTTGAATTTCGGATATGAGTATAGTAGTGTTGGGTTGTGAGCGAGCATGTCAGATGAGTGAACACAAAAATCTGACTTCTATTAGATGATCATAAAAACTAGGGTTTTTTCGAAGAGACAATTGGAATCTAGAGATGTTAATAATAGACCTTATTGGAACGGAAATTTTACTATAATTGAAACTTTAAATTACAGAGATTGTGAATCTGAGTTTTAATGGCATTGAGATCTAAAATTACAGATGAATGCTTAAAAGAAAATTAACTACAGAGCCAACTAGCTACAGAGAGCAATTGAAAATTACTATGTTTTGGGTTTTTTGATCGATGTGTCTTAGAGTCTTCCTCTTAGCTCATCTTTGGATTTTATAGCTCCTGGAAATAACTTCCTCACAATGCTTCTCAACTTCCTGCACATGTTCTGCTTGGCTTGCAAGCTTCCTCCACTTATTCTCCAAGTTCCTATATTTTCTGTCAACTTCCTCCAAGTGCTTATTAACTTCATGTGCTTTAGGATGGGTGTACATTGGTGGAGGAAGACTTGAACCTTCATAATTTCCTGCTTAATTTATTATTTTTTCTGCTTAAAAGTAGTAATTTCCTGCTTGATTTTACGATGGGCTCCTAGAGCAACTTGGTCCTAGGTTGTTCTAATTGGGTTGGACTTATTATTTTTCGTGCAAACAATGCCCTCACATGCTTTTGGCCCAATGTGCTAATTTGCAAGTATTTAAATATATCACTTCTTTGGTTTTCTCACAATTTTATTTTTCACTTGATTTCGTCCCAAGATGCCAAAATCTAAAAAACCCCAAGTGGCTTTTTCTGATTTCGATAAGATATGGAATCAGCAACAAATAGTCCGTGATACAACTTCTTCTTACTTAAAAGAAAATATTTCAAACTTTCCCTCACTTTCCAAAAATTCCAAAAGTTGCCTAAATCATAAATCACTAAAATAATCAAAATTCCTAAAATAAAAAACTTCAAACCTAATTTCCTTTTTCCTCAAATCACTTATCCTTACTCACCTTTAGGACCTAGACACATCTCATTCATCAACAATAGCCACAGGCTCATCATCCACCATGAATTCGACGGTGTCTAGGCATGAGTCTTTGTCGGCGGTGCCCGATCTGGCAGCGCATGAGACGGCCCCTTTGAGCGTATCAACGCCATATGAAGCGGCCCCCTCACGAGAAGCAACAACCTCCGTAACGTCTCCAACAATAGCCTCATTCACGCGAGATCCAGCAGCAACCGAGCCTTCAGTTTCATCACAAACAGCCATCACAACACCGCAAGCTGCATCCATGGCTCTACTTCGTGTTCTCCAACATCGCTGGCATAGGCCACACTTTCTTCAACCAACGCTCCTCTAGCGTGCGCTCCAAGGGGCCAAGTAGTTTCCATCATGTATGCTCCAACACTAAATTAAGGGGATTAATGAAACTATAAATGTAAAATGATTAATTTTTCTTTTAATTAATGTGTACTTTTTAGTGTTCATCACACCTCCCAACTAGCTTATTATTAGACCCTAGTAATTTAAGTGAAAACTTAAAATAAAAATTATTATCCAAGTTAATAATTGTTTTCTTTCTTTCTAAATAATCAAATAAGTAATTTCTCTTGTACTTTTTACCATTCTTCCATACACACATAAAATAAGATATTAATCAATTCATTGTGCCCACAATATTCACAGGTCTTGTTAAAAAGAGAGTAATATTTTTGTCCTAAAATTATATTAGAGTTCACACCTTTTGACAATGAGAGTTTATTTATAAATACAAAAATAATTTTTTTAATAATAATACATCTTCAATTCTTATAACTAGCTTTGGGCCAGTGTCTCCCAAACCAGTTGGCTTTAGGGCAGTAGGTGTTAAGACATTCTTACAGACTTAATTTCTCGGATCTCAGATGTTAAAAAGAAGAAGTGTCAGATTTCCTTAAGCTTTCTCTTAACTCATGTAACGAGTTTTGGGCCAGTGACTCCCAGATCAGTTGGCCTCGGGGCACTAAATGTTAAAACACCCATACAAACTTAATTGCTTGAGTTAGAGAGGTTACGAAATCGAACTTATCCACACATTTTTTTACAAACTCAAGTTCTACCGTTTTACGCGAACAATCATTGCTTACTGAGACAAGATGTATGGTTACTAAGTAAAAGCTTAGTTTTTTTTTATTATTAAAAATACAAATTCCATTTCATTTAGGTGTTACCTTCAACAAATTAGAGAACTGAATATTATAAAATTTTCACTTATAACCCATGATCATATGTTACCTTATATGTTGATAATACCTGTCAATTGAGCATATGAAGATGAAATTTAATCAATATTATGGAGAATTCACAAATTTGAAAAATTCAAAAAGAAAGGAACAAAAATAACTTGTTACAAATACATTGAGATGCGTCTAAAGAGCGAAAATTTCTTACACAGCCATCTCTGAACAACGATTCCACTTGATTAGTCAAAAATTTATTTGTTGGTTTTTGTGTAGTTTTTTTTTTTTGAAAAACACAAAATATTTTTTTACACACAAAATAATAAAAAGCAAAAAAACAAAATTTATTTTTATTTTTTAAAAAAAAAACAACCGCACAAAAATGAAAATATTTTTTTTGAAAGAAAAACACAACAATGAAAACGAAAACTTTCTATTCAACTATATCATCCCCCAACCAAATTGAGACATTGTCCCCAATGTCTGAATAAGAAGAAGTAAAGTTTAAAAGACATCATCTAGTTAGTGTTGAATTGACAATTGAATCTACGACTATTTAAAAGAAAAATTACAGATTAAGATCTAAGTCCACTCTCCGCTTCTTGTCACGGTCATTATGAGACCAGTTCAACTTTTAATGAATGAGGTCGATTTTTGGTTCATAAGCTTAGAGTTGGTCAGTTAATTCATCAGCTTTTCTTGCAGTTAGGATGATATCTTTTATCGGTTTTGAAATGAACCCAAGTCTTTTGGCATCCTCAAGAAATACTAAAAGAAAATAAAAAAATGGTCAACATTAAGTAGTCCAATGGATTTTTGGTTAATGTTAAAGTTCGCCTATGATGCCACTGACACTGTGAATATTTCTTCTAGTGTGTCCAGCCCACTTGGTAAAGCAATAAAAGTGTCAGCATGATTAATCATTTCAGTAAGTCTTTCAGATATACTTGAGATAATATATTCTTCTCCATTTGATTTTCTGATGAGGTTTTCATCTGCCAAAGATTTTGGAATGATCTCCAAAACTCGACTGTCACCTTCTTGCACAGCCTTTGAAACACATTCTATCAATCCAAGATTGCCACTGCCATATATTAAGTGCATGTTTCTTTTCACCATAACTCTACCCAATTTTTTTGCAATCTTAATAAATTCTGGTTTAGTCTAGTTTAGTTCCACAACTCTATCCAATATTGCCACTGCAATTAGTGACTCGTTGTCTTAAATAGACCGTGAAAGTCAAAAAGTTTAGATACTGTCGACAAAATTCAAGTAAAGGAAATCAAAACATTAAATTAAAATAAATATATCACCCTGGTAATCCTGACGACTACTAAGTTACGAATGACATAATACTTGATGTAAATCATATTCAAGTATGTACATGCTCATGAAATGACTTTTCGAACATTCGATAAATTCCCCGCAGTTCCGATACGATATTGAGTTTAAGATTCAATCCGAACAGTCCTTAGTATTTGGGCCATAAATTTTTCATACGATCTCCGATTTTTATGAATTTTATATCGTCGGTAATCTAAGACCGAGACATACAAATTTAAATCATAAACAAGTCAAAAATCGAGATTAACGTGTCTGCTACAGTAAATTTCGAGAATAACTTAGAATGGGGGTTGTGGCATCATCATAGCCACTCATTTCTTTACACAAAAATCATCCATTTCCCTATAAATAGGGGAACTATCCATTCATCTCTCTTAATCTCCAAAAACGTAAATGGCTTAAGGACTCTCTCAATTTTCATTCATTTTCCAATGCCATTTTGAAGATGGAAATGATAATCTCAAGCTTCATTCCAAGCATGTGAGTTCTTATAATCCTTTATTTCTTTAAATTTCGATTTGCACATGTATTGTTGATCTTATTTTCGAAATTCATATGAACCCTAGTTTTCAACTTTGAGCATTTGAGCTTGAGATAAGTAGATAGCATGTGTAATCATGCATTTTCATGTTGATAAAGACATGTATTAAGTTTGTTTGTCAAATGCCCAAATTTCCCAAACCTAGAGGGGCTAGCCGAATTTCACCTAGTTAAAATGGGGGATATGTTTGTTTCAATTGATGTTGAATGATATTAGTTCAAGTGTTGGATTGGTGTTTAGGCATGATTCTAGTTTTGTTAAGTTGGAAAGTTCAAGTGGCAAGATAGGCCATTGTCCAAAGCATGATGTAAGTGTGGAGGATTGATTTTTGTGGTTTTAGATAGTAAGTGATGATAGTGTTGGAATTGCATTTGGGGAATTTTCTATGGAGAAATGAATGTTGGCCTGGAATTAGGCCAGCGGCGCGACGACGAGCTTGGAGATGCCATGTGTTTCAGTTCTGGGCGTGAGGGCATCGCGACTCTATAGTAACGAGTCACGACGCAAAAGAAACATCACGACGCTCAAGCCCTGGTGTCATGATGCGGAATAGAGCATGCTCTCTGCCTGGATCTATTTGCATGGGCGTCGCGACACACCATACCCGACGTCGCGACGCGAGGCAAAAACAATTTCATTCCATTTCACATTCAATTTTAAATGTTAGAGGCCCCCTAAGGGTTTCGTATCAACACATATACACACCTTATGACATGTCGCAAGTATAATACATCATGTGATGTTTATAGATGTATTGAATTGAGAAACTTAGTCTAATTCCAAATCATGTTTCACACCTTATATTCTAATTGAGTTCTCAATTATAGATCATCACAGGAACCACAATATTCTTCGATGAAGCGAAGTAATACCAGCCAGATCCTAAAATCTGTGAGTGGATATTTTTCTTTCAAAGTTGATTTTTTTTTTTATTAAGACTTACTTTTATGCATAATAGGGCGTTAGCCAAGCTTATTTCAAATGTTTTTATAAATGAGAATGATTTCAGAAATGTTTTAGAAAGTTGTGATTTTTAAAGCATGATTTTATGGTTTTTGGAGTCATGAGGGAAAAACTCACCTCAGTTGTAACTTGGTACATATATGGAATTGACAGATTCTAAGAACGTGTGCACACGTAGTTTAGGACTAGGAATAATAGATGCTCATAGATCCTAGATTCTGGGCTAGGGGATGGCGAGACATAACGCCCCTAGACCCCAGATTCAGAGTCATGAGGGTAGCATAGATCCACACCCCCGACTCCAGTTCAGTGGCTTGGGGGACGTCGAGATGTAACGCCCCAAGACCACCAGTTTAGATGTATGGGGGGACGGCGAGACATAACACCCTCATACATCCAGATTTACAGAGACAGATTTTCAGAAACAAGATTTTTAAGGTTATGATTTTCAGAAATGACAAGTTTTATGAAAGAGTTTTTGAGAGAACTCAGTTTTACAGCATATATCAGAGTTTTACAGAAAGAAAGGTTTTCCAAAAAAATGTATGTTTTCAGAAAAGAAATAGATTTCAGAAAAGACAGCTTTCTTAAGATGATTTCAACTTTAGAACCATGGATTATCATAAAGTATTTCAGTTCCGTTTTAAATTGTCCACTCACTAGATCGTTCAAACGATCTAACCCCCCCACTCCCAATGTTTTGTGTTTTGCAGGTTTATCCGTAGGACAAGCTCAAGAGGATGGATACTGATGGCTGTCACTAGGGTGTTGAGCCCACTAGATTGAGTACAGAAGTTCAGTATAATCAGTGTCAAGTAAAAGTTCCATGACATAGTATCTGTTATTGAGTGTGTCCAATATCAGAGTTGTAATGTAATGTACTATTGAGTACATTGTATGAGTATTTGAGATGCATTTCCATGAATATTGAGTTGGGCAATGGTCCATATATGTGAGTTTATGTTTGTAATGAGTTTAACAACATTAATCATAGTTAGATGGTCAGAGGCTCAGAGGGATAAGATGGCATATTCCTTGCCGGTAGCATCTCCTGGAGAGGGATGTTATAATAAATCAAGACCGTAATTTAAAGGAAATGAAATCAAAGCAATAAATCGAAAGAATATGTACTGGTAGTTGTGATTGTGGCTCACATATTCCTCTAGTTTTATGTCCAGTAACAGATTGAACGCCCTCTATAGGTAGGAGATATGCTTCCCATCCAATTTTCTTATAAATTGGCAAACATAGTCTGTTAAAGTCAGATTCCTAAGACTGTATTATTGTCTTTCTTTTTGAAATTGTGTATGCAAATTGCGAATTACTCGATGAACATGTCTAATAGGATGCGTCTCAAGAGTGAATGATATATCATCTAAAGACTCCTTACTCAACCCATTTGTAATAAATTAAATTTTATCTTCGCGATTGTCAGACACCATTACTAAAGTACGACAATGAGTGTTGCACGTCCAGCGTGCACATTTATAACAAACACCTAATTGTTTAGCTCTTTGTTTCTTAGCATATGTGATTTTCCCTAAACCAGACATGTAAGAAATGAAAGAGTCAGATAACTCACCTGTCAAGTGAACCCTTGCTTCAATTACCCATCGAATATCACTAGGAATACCATGAATCATAAGAAGCCTCATTCTTTCGGTGTGTGCTTTATAAATTTTCATCATAGTATTTTAGGGGAGAGAAGGAAAATAATTGTGGAGTTTTGCAAGAATTTCTTCTATGCTTTGATTGTAGGGTATAATTTTAGGAAATTGAAAAAACTGACTTAGAGTCACGGGGTATCGTTATCCGCTGTTTTTTGGGCTGCAAGATTCTAACAAAAAGAAAAAAATGCTGCAAAAACTCAAGAAAAAATGAAAATTAGACAAATATAAAATAAAAGAAAAGAAAATACATCAATCACAATATAATGTGTTTGAAAGGAAAAAATATTCTTGAAAATTTGAACACTCTAAAAATGGTTTCAGACATTGTCCATTCACTTTAAATACATCACCATCCTTAGGATTCTCAATGTCAATAGCTTCATATGGGTAAACGTGCTTCACAATAAATGGGCCACTCCATTTGGATTTCAACTTTCTAGGAAATAAATGAAGACGAGAATCATAAAGCAAAACTTTTTGGCTAATTTCAAATATTTTTCGTGAAATTCGACTATCATGAAGGGCTTTAGTTATAGCTTTAAGAATCTTCGCATTCTCATATGAATAATTCCTTAACTCTTCAAGTTTATTTAATTGCAGTTTACGTTCATGATTGACATTTTCAATATTTGAATTGAATGCTATAATAGCCCAATATGCCTTATGCTCAAGTTCTACAGGAAAATGCCAAGGTTTTCAATAAACTAGACGATATATTTTGAAAGCTGTTCGGTATGCCTAAAGTGCACCAGTCAGTCGAAGAGACCTATCTTTGCGATTTGGGTTGACTATTTTTTCCAATATTTGTTTGATTTCCCAATTTACTAGTTCAACTTGACCATTTATCTGAGGGTGATAGAAGGTGAAAACTTTATGAGTAACTCCATAATTTTTCATTAAGGACTCAAAAAGCCTATTATAAAAGTATTTACCTCCATCACTTATAATGGCCCGAGGGATTCCAAATCAACTTAAAATATTTTCTTTTAAAAATTTAATCACGGTTTTGTGATCATTATTTCGACAAGGAATCGCCTCAACCCATTTTGAGACATAATCGACTACAACTAAAATATATAAAAATCCAAATGACGGTGGAAATGGACCCATGAAATCTATTCCCCAATAATCAAAGATTTCGATGACAAGGATGAGATTTAAAGGCATCATGTTTCTTTTTGAAATGGATCCCAACTTTTGATAATTTTCATAAGTTTTGCAGAAAACATATGTATCTTTGAAAATGGTGGGCCAATAAAATCTACACTGTAAAATTTTTGCATCGGTTTTCTTAGATGAGAAGTGACACCCACATGCTTCTGAATGACAAAACTGAATAATACCACTTATCTCATTGTCCGGTATGCACCGTCAGAAAATTTGATCAAGACAATACTTGAACAGATATCGATCGTCTCAGTAGAATCTTTTGACTTCAGTCAAAAATTTCTTCTTATCTTAATAGCTCCAATTTGGAGGTATTTTTTATGTTGTAAGAAAATTGACATATTAGCATACCAAAGCATTAAATTTACGGAAAATAAAAATTCATCCGGAAAATAGTCATTGATAGAAGTTTTGTCAATTGATGACTCATTTGTAAGTCTCAATAAATGATCTACAACCACATTCTCTACTCATTTATTGTCTTTGATTGTGAGATTGAATTCTTGAAACAGCAAAATCCACCGTAGTAATCTTGGTTTTGCATCATGTTTAGACATCAAATATCTAACAACAACATGATTAGAATAGACAATGGTTGGGGAACCAATTAATATGATCGAAATTTATCCAATACAAATATTATAGCAAGTAATTCTTTTTCGTGGTAGTGTAATTCATTTGTGCACTGTTTAAAATTCTACTTGCGTAATAAATTACATACGGCTTACCTTCCTTTCTCTATCTTTATACTGCGCCAACTACATAATCACTGGTATCACACATTAGCTCAAAAGACAAAGACCAATAAGAGGATTACATGATAGAAGCAGAATTTAAAAGACTGATAATCTTTTCAAATGATTTTTGACATTCTTCTGTCCATTCAAATGTTGCATCTTTTAATAATAGGTTACACAAGGGTCTGGATATGGTACTAAAATTTTTACTGAACCTCTTATAAAATCTTGCATGTCCTAAGAAAGAATGGATTTCACTGACTGTTTTTGGTGGTGGCAATTTACAGATTACCTCTATTTTACCTTGTCAACTTCAATACATTTAGATGACTCAACGTGACCCAAAACAAATCCTGAATTAGTTATGAAATGATATTTTTCTCAGTTTAACACAAGTCTTTTTTCTTTACATCTTTTCAAAATATTTTCCAAATTATTCAAGCAATTATCAAATAAGTTCCCAAAAATAGTTATATAATCCATAAAGACCTCTAAACAGTGTTCAACCATGTCACTAAATATACTTAACATGCATTGTTGGAATGTTACTGGTGCATTACAAAGTCCAAAAGGCATTTTCCTAAATGCAAATGTTCCAAAGGGACATGTGAATGTGGTCTTTTCCTGGTCTTCTAAAGCAATGAAAATTTGATAATAACCTGAGTAACCATCAAGAAAACAATATTATGGATGTCCTGCTACTCTTTCTAAAATTTGGTCAAGAAAAGGTAAAGGAAAATGATATTTTCTAGTGGCGTCATTTAGTTTTCTATAATCAAAGCACATAAGCCAACTAGATGAGATTCGAGTTGGAATTGATTCCCCTTTATCATTTTTTATGACAGTTATTCCAGATTTTTTAGGCATAACTAGTGTAGGACTTACCCACTTGCTATCGGAGATATGGTAGATAATGTCGACATCAAGAAGTTTAAGGACTTCTTTTTTATCACTTCTTTCATGTGAGGGTTCAATCTTCTTTGGGGTTAATATTATATCCTAGTATCATCTTCTAAATGTATTCTGTGTGTACGGATCAAATGATTAATGCCTTTTATGTTTTTTAAAGTCCATCCAATTGTCATTTTATGTTCTCTCAACACATTTAACAACTTATATTCTTGATTGCTTGTGAGGGAAGAAGAAATTACCACAAGGTTAGTTTGTTCATCTCCAAGAAATGCATACTTCAATCTTTCTGGCAAAGTCTTTAACTCCAATTTGGGTGCTTCCTTATATTTTTCTTCTTCCAGTGCTCCTAGTTTCTCAAAATTTTATTTCTCTTAATCGCCTTCCAGTACCAGTGTAGAATCAAGTAAAAAAATTATTAAGAGTATCCGAATCTAATTGCGTACTTAATTCAAGAAAATTAGCAGTACAAATTTCCATTGGATCAGATAAACTCCCCTGAATTTATTTCTCCAAAATTGGTTCAATTAGTTCCATGCTCTCGTTTTCATTGTCCTCATCGTATGATTGTCTGTACATGTTAAAAACATTAAGCTCCAGCGTCATATTGCCAAATGATAAATTCATGATTCCATTCATGCAATTAATTAAAGCATTAGCTGTTGCTAAAAATGGGCGACCAAGTATTACAAGAATGGACTTATAGCTGTCTGCTACATGTTGTGTTTCCAATACAATAAAATCCACATGATATATGAATTTATCGACTTATAATAACACATCTTCTATAATTACTTTCGGTACCTTGACTGATCTATCGGCAAGTAAAAAAGTAATTGATGTTGGTTTTAACTCGCCAATATTAAATTATTGGTAAGCCGAAAATGGAAGCAAATTGGCACTGGCTCCAAGATCAAGTAAAACATGTTCAATTTTTTGATTTCCAATTATACATGAAATAGTTGGAAAACCAGAGTGCTTGTATTTTAATGCATTAATGGTTGAGAGAATGAAACTTACATGTTCAGCTAGAAAAGCTTTCTTTCTTACCTGATAATTTGCACAAGTCTTTCACAAATTTGACATAAGATGATATCTGTTGGATGACATCTAACAAAGGAATATTGACCTTTACCTATTTGAATATGTCATATATCTCTAGGGAATGGTTCAATAATTTTTTTTTATTTTTAATGATTGAGGAAATGAAGGTGCATGAGAAAAATTGTTATCATCAATGACAGGTAATGGTTTATCAACCCCTTCCTTACCCTCTGAATCTGATTTTTTTCAACTTCATGAGGTTCAAGAATAGGTATGTGGATGACCTTACATATACGAAGAGTAATAACATATTTGACTTGGTTTATGTGTTGACTACTAGAACTATCCTCGTGAGGGTTTTGATGACTCTTGGGGTTTGGCTGTGGTTGTGCAGAAAAATTTCCTTACTCATTAATGGTCAATGCAGAAGTGATTTTAGAGAAAAAATATTTCAAATCAATCAATGTTTACACATTTTAGTTATTGATGGCTTCTTATTTCTCAATTAATGCATGTAAGGTATCCTCAAGGGTTTTCCTAGATGATGGGACATATGGTACATAATTTTAGGAATTTTGAAAATTTTGGTGTACCTAGGGAGGTTGTTGTGATGGTTGTGCTTGGTTATCATTCCTCCAATAAAGTTTGGATGGTTTCTCCAACCAGAATTATAAGTTTGGGAGTATGTGTTTGGATTTGGTCTATTGAAGGTGTTTATGGAACTGACTTGGTCATGGAGATATTCTTGCAGGGTTGACAAGGTTAGGAAAACTTGTGTGACATGTTCATGTGAGCTACAAATTTGACATGTGACTTTTTGAATTGACTTGACATGATCACTCTTTCTCATTTCTAATGCCTCAACTTTTTTAGCTAGAGATGCATACTTAGCAGAAAGGTCATGGTCTTCTCTAAGGTTAAACATACCTCAACCAGATGATTGTGGTTTTACAGGCGACTCATAAGTGCCAACTGTATCCCATTGTTATGCATTCCCAGCTATGTGTTCTATGTAATCTAGTGCATCTTTGGGATTTTTGTCTCTAAACTCACCATTACACGTCATTTCTACTACTTGTCTACCTTGAGGTGTTAAACCCTCGTAGAAGTACGAAACCAGTCTCCGTGTTTCAAACCTGTGATGTGGACAAATATTTAACATCTTTTTAAATCTTTCCCAATATTGGTAAAATGTTTCCACCGACTCTTGTGTGAAAGTTGTGATTCTCCTCTTAAAAGAGTTTTTCCTGTGAGTGGGAAATAATTTTTTCAGAAACTACTCTTGCAAATCATCACATGTTCTGATGGATACTGACCTAAGGTTTTGCAACCAAACTTTAGCTTTATCCTTTAAAGAAAAGGGAAAAAACTTCATTCAGATTATATACCTCTTCAAATTCCCTAAAGTTATGATAAGGATTTTCTGATTCTAGACCGTGGAATATGGGTAAAAGTTGGATGACACCTATTTTAAAATTGAAACGTGATGCAACTAGGGGAAAATAATGCAAGATGGTGATCTTGTCCTAGTGGGATTCATGAATTGTCTAAGTGTCATAGGATGATTAAGATCGCTATGCTAAGACTTGTTCTCTTCCTGATCAACTGGATTTTCAACTCGAACATGTGGATTTTCATTTTGGTTATCGGCCATTTTGACTGACGATGAAGGTGATGTAGACTCTCTATTAATCTACCGCTAGATGATCAAGACCAATGTCTCATGCAACCTAAATGCAGAGTATATGTTAAAATTTAAATATATAAATGCAATACTTACAAAAACAAAATAATAATAAAAATAAACAAGTGGGAAAAAATGACAAAAGAAAAGAAAAAAAGAAAGAAAATACAAATGTAGTGATTATATCTAAAAACGTCATATGACTCTTGTCAATTCAGATCTCAATTGAATTTCTCGTTCACCTGTCTCAATCTCTCGAATTAGGTTCTCATAAAAAATTATGAAAGAATCTCTAGATGGGGATGGTTCAAGAATTTCTTCGGCAAAATGCAAGCTCCATTTTAATTGATTTTCTATCTCATGTAACCTTGAAGAATTAAGTACAGAGTTTGTATGTATGTAGGATGTCTGAGTTTAGGATTCATTTTGGATCAATTAAGATATTTTAGATCTACACAAATGCAAAGAAGAAAGAAAATGAGATGCAGAACATGAACGAATTTTCTTGGAAGTCATTTAATGATCACTTGGATCAATCAAGATATTTTAGATCTACACATATTACATGTGTGCATTTTAAAGGATTAATGCATTTTATACCTTTTAAAGTCCATCCAATTCCCTATTTATATTCTCTCAACACATTTAACAACTTACCTTTTTGATCACTTGTAAGGGAAGAAGAAATTACCACAGGATAAGTTTATTTATCTCCAAGAAATATATACTTTAATCATTCTGGCAAAGTCGTTAATTCCAATTTGGGCACTTCCTCATGTTTTTCTTCTTGCAGTGTTCCTAGTTCCTTAAAATTTTATTTCTATCTATCGTCTTCCAGTACCTGTGTAGATGTTGGAGTCGATGCTTGGAACGCCAATCCGAATAATGTATTGTACATTATATTTTATTATTTATTAATAAAATAACTATATTTTCATTTCAAACCTTATTAATGGTAATGTCATTATGCATATTAGATTGATATATAAATATGCTAAGAATGACATCGACCTTAGAATAATCATGTAGTAATACTGGACACTGAGTGGTCCGACATTGGGATAATATTACTATTATAAACTATTCTTAATATAAATATTCTTAGTCGTTGGTTTTGGAATACGGTCGAATTCCTATAACTTAGAAGACTAACACATGTCATATATTAGAATTAGAGTTTCAATGGTTTAACCAGATGTACCATGTGCTTGGGAAACTCGTATAGACATGTGGGTATTCGTTGGAGTGAATACTGAATGACTCACATGTGATTCATAATAGTTGGAAGTACAAACCACAGTCAATAGGAATCTCCTCGAGTCGAGTAACATATGTGATCATTTGACTATAAAATAGTATTGATTTTGTGTGTGATCCTCAACACTTTGATGCCATATATGTCAAAGACCTTTCATGGTCTGATTGCTAGATATTCGTTGAGTGTGGACCGATGTACTCGTTAATCAAGTGCGTATCAAGATAGGATCCGTCAGCCCGTATGTGTATCATAAGGGGTGTAGGTATCCATGTGAGTAAGTCACAATTCTTAAGACTTTGGCCAAAGCTGATCACCTAGGGTGAATCACATATATCAGAAATGGTGTTCTGATTAGTTGTAAAGAATCGTGGACATGTCGACATGAGATGTGTACCTCGGAAACTTGACACTGTAATCTATGTTTCCTAAGCACAACTCGGATAGCCTACAACGAAGGGATTGTTAAACATACGTGATGATCTCGACTTGTATAGTTCAGAAAATTCATTCATGTTTTTTCGCAAATTTGGAGTTGGCCGAATTGCGTACATATAAGCTAGGCTTATATGACGAACGTGTCTGGACTTAGAGAGTCCCACAGTATGAAGTGTACTCGTTGAGCACCTGTGTAGCTGATAATTTTTGATAATAAATAATACTTGATATTATAATTATCAACTAAAATAATTAAGTGTTATTGGATAACATTAATTATTTACTGTGACCCAATTAGATTAATTGGATTAATCCAAAATCATACAAGGGTTTTGTTGTAATTTCATATATATCTCTACCATTGGAGGATATTTTAGTAATTATAAATATGTAATAATATGTGTATTAGGCTTGATTTAATTGGATTAAATCAAAGTGGTAGCATATAACTAATCCATTAATTAAACTTTGTCTTGATTTAATTGGATTAATTTAAAGTGGTAGACAAATGTGATTAGTCACACCTAATTATACATATTTGGACAAATTATATTAAGCCCACATAAAAGTTGATTAGAACTTTTATTAATTAAAAATTGCATAAGTTTTGCTATAAAAGGCAAGCTTGAGCAAGGTTTTAATAAAGCTTGAGAAAGCTAAAACAAGCAAGAATTAGAGATATTAGCCTAATTAAAAGTTTTTGTGAGTGAAACTTTGAAAGTTCTCTACAGCAACAAGGAGACGAAAATTAGATCTCAGAACCAAGCTTGCTAGCTTTGGGAATTCTCTACAACAACAAAGATAAGAAAATTGGATCTTGGAACCAAGCTTGCTAGCTTTGAAAGTTCTCCACAATATTTCAACAAGGAGAAGAAGATTGGATCTTGGAATCAAGCTTGCTAGGTAAGTTTGATCTTCTCCAAAGCTATGTTTTCATTAGTGAGTCATCATTAGTGAGAAATATAGTGCCGAATTATGTATTGGATACATAATAACATAGCTTGATTTGAAATTAGGCTAACTAATTGTGTACAGATACTTTGGAAGTATAAACACAATTTGCTTGTGATTGGGTCAAAATGATTATGTTGGACATAGACATAAAATTAGAGTTTAGAACTATAGTTGATAGCTTGGAGCTATGACTACCATTTTAGAATCACTTGACCACCTTTGGGTGACCTAGAATTGTTCATTAGTCATTTCATTGTGGGATTCTATTTTGGTTTGTATTTTGATTCAAAGAAATGCATATATATATATATATATATATTTAGAATATATATAACATGTGTTGTGGTTGTTTTTGAAATTAAAATTATTTTGGGTGATATTGAAATAGTGTAATGTTTTTAGAAAATTAAAAAAAATGTGTTACGCTGCCCAACAATGTACTGCTGCATTCAGCGTGAGCTGTATGCAGCGTGCACTATAGTGTACCAGGTGCGCACGACTCGGGTGTCGTGCCCTAGGTGCGCATGGTCTGGTTTTTATCCCGATTTATTTTTTCGGACTCTGATTTATCCCCAATTTTTCCTAAATACTTGTAATGGAATATTATATTTCATTAAAATTAGTAAAAATACACTCATCCTTAATATCCATAGGTTTGACCTACTTCCGCTCCACGGGGCACCGATCCGCCTTAGGGGTCCCACAACCACCCCAACAGTAGAATCAAGTAAAAAATAATTAGAAATATTTGAATCTAATTGTGTACTTGATTCAAGAATACTAGTTGTACAAATTTCCATAGGGTCAGATAAACTCCCCTGAATATGTTCCTTCAAAATTGGTTCAATTAGTTCCTTGCTCTCGTTTCCACTGTCCTCATCGTATGGTTGTTTCACAAGTTAAAAACATTAAGCTTCAACGTCATATTGCCAAAGGAAAAATTCATGTTTCCATTCCTGCAATTAATTAAAGCATTAGCTGTTGCTAAAAATGAACGACCAAATATTACATAAATTGACTTATAACTGTTGCTACAGAATCTATTTCCAAGATAATAAAACCCACAAGACATATGAAATTATCGACTTGTAATAACATGTCTTCCATAGTTCCTTTCGGTACCTTGACTGATCTATCTGCAAGTAAAAGAGTAGTTGAAGTTGGTTTTAATTCGCCAATATTAAGTTGTTGGTAAACCAAAAATGGAAGCAAATTAACATTAGCTTCAAGATCAAGCAATGCATGCTCAATTTTATGATTTCCAATAATACATGAAATAGTTGGACAACCATGGTCTTTGTATTTTATTTTTGATTGAGAGAATGGAACTTACCTGTTCGGCTAGAAAATCTTTCTTTCTCACCTGATGTCTTTTTTTTTAACGGTGCATAAGTCTTTCGGAAATTTAGCATAAGATGGTATCTATTGGATGACATCTAACAAATGAATATTGACCTTCACCTGTTTGAATATTTCATATATCTCTCGGTAATGGTTCAATTTTTTTTGTTTTCAATGCTTGAGGAAATAGAGGTGCATGTGAAAAATCGTTATTATCAACGATAGGTAATGGTTCATCAACCCTTTCCTTACCCTCTGAAGCTAACTCATTTTCAACTTCATGAGGTTCAAGAATGGATATTTGGATGACTTTACCACTGCGAATAGTAATAACAGATTTCACTTGGTTTATATGTTGTCTACCAGAACTACCCTCTTGAGGGTTTTGATGACTCTTGGGGTTTAGTTGTGGTTGTACAAGAAACTTTCATTTCTCATTAATGGTCAATGCAGATGTGATTTTGGAGAAATTTTTTTTCAAATCAATCAATGTTTACACATTTTAGTTATTGATAGCTTTCTGTTTCTCAATGAATGCATGCAAGGTATTATCAAGGGTTTTCCTAGGTGGTGGGATATATGGTGCATAATTCTAAGAATTTGAAAATTTTGGTGTATCTGGGGAGGTTGTTGTGATGATTGTGCTTGGTTATAATTCCTCCAATTAAAGTTTGGATGGTTTCTCCAACCAGAATTATAAGTTTGGGAGTATGCATTTGGATTTGGTCTCTTGAAGGTGTTTATGGAACCGACTTGGTCATGGAGACATTCTTACAGGGCTGGCAAAGTTGGGCAAACTTATGTGACATGTTCATTTGAATTACAGATATGACATGTGACTTCATTAATTGACTTGACATGATCACTCTTCCTCATTTCTAATGCCTCAACGTTTTTAGCTAGAGATGCATATTTAGCATAAAGGTCATGATTTTCCCTAAGGTTAAACATGCCTATACCAGATGCCTGTGGTTTTACAAACGACTCATAAGTGCCAACTGTGTCACAGTGTTGTGCATTTTCTGTTATGTGTTCTAGGTAATCTAATACATCTTCGGGACTTTTGTTACTAAATTCACCATTACACATCATTTCCACTACCTGTCTACTTTGAGGTGTTAAACCCTCGTAGAAGTAGAAAATGTTGGGGGTTTCGGGTGGTAATTCGGGTAAACACAGCGGAACGCGGAAAATCAAAATTTTCCGATTTCAATTATTTTTCTTGGGAAATTAAAATAAACTAATTTATTTCAATTACTCAATACTCAAAAACTGAAATTTTTACCCAAAAATCAGATTTTTCAGAATTTACCATTTTGCCCCAAAACTTTATATTTTAATCATTTTAGTCCAAAATTGTCAAATACAATTCTAATTGATTCTAAATCAATTCCAAAATGATTTATTCATGTCTAATACATAAAAATACAGTTTGCAATTCAAAGAAACAGATTTTTCCCTAATTGTCAAATGGTCCCTCAATATTCAAGAATTTATAATTTGGTCATTTGTGTTCAAAACATGCCAAGATCAAATCCAAAAATTCCCAAATTTAATATACATCATATATACATCAAAACTCATCACATATATGAAAAGCCAAAAATTTGGTGAAGGTTGGAAATCCTAATTTTACAATTTCACACAAAATTAACACCAAATTAATCAAATTCAAAGCTTTAATTCAATTCTTACCACACCAATTGAGTCTCACCAACATGAAATACCTAAAGAAAAATTCTAGGTCTAACATGAGTGGCTAAAAGATTCTAGAATGACAACTAACCATCAAAATGGTAAAAAGTATGCTTAAAGAATAATTTCAAGCAAACTAAATTAATATACATGCTTTCATCTTCAATCCAAGTTCCCAATCATCAAATCACAACCATGAAAGAGTAGAGAATAAACTAGGCTACACATATTGAAGCTTAGTATACTAGAAACATTTTTCATGAAGAAGAAAGTGCGAAAAACCTTACCAAAATTCCAAAAATTAGCAAGTTTTTATTCTTTCTTTCCTTTTCTCCTCTTTCTCTCTTTTTTATTTGATTTTAGGGTTCATAGAATTATGAAACAAAAAACAAAAAATGGCTTATATATTTTTCACAATGACCGATTTTTGCAAGAAATAATAATAGCCACATTTTTTTTTAAATTTTGTTTAATTAATTGGAAATTGATTTAATTAATTTGTGGTTCAAAAACATTAATTAAATTAATGTTTATCTAAAACCATCCAATTAAATCATGCCAAATGAAACCAATCATAATTGGCCATTTTATCCCATTAAAACAAGCCATTTATCTTATCTTTATAAGTAAAAAAATATTAAATATTCAATTGATTTAATTATTCAACAATTGAATAAATAAATAATTAAATATAAATATCTCAAAATATATGTATTATATTTACATTAAATAATCAAAATAGATATATTAATTATAAATATCAAATATCACAATTCGATATTTAATAAATGGCCAAAAGATCTCTAAAACATGTATCTTCGTTTAACCGTTAAACGACTTATAAATAATCAGTATTATTTATAAAAGTTTCCATAGTGCCCAACGAGTATATCTCATTAGTGAGACTCACTAGGTTCATGCATATCCATCACGAAATCCAATTTCGTGTCCATAATCTACCCACCCGTAAATTATGACGAACACAGATAAAATCTCTGAACCATACAGGTCAAGGTCACTGCATACGTATAATCCTTCCGTCACAGGTATCCGGATTATCCCAGAGATATAGATATAAACGTCAAATCTCTTTAGGTATAATCCCATCGACGATTCTATTAGCAATCTCTTAAATAACACTTAGAACTGATTTCTACAGTGTACCACGAGCCCATGGATTTAACAGATTGCTAATTCCATAATGGATACCCATGCTCTGTACACAGAAGTGACGGATCCTATCTTGATACGCGCATGATATCATGAGGATCAGTCTACACCCAATGAACATGCGGATGTCTGATCTAAATAGATCGGTGACGTGACTGCCATCACAATGTGTAGGATACCTCATATATCCACAGTGGTATCTCAAGTCAGAGGATCACTATGCTCACTCAACCCGGGAAGATTCTTATTGATGTTGGTGTACCATATGTTAAGAATCTTCGGTGAGTCATTCAGTGTTTATCCGATATAAACACCTACGTGTCTATACGAGTCTCCCGAGACTCATGGTTCATTGAGAAACCATTAGAATCCAATATTCCAATATACGACACGTACCGGTCTCAACGAGTTTACTTACTGACCAAGTAATTGTAAACCTTGACTAGAAACAGTTAAAGAATGATACTGTTATGATACCGCTCAATGTCAGTTGCGACGCTTTTACAACTGTATCATAACCAATCACTCTATGGTCATTTACGTCTTTACCATATAATAAAAGAATTTATATTACAGAAACTGTCTATTTTATTCATTAATAAAATATATACAAAAGTATTTACAGAGAAATACATAAGAAATTGGCGCTCAGAGCACCAACCCTAACAAAATCTCCCACTTGCTCTAGTGTCAATATCGATTGTATCTAATATCCATCGACTCCACATGCTTATCAAATAACTTCGGAGGAATGGCCTTCGTGAGCGGGTCTGCTACATTATCTTCACTGGGAACTTTGCACACGAAAATGTCACCTCGCGACACAATCTATCGAATAATGTGGTACTTTCGTTCCACATGCTTCGACTTCTGATGCGCCCTCGGTTCTTTTGCTTGCGCAATGGCACCAATATTATCACAGTATAGTGGAATCAGATTCTCGATATTTGGGACAACTCCCAATTCTGTGATAAACTTCTTAAGCCAAACAGCTTCTTTTGCAGCTTCAGAAGGAGCAATATATTCCGCCTCTGTGGTGGAATCAGCTGTAGACCCATGTTTGGAACTTTTCCAACAAATTACACCTCCGTTAAAGGTAAACACGAATCCTGATGTAGACTTTCTATCATCAGGATCCGATTGGAAATCAGAATCCGTATACCCATTAACCTGTAGTTCATTTCCTCCATAAATGATAAACTTATCCTTAGTATCTTTAAGATACTTCAGGATATGTTTAACAGCCATCCAATGGTCATTTCCTGGATTGGACTGATATCTACCGGTTACACTAACCGCGTAGCTAATATCAGACCTCATACATAACATGGCATACATTATGCTACCCAAACACGAAGCATAAAGCTGATTAGACATTCTAATCTTCTCATCTTTTGTTTGCGGACACATATTCTTCGTAAGATGAATGCCATGTCTGAACGGTATATTTGCCGTCTTACAGTTAGCAAAATTGTACCGTTATAAGATCTTATCTATGTACGTCGATTGTGATAACCCAATAAGCTTCCTTTCTCTATCTCTATAGAGCTTTATACCCAAGATATAAGAAGCTTCACCCAGGTCATTCATAGAGAAATTCTTACAGAGGTAAGCTTTGACACCTTGCATCATTCCTATATCATTCCCAATGATTAGGATGTCATCAACATAGAGAACCAAAAATACTATCATACTCCAACTAGCCTTCTGGTACACACAAGATTCTTCCATATTCTTGAGAAAACCAGACAATCTAATAATCTCGTCGAATCGAAGATTCCAACTTCGTGAAGCTTGTTTAAGTCCATAAATGGACTTCTTAAGCTTACAAACCATTCGCTGGATACAAAACCCCCCGGCTGTTCCATATAGATTTCTTCGTCAAGAAATCCATTTAGAAAAGCCATTTTGACATCCATTTTCCAAATCTCGTAATCATGGTAAGCCGCAATAGATAATAAAATCCTTATAGACTTTAGCATCGAAACTGGCAAAAATGTTTCATCGTAGTCGACACTAGGTTGCTGCGTGTAACCTTTAGCAACCAGTCTGGCCTTAAAGGTTTCAACTTTTCCGTCAGGCCGACGCTTCCTCTTGTAAACCCATTTACTACCGATAGGAACTATTCCTTCAGGAAGCGAACCAAGTCCCAAACTTGATTCTGATGCATAGAGTCTAACTCTGATGTCATGGCCTCTTGCCACTTCACGGAGTCGATGTCCAACATCGCTTCTCTATAGGTGTAAGGGTCAGTCTCTTCGACTAAGAGAACATTCAGACTCTTTTCTTGTATCAAATACAAGCGTTCAGGAGGTCTAGACACCATTTGGGACCTACGGAGTGTGTGTGTAGAAGGCTCTTCATCTATTTGAACGTCAGGTTCCTCCACTGGTTCGTTGGTTCCAGGTTGTACTTCATCAAGTTCAACCTGTCTATGATTACCTCATTCAAACAAAAATTCTACCTCTAGAAATTTTACGAAGCGAGCTATGAACACGTTTCGATGCTTGGTATCATAGAAAAAATATCCTTTCGTATTTGAAGGATATCCAACAAACCTAAACTTTTGCCCTCGAGGCGAAAGCTTATTTGGCTGAGCCATCCTGACATAGGCAGGACAACCCCAAATCTTAACATAATTAAGATTTGGTTTCTTACCAGTCCATATCTCATATGGAGTTGTAGGAACAGCCTTGGAAGGAATCTTATTCAAAAGATGAGTAACAATTAAAAGATCATAACCCTATAAATAATAGGGCAAATCTGTAAAACTCAACATCGATCGAATCATATCTAATAAAGTCCGATTTCTCCTTTCGGACACTCCATTGTGCTGTGGAGTACCCGGAGGAGTATATTGAGCGAGAATCTCATTCTCTTTTAAATAATCGGTGAACTCACCACTCATATATTCACCGCCTCAATCAGATCAAAGACATTTAATATATTTACCAGTATGTTTTTCTACTTCATTTCGGAATTCCTTGAACTTTTCAAAGGGTTTCGATTTCTGTTTCATTAAATAAACATAACCATACCGTGACAAATCATCGGTAAAAGTAACGAAGTAGGAAAAACCACTGTGAGCAGTGTGACTCATGGGACCACATACATCAGAATGTATTAGTTCCAATAAGTCAGTGGCTCGATGTCCTACACCCGAAAATGGGGCTTTGGTCATCTTACCCCGAATGCAAGATTCACAAGTTGGATAAAGTCCAATGGTAAGATCATGTATCAAACCATTCCTAACCATATGGGATAGGCGTTTCACGCATATATGACCCAACCTCATATGCCACAGTTCAGTATTATTTATATCAGATACTTTACGTTTATTAATACCAGTATTAAAAATATCTTGTGAGGTATGCAAAATGTAATGACCATGCTCATTTGGACAAATAAGGATCTGAACATTATATCTATCATATAAATATAAATAAAGATTCTTAATATTTACATTATAGCCATCAATATCTAATACAAAAAGTGATATAATGTTCGCTACACATCCTGGTACAAAAAGCAGTCATACAACAAAAGGCTCCCACTAGGCAGAGGAATCTCGCATAAGCCCACATCAACTGCATCCAAAGAGTCGCCACTCCCGAATCACAATTGCATCTCCCCAGATTTTAGCCGTCTACTTTCCTTCAGCACCTGCAGTGAATTTCAAATGTGAATCGGACAAACAGAATCTAAAATCCAACTGGACGACATAGCTTCACAAGCTAATGAGATATCAATAATGTGAAAAATAAAAGTACCTGAAGTAGATGTTGTTTCCTTTCTGATCTGGGCCAGGTAATTAGGACAATTCCTCTTACAATGGCCGATCTTGCTGCAGTGGTGAAATTTTTCTTCGGCAGCTCTCTTGGGTTTAGCTATCTTACCCTGTGGTGGAAGATTCACACTCTTCTTTTTCTTCCATTTCTTCTTCTTCCCTTTATGTTTAGATTGGGAGGAAGCGGGAAGAACAATGGGCTTAGGAGGGTGAGTCGGTACTCCATTCCTCAAATCTTCCTCCGTTGTTTGCAGTATCTTATGCAGCTCTTGGTAAGAACAGATAATCCTATTCATATTGAAATACATTACAAATTGGCGATATGATGCTGGTAGAGATCCAAGTATGACACTTTGTCCTAAAATGTCATTGAGAGGGAAATTATAGCGCCTCAACTGTTCGATCAAATCAATCAGATAAAGCACGTGATGGCTCACAGCCTGTCTCTCTTCCAATTTTGCATGGAACAATTCCATAGCAATTTTATGAACCGAGACGCGTTCTTGGTTCATAAAGGACTCTCGCAACCGCGACATCATAATATACGCGTCGGACAATCCAAAATATTACCTCATAAGCTCCGGTGCCAAGGAACTGAGAACGTATGATTTGACTCATCTATCATCATCTCTCCACTTTTGGAGAGTCTCATGTTCCTCTGGTGTAGCATCAAGTGCTATGGCCAGTGACAACAGACCTTCCAACACATATTCTATTTGCTCAGACCCAAGAATGATTCTCAGATCTAAGTCCCAATCTGCAAAGTTTTCAGCATCTTTAAGCTTGTTCGTATCAAGTATACGAGCAAAAGGATTAGGAGCAGGTGCCGCCATCGCAAATCTATCATATAGATAGCGAAAAACGGTTAGCAGACATAACAGTTTCATATAATATAAATCAAACAAAGCATAAATAGATCATGAATTTTTAATCTAAAAATGCCTCTCCCACTATTACGTGCAATATGTAATCAAATAATTAATCATATTAAATTTAATAGCAAAAGGTGGATCCCATGAATATATTTCAGCTCACAGCTTTGGCACGATCTCGCCTACGTATATTCATTAGGTAGACAACACATTGTCAATCACTCAATAGTGACTTCTGGGTTCCGGTCCTGGTCGTTTCTCATTGTGACAGCTTTGACACGTTCACAAGGAGGCGTACCAAGGTTAAACTTGTCAATGACAAATTCAAGATACTTGCGTAGTCCTGACAGCTTTGGCACATTCAGGATTTCCGTTTTCGCTTAAATTTATCTAGTATCACATATACATCTGATATGGATAAATTTCTATCAACTACACCCTCACAGCTTTGGCACGATCTCGGATGCAGTCATAGAACAGATATCCACAAACCGTATTGATAAGACGGACCAAGAAATATGTATCCAATACATACTACTTTCAAAACCTTATTAAAAAGGGATATTTCCGCAAAGATGAAACATATTTAATTTAATCAAATTAAATAAATACAAGCATGTATCATGTAAGAACATAATTAAACAATGAATTTAAAGGCATATTCACATGATGTGTAGAGGTTCAGACTGACTCTGATACCTTTTTTGTTGGGATTTCGGGTGGTAATTCAGGTAAACGCAGCGGAACGCGGAAAATCAAAATTTTCTGATTTCAATTATTTTTCTTGGGCAATTAAAATAAACTAATTTATTTCAATTACTCAATACTCAAAAACTGAAATTTTTACCCAAAAATCAGATTTTTCAGAATTTACCATTTTGCCCCAAAACTTTATATTTTAATCATTTTAGTCCAAAATTGTCAAATACAATTCTAATTGATTCTAAATCAATTTCAAAATGATTTATTCATGTCTAATACATAAAAATACAGTTTGCAATTCAAAGAAACAAATTTTTCCCTAATTCCCGAATGGTCCCTCAATTTTCAAGAATTTATAATTTGGTCCTTTATGTTCAAAACATGCCAAGATCAAATCCAAAAATTCCCAAATTTAATATACATCATATATACATCAAAACTCATCACATATATGAAAAGCCCAAAATTTGGTGAAGGTTGGAAATCCTAATTTTACAATTTCACAAATTAACCAAATTAACACCAAATTAATCAAATTCAAAGCTTTAATTCAATTCTTACAACACCAATTGAGTCTCACCAACATGAAATACCTCAAGAACAATTCTAGGTCTAACATGTGTGGGTAGAAGACTCTAGAATGGCAACTAGCCATCAAAATGGCAAAAAGTATGGTTAAAGAATAATTTCAAGCAAACAAAATTAATATACATGCTTTCATCTTCAATCCAAGTTCCCAATCATCAAATCACAACCATGAAAGAGTAGAGAATAAATTAGGCTACACATATTGAAGCTTAGTATACTAGAAATATTTTTCATGAAGAAGAAAGTGTGAAAAATCTTACCAAAATTCCAAAAATTAGCAAGCTTTTCTTCTTTCTTTCCTTTTCTCCTCTTTCTCTCTTTTGTATTTGATTTTAGGGTTCATAGAATTATGAAACAAAAAACAAAAAAATGGCTTATATATTTTTCACAATGACCTATTTTTGCAAGAAATAATAATAGCCACATTTTTTTTTAAAATTGTTTAATTAATTGGATATTGATTTAATTAATTTGTGGTTCAAAAACATTAATTAAATCAATGTTTATCTAAAACCATCCAATTAAATCATGCCAAATGAAACCAATCATAATTGGCCATTTTATCCAATTAAAACAAGCCATTTTATCTTATCTTTATAAGTAAAAAGATATTAAATATTTAATTGATTTAATTATTCAACAATTGAATAAATAAATAATTAAATATAAATATCTCAAAATATATATTTTATATTTACATTAAATAATCAAAATAGATATATTAATTATAAATGTCAAATATCACAATTCGACATTTAATAAATGGCCAAAAGATCTCTAAAGCATGTATCTTCGTTTAACCGTTAAACGACTTATAAATAATCAATATTATTTATAAAAGTTGCCCTAATGCCCAACGAGTATATCTCATTAGTGAGACTCACTAGGTTCAGGCATATCCATCACGAAATCCAATTTCGTGTCCATAATCTACCCACCTGTAAATTATGACGAACACGGATAAAATCTCTGAACCATACAGGTCGAGGTCACTACATACATATAATCTTTCCGTCACAGGTATCCAGATTATCCTAGAGATATAGATATAAACATCAAATCTCTTTAGGTATAATCCCGTCGACGATTCTATTAGCAATCTCTTAAATAATACTTAGAACTGATTTCTACAGTGTATCACGGGCCCATGGATTTAACAGATTGCTAATTCCATAATGGATACCTATGCTCTGTACACAGAACTGACTAATCCTATCTTGATACGCACAAGATATCATGAGGATCAGTCCACACCCAACGAACAAGCGGAGGTCTGATCTAAATAGATTAGTGACGTGACTGACATCAAAGTGTGGATGATACCTCATATATCCACAGTGGTACCTCAAGTCAGAGGATCACTGATGAGTGATAATTATATCACTATTTCCCACTCATTTGACATAATATTTTGTATAGTTTCTTGAGTTTTGTGAATATTTTGATGTGTTTTGTGTTATTTTGTAGATAAATAAAGTTTCAGGACTCTCTGGAGGTGATTTGGGCCAAAACAGTGAAAATTGGACGGAAAGGGCAAAATGGTCATTTCTCACATCGCGACGCCGAACATGCGCCGAACAGTGCTAACATGTGCAGGGTCCACAAGTCAGAATCTGAGGAAATTTGACTTTGCTAACGTGCGCCGTGCCACGTGTCACCATCACATCCGATCTGCTAACGTGCGCCGTGCCACATGTCATCATCCTACGGTGCCGACAGTCGCCATCGCCACGTGTTGCCACGTGTCACTCCACCTGTCAGCCACGTCATCATCCATATCACTGGTTGACCGAGTCAAAGTGCCACGTCATTGCCACGTCATCATCAGCCAATCACAGCATGCCATGTGTCGCAATTCTATGTTGCCGACAGTCCCTTTCGCCACGTGTGCCACGTCAGCATCAATTATTGATAAACTTATCAGAAATTGACACGTGGCGGATAAGAATCTGAGCCGACCAATCAGAAGCCGCCACGTGTCACAATAATTGAGATCCCAACCTCCTTGCCACGTGTCACTTTATCACCTTATCCAGAATCTGAGCCGACGAACCAGAGCGTGCCTCGTCGACAATCATCGGCGTCGCGACTCCAGACCCCTATTGACGCCTATAAATTCAGCGCGATTTCAGAATTCAAAGCATGCATTCCTTGAGTTTTCTAAGGACTCTAAGGATTGCATCTTGTGTGTTTTAGTTTTTGTAATTTTAATTTAGCATATTTACTTTTAGTATTTTCAATTATGCACTTTTACTTTTTGTAATAAAATTTATTTTATTTTCTTTTTGTTCTTTGATGTTTAGTAGTTAATTTACCGCTGGGGTAAAATGTGAAACATTTAATATAATTATCTAGGTAAATCTCACTTAATTATAATTTATAAATTATAATTTAACTGGATTAATTAATGGCAGACTTTATTACCGCCTATATGGTCGGTCTAAATATAAATTATTTTACCGCCTATATGGCTGGTCTTTATGTGACAGATAATTACCGCCTATATGGCTGGTGTAATTGGACTAAATGGATTACCGCCTATATGGCTGGTTTTAAATGTTTAATATTATTAATTCTTGAGAAAGCAGAACATAAAATAATTTATATATTATAATAAGTGAGATTCCTAGATAAGAAATATTAAATGTGGATCCTCTAACCCCATCATTTTATTTTATTCTAGGGAAGTGATGAAACACAATATTCACACACTTAATAATTGATTTTCTTTTTATGGGTAATTCTTTAGTTTGTTTATTGAGTCTTAAGCTTAATGCTTCTTGTTGTCTGATCACCAATAAGATCGATGTGGTAAACTTAAAATGAACTAGAAATAGGGATTTTAGGTTTCAGCCTTAGATTCAATAGCCCACAATCTTCCTTGAGGATAGATAACCCTTTAATAGATTTCCTTACATGGTAGACATATACCTGTCAGGCGGGGGTAGCCATAATTGGAACTTAATCTTAATGAATCCAGGTAATTTGGTTGACACAGACATATAGTTCAATTGGGTTATACTGGGTATTTGCGTCTGACCATCGACATAGGCTTTTGCATATTTTCGTGTTCCAGGTTAGCAATCTGATTTATTACACATAAATAAGAGAATCAGTTCATCTTTATAATAATATTGTGTGGAGTCACGACCCTAGATCTTTGAGTATTTTCTCTTATTTTCCTTAGTATTTTCTTTTGAGTTTGTTTTTATTTTATTTAGAAAAATCCACATTCAACCAACCAAAAGCAATCAATTCATTTCTCCCTATAATTAGATACTTGTAAATAAATAGATTCAATAATTAATAACAACAGTAGGAATTAAGTCATCGTGGGATCGATATTTTTATACTACTTGAACGATACGTGCGCTTGCGTTATACGTGTGTGTTTACGCACCGGTTAATCACTATGCTCACTCAACCCGAGAAGATTCTTATTGACGTTGGTGTACCATCTATTAAGAATCTTCGGCGAGTCGTTCAGTGTTTATCCGATATAAACACCTACGTGTCTATACGAGTCTCCCGAAACTCATGGTTCATTGAGAAACCATTAGAATCCAACATTCCAATATATGTCACGTACCGGTCTCAACAGGTTTGCTTACTGACCAAATAATTGTAAACCTTGACCAGAAACAGTTAAATAATGATATTGTTATGATACCGCTCAATGTCAGTTGCGACGCTTTTGTAACTGTATCATAACCAATCACTCTATGGTCATTTACATCTTTACCATATAATAAAAGAATTTATATTACAGAAACTGTCTATTTTATTCATTAATAAAATATATACAAAAGTATTTACAGGGAAATACATAAGAAATTGGCGCTCAGAGCACCAACCCTAACAGAAAACTAGCCTCCATGTTTCAAACCCGTGATATGGACAAACTTTTAAATTTTCTTTAAATCTCTCCCAATATTGGTAAAGTGTTTCCCCCGACTTTTGTGTGAAAGTTGTGATTCTCCTCTTAAAGGGGTTGGTCCTGTGAGGGGGAAATAATTTTTTTAGAAATTTCTCTTGCAATATCCCATGTTCTGATGGATCATGACCTAAGGTTCTGCAGCCAAATTTTAGCTTTATCCTTTAAAGAAAAAGGAAAAAAAGCCTTGAGTCGAATTATATTCATGCTGAAATTTTGATATGTGCAAGTATTACATACCTATTCAAATTCCCTTAAATCCTGATAAGGATTTTCTGATTCTAGACCGTGGAATGTGGGTAAAAGTTGGATGACACCTGGTTTAAAATTGAAATGTGATATATCTGGGGGGAAAGCAATGCAAGACGATGATCTTGTCCTAGTGGGATTCATGAATTCTCTGAGTGTCCTAGGATGATTAAGATCGCCATGCTGAGACTTATGTTCTACCTAATCAATTGGATTTTCATCTCGGGCCGATGGATTTTCATTTCGGTTTTCGGCCATTTTGACTGACGATGAAGGTGATAGAGACTCTATTTAATCTACCGCTAGATGATCGAGACCAATGTCTAACCTAAATGTAGACTAATGCTAAAATCTAAATATGTAAATGTAATATTTATAAAAAAATAATAAACAAGTGAAAAAAGAAAAAATAAATGACAAAAGAAAAAAAGGAAAATAAATACAAATATAGTGATTAGATCTAAAAATATCATCTGATTCTTGTCAATTCAGATATCAATTGAATTTCTCATTCAACTGTCTCAATTTCTCGAATTAGGTTCTCACAAAAAACTATGGAAGAATCTCTATATGGGGATGGTTCAAGAATTTTTTTGGCAAAATGTAAGCTTTTTTAATTGAGTTTTATATCTCATGTAACCTTGAAGAATCAAGTACATGGTTTGTCAATATGTGGGATGACTGGGTTTAGGATTCATTTAGGAGCAATCAGGACATCTTGGATCTACACAAATGCAAAGAAGAAAAAAAGTGAGATGCAGAAAATACAAAATAAAGAAATACAAAATAAAAAAAATAAAAAGAAAAGAAAAGAAAATGCAAGGATGTAAATTATTATTCTATCTACTAAATTATATTCCCCGACAATGGTGCCAAAAAATTGACACACTCAAAAAGTGGTTCTTTACTCCCAAGTATAAGAGTTCGAAATAATAAAATAAACTGGTAAGTCCGGGGTCGATCTACAGGAAATAATTTGAGTGAAAATAAAAAGACTGAATTGTTTGAAGTGATTAACAATTTTAAATTGGACTGTAACAATAAAATAAAATGTTGGGACTAGGGGATCCACTATTAATATTTCAAATTTAGATAACTCTTACTCTTTATAATATATAAATTGTCATTATTACCCAGTTAATTTACTTCAGGAATTAATTATGTCAAAACATATAAAACCAACCATAAAGGCGATGATAATATTTGTCTATAATAAATCCAATTAGGTACTCAATTATGCCAAATATATAAAACCAAACCTTATAGGCGGTAACAAAATTTGTCAATAATTAATCCAGATTTAAATTACTCTCTCATATAATATGGGGTAAAGTATTAATTGTGTCAATCAAGATTTCATTGTCTACAACGAATCAAAACACCCTCAAATATAATAGAAGATTAAATATTAGTCTTCATATTTCAATTCATATATTATAATATAAGTAAGATTAATTTATATTCTTATATTAAGAACTTCACCATTTACCATAGCAGGATGAAATTAGCTACTTATTCTTTGAATAAAAATAGACATAATTTTACTACTAAAAGAAAAAGAAATTGCAACAAAGTTTGAAAAATAAAACACACAAAACACTTCTTCCAAGTTCTTCAAGAGAGAAAATGAAAGAAACATGAAGAAAATGAGAAGTGAGCATCTCTATTTATAGTAGAAGTGCTCATCCTTCAATTATTAATTATAACTTTCCAAATCAAATACAAACAATAAACTTTTACTACTTTATTTTTTTTCTTTATTTTTTTTGAATTTTTTGATTTTTATTGATCATTTTGCAAATATTTTATTTTTTTATTTTATTTTCTAATAATTAAAATTACATGCAACACACATTGGTTTCTTCACCAATTTCGACTTTGAAAACCTCAGAATTAGAAAGTCTTATAAAGAGCAAAGTTTTAGATATTTGAGCCTTATTTCATCTTAAACTGGAATCGCCTCAATCCGATGTCGGAGTAAAATGTTATGGCTAAAATACGACAATGTTGGAATTTTCGAAATTGTACACTGTTAGAACGCCTTTTTAAGTTTCTGGCTTCCAAAATCGAAATGTCACGTCCATTTTTCTAGTTATGCATCCAAAGTATTATTTCACCTACATAAGAAATAAAAATCATAATAAAAATATATAAAAAATTAAATTTAATTATTATTTCATAATGTGTTAAATTAAGGGTATTAATGAAACTACAAGTGTAATATAAACTTAGCCACTTGAAATCAAAGGTAACAAGTTAATTTACTTAATCATTATTGAACTTGTAAAAACAAGTCAACAACTTACCATTAACTTGTAAAAAGAATAATGATAAGATATTTTGAAAATATTTAATTTTTAACTAATATTAAATATAAAATCAATTATGTTATATTTCATTAAATTAAATAAATAATATCCACCAAATTAAATTCTTTCCATGATAGAGGTGTTGTAACGACCGGTAGTTTTTACTACTGCATACAGTGGTACTGTTACATACGGGATGAAGGCACATAAAATAAATTATCTTGAGATTCAAATATACGCATGGTATGATTTTGGGGACAATCGGTAAATTCCTCGAAGTCCCAGGATGAGACTGTACATTGTTCCCTTTTGGTCAGCCCGTGGTATTTGGGGCGTAACTTTTCATATTAACTCGGATTTTTATGAATTTTATATCGCTGGAAAGCTGAGATCGGGATCTACGACTTTCACGTTGAATGTTTTTCCAAATCCGGACCAGAAATAGGTCAAAAAGGCAAGTCAAAAATTCAGATGAATAGTAATTTCGGACCCAAATGGAAAAATCTCAAATTTTCTTCATTTTTCTACACTCTTATACAATATTCTTAATATAAATTGGGTCCACTATATAAAGGGAATACTATTCACCATTTTCCAAAATGAAAAGGAAAAAGCAAAAAAAAAAAAAAGGAAGATACGGTAGCCGAGAGGAGAAGAAGAAGAGAAGAAGAAGAGGAAGAAGAAGAAGAAGAAGAGGAAGACGAAGAAGGGAAGAAAAAGGAAGAAAGAAGAAGAAAAGAGGAATAAGCAAAGAGGTTTGCCCATCTTGGAAGCTTGAAAAGTAAAGGAAAATCAAGAAGATGAAGGTAAGAAAATTTGACCCAAATTTTAGTTGTTAAATTTTTGAAACTTGAAGATAAATTAGAGACAAAGGCATATTAGGGGATGCATATTGATGATTTATAAGTAAAGAAATGAGTTATGGAGTTAAGTGTTGAGTTTGAAAAATTTAAAGTTTGATTTAAAGAATAAGGGATTTGTGATTAATGAATGAGTAGTTAATGATGATAACTTGGTAGCTTAGTATGTGTGAAATTGATGTGAATTGATGGATTATGTGTTGGAAGAGTTATGGAAGCTTTGGGGATGCATTTGGGGTGAGTAGGATAGACTTTAGGAAGAATGACAGAAACCTGGAAATCAGGTTCGCGTCGCGACGCAAAGAGGGTTTCGCGTCGCGACGCGCAGAAGGAAAATAGGGCTGATTCTTGATTGGTAGCGTCGCGACGCGTCGATGAAAATATCATCAAAACAGTTTCTAATCAGTTCAGTTCTATCCCAACATTTTAGAGACCACCTTTAAGGTCTCGTATCAGTTCGAATGCATATATCGTGTCTTATACCAAGCGTGATGTATTAAATAACGATAGTACGAACCTGAATTGAGAAAGTTTAACCTAGTTCCGAAACTCACCCCGTGATTTGTAATCTAACCAAATTACCATTTATAGACCATTGCAGGAGTTGCAATCCCCTTCGACGAAGCGGAATAGCTCCAGCCAGATTCCTAAACTATGAGTGGACACCTCTTTCTTCAAGTTGATTTTGTTTATTGATTTATTCTGTTCTTTATAAATTGAGACTTACTTTTCCAGCACATAGGGCATTAGCCATTATTTATTTACAGTTGTTTATCAGAAAATAGTGATTTAGAAAAGAAATATTTTTCAAACCTGAGTTTTATGTTTTTCGAGGCATGAGGGAAAAACTCACCCCAGTATGTAACTTGAGACAATATAGAATTGACAGACAGAGGACATGTGCACATGTAGAGGATTGATGGGACGACGATACGTAACGCCCTCAAATCCTAGAGCAGGATTAGGGGGACGGTGATACGTAACGCCCCTAGACCCTAGTTTCAGAGCTTGGGTGGTAGCATAGATTCGCACCCCTAGTTCTAGTTTGTGGCTTGGGGGACGACGATACGTAACGCCCCAAGACGACCAGTTTCAGAGACAATAGTGGCATGGTTTGGGGGACGGCGATACGTAATGCCCTAAAGTCATTGATTTGCACTGCTGACTACATTTAGGCGTGTGGGGGACGGCGATACGTAACGCCCTCATACGTCAAGGTTTTTTAGATACAGAGCAGCTCACAATTATCAGATTTTCAGAAACACATTTTTCAGAAACCAGATTTTAGAAATAGTTTTCAGAAACCAGATTTTAGCAATAGCTTTCAGAAACCAGTATTTCAAAAGAAGTTTTCAGAAATGAAAGTTTTATTAAAAGAGATTTCATATGAAGTGATTTTTCTGAAACTTTAGTTTTAAAAACCTAATATTTTGATTTGAGTTTTTCAGTTTTCTTGTCCACTCACTTAGATCGAATAACGATCTAAACCCCAACTCCAAGTTTTTTTTGGTTGCAGGTTTTCTTGGAGGACGAGCTCGGGAGGACGGATACTGGTGCAGTCACTAGGGTTTGGAGTCCCCCAGTTCAGAGTCAAGGAGGATAAGAGTCCAGTCAGAGTCAAAGTAAAGTTGTATGCATACATTTATTTCGTATAAAACATTTTAAGTGTCTGTTAAATTGTTGTAAAGAGAAGTATGTTTGAGTACACAATTATGAGTAATAAAAGCACTTTATGTTGTTAAGTTGGGCTATGGTCCATGTGCATGACTTTGTATTTAGACGGTTTAGTAGCGAAGAATATAGTCGAGGAGTTAGAGGCTTATGGGATTAGTACTGCTATCCCATGTCGGTGACATTTCCCAGACCGGGGATGTTACAGGTGTGCACGGGTCGGGTGGGACTCAACCTTGTTTGCGGGTTGGGAAAAATCCAACCCAACCCGACACACAAATAGATTACAACCTAACCCGCATATTTGTGGGTTGGGTCGGGTTCGATTATGCGGGTTAGACATTTGGCCTAATTTCAAATTAAATATTAAAATAATTCATAAATAGATTTACTTAAATGCTCAAAAGACAGTAACATAACAAATTAATAAAGTAGGATTAATGTTAAAATATCACACACAATAAATTTCACTAAGTTTATAATCTAAATACATAATTAAATTAAAACTATATAATTAATATATAGTTAATCGCTGTAACATCCCCAATATGGGAAATGCTACCGGCAGGGAATATGCCATACTATTCCCCTGAGCCTCTGACTTTCTGAATGTGAACAATACTGATACTCTTTTCAAATATAATATCTCATATGGGACCAATGCCCAAAACCATGACATAGTACAAAAATAGTTCACATGTGACTGAACGTTTAAATATCAACTATCTCAATAACTCTATATATGAATTCTCACACACATCTCTAGTATACAACTATCTGGACTGGACTTAAACTCTAAATGGACTCTTACTCTTCCTGACTTGGACTGGTGGACTCCATAACCTAGTGACTGCATCAGTATCCGTCCTCCCGAGCTCGTCCTTCGAGAATCCATGCAAAAAATAGAAAATTGGGAGTGGGGGGTTAGACCGTTGTACGATCTAAGTGAGTGGACGAAAACTAAAATACTGATATAAAAACATTTGGTTCTAAAACCAAAGTTCCAGAAATAACTTTATATGAAAACTCTTTTTTCTGAAAACTTTGTCTGAAATCTCTTTCATAAAACTTATCTTTCTGAAATATGATTTTGAAAGTATGGTTTTATAAACTTATATCTGAAAGATCTATTCTAAAAAACTATTTTTGTAATTTCTATTTTCTGAAAACTGTTTCTAAAATCTGGTTTATGAAAACTGTTTTCTGAAAACCTGTTATCTGAAACTGATTTGTTTCTGAAAATCTTGACGTATGGGGGCGTTACGTATCGCCATCCCCTCATACGCCTAACTAGAGCCAAGAGTGTAAATCCATGACTTTGGGGCGTTACGTATCACTGTCCCCCAAAACATGCCACTACTGTCCCTGAAACTAGTGGTCTTGGGGCGTTACGTATTGCTGTCCCCCAATCTACTGAACTAGAACTGGGGGTGCGGATCTGATGAGTGGTATTTATATCACTATTTCCTACTCATTTAACTTAATATTTTGTATAGTTTCTTGAGTTTTGTGAACGTTTTGATGTGTTTTATTGTTATTTTGCAGATAAATAAAGTTTGGACAGCACTGGAGGCAATTTGGGGCAAAACCGGACAAAAATGCGTCAACAAGAATATTTTCGTCTTTTGCGCGCCGCGACGCCCAACGTGAGCCGAATCTGCTAACGTGCGCCAGGTCAACGGTCAACAATTTGAGAAGTTTGACTTTGCTAACATGCGCCTTGCCATGTGTCACCACCACAGAAGATCCGCTAACGTGCGCACGCCATATCATCATGACGTCATCAATGACGTCATGAACAGTGCCACGTCATCAATGACGTCATCACAATAATTGAGAGTTAGCCGCCTTGACACGTGTCGCGTGAACAGTCAGCCGCCTTGCCACGTGTCGTCTCCTCAGCGTGCCACATCGAACTATTCCAGCGTCGCGACGCTGGCTTGGCGTCGCGACGCTGAAGCAAAATTTTTCTATAAATTCAGCGCGAATTTCAGATTTTCAATACACCTCTCTCTCTCTTGAATTCTCTCTAAGAGAGAGTTTCTCTCTCTAGAATTTTTATTTTTTAGTTTTTTTTTTAATTTTTTAGTTTTGTAAATAGTTTTAATTACTTTTTGTAATAATAGTAATTTAATTTTTACTTTTTACTTTTTACAGTTTTTACTATTCACCATGATGATGTAACTACCCCAGCTAGGGTGAAAGGTAATTCTTTTACTGTTACTATTTAGATTAATCTCCCTTAAAAATAATATATTCACTATTTAAAATATTGACTTAATAAGGGATACCGCTATATTGGTCGGTTGGTAATTTAATTTTAATCTGGTTTAACCTGACTAATCACGGATACCGCCAGACTGGTCGGTTGGTAAATTTATTTTTTGTTCCGCCTTAATGGCTGGTTGGACTTAATTTGACTTAATCAGGATACCGCCAGATTGGTCGGTTGGTAAATTTATCACAAGTTTATATATTATTTTACGGGAGATATCTAAATTAGTAGTAGTAAAAGTAATTCCTTTTACCTTAGCATTTTATTTTATTGTAATTTATTTTTCAGCTTTTTACTTTATGTCTTTTACTTTTATGAATTTACTAGTCCTAATTATGTGTTAGTTTTCTGAGGTTGTGATGACTTTTAATATCACCGGTTTATAAGGGATTATTTTATAGTTGGGTAATTTAAAGGTTTATTTATTAAGTCTTAAGCTTAATGCTTCTTGTTGTCTGATCACCAATAAGATTGATATGGTAAATCTAAAATGAACTAGACATAGGGATTTTAGATTTCAGCCTTAGACTTAATAGCCCACGATCTTCCTTGAGGATAGATAACCCTTTAATAGATTTCCTTACAGGATAGGAATATACCTGTCGGGCGGGGGTAGCCATAATTGGAACTTAAACTTAATGAATCTAGGTAATTTGGTTGACATAGACATATGGTTCAATTGGATTATACTAGGTATTTGTGTCTGACCATCGACAGAGGCTTACACATAATTTAGTGTTCCAGGTTAATAAATCAATATATTACCAACTTTAAGATAACCACTTCATCTTTAAAATGATATTAAAAGAAATCACAACCCTAGATCTTTGTATCTTTTGTTATTTTCCTTAGTATTTTCTTTTGTCTTTTTATTTATTTATTTATTTTGTAAAACCACTTTCAACCAATCAAGCAATCAATTCCATTCTCCCTATAATTAGATATTTGTAAATAAATAGATTCAATAATTAATAACAACAGTAGGAATTAAGTCCTCGTGGGATCGATATTTTTATACTGCTTGAACGATACGTGCGCTTGCGTTATACGCGTGTGAATGCACCGGTCAGGATCTATGCTACCCTTCTAGCTCCGAAACTAGGATCTGGGGGCATTTGTCATCCCTAGTCCTGGACTTGGATCTGGGGGCGTTATGTATCGTCGTCCCCTCAGTCCTCTACATGTGCACATGTGTTGTCCCTCAATTCCATCTCTAAATCAAGTTACATACTGAGGTGGGTTTTTCCCCATGCCTCGAAAACATAAAACTCAGGTTTTGAAAACATTTATTTTCTAATCATTTCTTAAAACATGTAAAACACAATGTGATCTGATAATGAAATTAGCTAACGCCATAAAAGCGAGAAAATAAGTCTGTTCATATAAAATAACAAACTGAAAATCAACTTAAGGGAAAATGTCCACTCACTGTTTGGAAATCTGGCTGGCATTACTCGCTTGCTGAGAAAACTCCGGTTCTTGCGATGATCTACATTGGATAAACTAGATTAGAAATGGACTAAGAAATGCCCTACGGAATCAGGCTAAAATTTTCTTATTCAAGTAAGCGTTATCACTCTGAGGGTATCGTACACATATCATAATGTAATATGTACATACGAGTTGATACGAGACTTATAGGGTAGCATTTAACGTGTTCGAGTGAAACTGAGATGGTTTGAAACTGATTTGGGGAATTTTTGACCACGCGTCGCGATGCGCAACGACCATAAATGTACCCAAACTTCTGCCGTGCGCGTCATGACGCAAGAACCTTTTGTGTCGCGACGCGTATCAAACCAAAAGCGTTTTTGGGAAAATTCTCAAATCACGTCGGGACGCGGGGCTTTCTATGTCGCGATGCAAGCCCAAATTTTGGTATTAACTTCATTCATTCGAACTCAATTTTCTAAACACTTAATCCATAATATCATTTTTAATATCTAAAATATTAAAATATCATTTTTAATATCAACTCATATCCAACCTACAATCTTTAATTAATCTCATTTCCAAAACTTAATAAATTGGGGATTTCCTACAATCACAATTTCTTGATACAATCATCACTCATTCATCATCACATCCAAATCACCAACACATTATAATAATTAAAACATCAATACTCAATATACAATAATTTGGGTCAAGATCATTTTCTTACCTTGAATCATATTCTACCTTCACAACTAGGGCTTCCATGCTCTCTTTTATCTTTCTAGACTTGGCTTGGGTAGAAATCTTCTAGTTTCTTCCTAGCTCCTCCTATAAAATTCATAAAAACTGGAGTTCGTATGAGAAAGTTATGGCCCAAATACCATGAGTTGTCCGGAGTGGAACATCGTAGCATCTAATATCAAATTCTCGAAGAATTTACCGATAGTCATCTCACGAGAGTATATGTTTCCAAATATAATTTTATATTATATGACACTCGTCTTACTGTGTAACAGTAGTTGAAATTCCCGATCGTTACAAATTCTCCCCCCTTAAATAGGATTCGTCCTCGAATCCTCTTTAAACTTGGGATCTTATCATAGATCACATGATTTGTGGGTTCCTCATAAACTACCAGCTTTATCTGACTATATACCTATTGCCTTAATCTCATCCGCTGAACTATTGTTGCACAATTATGACCCATAGCATCAATATTTATAAAAGACATTGTGGTTTTTGTACAAATTAACTACGTGACAAAGGAAATTGCTATTTTATCATTTTGTAATTAGATAACTTTGATTTATATATATATATATATATATATATATATATATAATATATATATATATAAATGATAAAAGTCCTTATGATTAGTTCCAGATTAATAAGATATGAGACAATATTAATCCACGAACGGTTTAATCATTAAATATCCCTAGTCGTAGTATTATCGAGACTGGACATCGATAATGCAGAATAGACTAGTATTACAATTGTGCGCGTTATGGAAGCTTAACGACATAGTTCTCACATATTTAAGTATATGATACTTATGCAAGTGTGATAAGAGGTTTTGTTAGCCGTTGGACCGGGAATAGCTTCGCTCTGGAAAGACCTCTTGTAATCCCTTTGGTAGTATGACTATGTGTCTATGGGAATCCGCATCAGGATAGGTGTATGTGGTCTTAACCTGAGACTTTCATCGCTAATACTTGAGATAATCAGTACGCTTTGGTTTTGGTCGTCCGGGGCTTTAACAGGTTTTGTGTACGCCTCTTCTGGGTTTACTGAGAATCGTAGTATATTGGGTGTGATGTCAAGATGGAAGTATCACTTAAGTCATATGGAGAAGATGATCACGCAAGGATACGTAACTAGTACGCTCATATGCTGCAACTATCGGGATAGTATGACTAAGTCATGATTATTCGATTAAAGAGACTAGTTGCTAGTGATCCGATATATGCTTCGTACGGGGCAGACACAATTCCATCCACAGGCCTAGCATGTGACATCAGATACTGGATCGTAGTACGTAATACATAGTATACTATGCCTGATATAGATTATATAATCCTTGTTGAATATTTCTGGGGAATTGGGTAAGCACGTTGCTTTGCTAGAAGCCAACCATGTCTTGTAAATAGGTAAGAACATGGTACCGGGTACGCACGTGTTCGGATAGTCCGACAATCGGATTTACTGCCAATATATCCAGGGATCTCTTGGGTCGCTTCCCAAAGATTCACCGATGACTTTTGACTCGAACTGAATTAATCTAGGATTAATTATAAGAGAGAAAATTAATCTGGGATTAATTACGGCAAAAATTTATCTGGGATAAAATTCGAATAGAAGAGAGAACGCGATTAATTTGGAATTAATCGATTAAATAATATATTGGATATATTAATTGAAATCGGATTTCAAAGCGGAATTAAGATTGGATTTTAATTCGGGCGAACGAATTAATTTGGAATTAATTCGCAAGCGACTTTCGTAATAATTTTGCTAGGCATTATTATTTAATTAAATTGGATTTAATTGCGTCACGACGGAAAATTTATTTAATCGGATTAAACGAACCCGAGCCTGAAGTGTGTTGGGCAAGCCAACTTGAATTTTGAATTTAAGAAGTGGGGCCCACCAACTTACATCAAATGTCTACATGAGTGATGGAAGTGGTTGAGGCCATTTAATGCCATTTTCCCTCCAACACACTTTGACTTTGATTTTGCTTTTTGGAAAAGCATATACCATTTTTAGCAAGGCAATTTTGGTAATTGTAATTGTTTTTAGAAAACAAAATACAAAAAACTATCTCTTTCTTCTAGCCATTTTCGTGACTCTCCCTATCCATCTTGGAAATTTTGTTTCAAAATTTCAAGCTTGCTATCACATTTGGAGTTAAAGAAGGTGATAGGGAAACTCACCATTGGATTGGATTCACTCAAAGAAAGCTTGGAGCTTCATTTACATTCAAAGATTTTTTTTGAAATCCAACATCCGATCATTGTAAGTTTTTTCCGCAAACTTCTTTAATATTCACACACATATCATTCTTAGAGATCATTGGCATGTCTAGGACACTAACAATGGTATCAGGGCCATATCTAAGCATGATTTGTATTTAGGGTTTATAGACTTTATTTGGGGATTTTATGCTTTGAGCTTGCAAATGCCTAAATTGGTTGTTTGGTTATGGTTATATGATGATAACTTGGAGTTATGCATGATTGATTTTGTGAAAAATTGATTAGATTAATTTTCCCTAAATATCCCACCATGGTCGAAACTAACCCTAGTACTAGTTCATGGTGATTTTTTGATTTAGACTATTGGATGAGTTTAAAGCATGAAATAAATATTGATTGTTGATTTAATTTGATTGAAATCAAAATTGGATATTATTTTCCTATATTGCCGTGAACAATAAGCATGTATAATGGATTGATTTTGCTTCAATTTGTGTTGGACATGATTGGATGATATTAGCATGATTAATTAATCTAATTGATGTTTTGGAAATATTAGTTTAATTAATTAATTGTGTTAATTACACTTTAATAAAAATTAATGTGATATTTAGAATATTATGTTAATAAGAATTAGTCTTTAAATTAGATTGGGCTAATTTGTTGTATTTGTGCTTGGTTGGGCCAAGTTTGGTTTTGGACAATTGGGTTGGATCCAATTGGACCTAAAACCATTTCCATAAAGTCCAAATATAACTTTTGAGCCTTTAAACAATTTAATTGGGCCTAATGGGCCTAAATTGATTTTTGGCAAAATGGTGATTCCTTATTGGGCCTTGGCATCTTGGATTGGATCCATAATTGGCCAAAGCCCATGTCTTAAGAATTAATTAAAAGCCCATTGGACTTTAATTAAATAGTATTGGATACTAATTGGGCATTTGAGACCCATTTAGATTAGATTTAGAATCTAAGTCTAAAAGACACTAAAATAAGTGTAATTATTTAATTTGGAATTAAATACGAATTAGTATTGGATACAAATTAAATTGGATTTAAAATTATAGTTCGATATAATTCAAGAATACGTACTTTGAGTATTTATTCTTAAACGAGTTGGACTCGCGCAAATCAAATCGTTGTTTGAACATTGGATGGTCATTAATTCAAAGATTAATTAATTGGATTAGATTGATTGAATAACATGCTTTGTGTGAATACTTGGATGTATTTGTATGAATAATATATATCGGATGGATATTAGAAGGGTGAGGCAATTTTGGAAATTGTTGTAATAAATTTAGAATTTATTAAATTGGACATGCGTGTCCAGCCTATTATCTTTTTACTCTTTGTATTTCTCTTCTCACCAATTCCCCTCAATGTATATGAGGTTTCTTTAATGTATTATGTAATTGGGTAGAAGTATGAATAGTGCTAGCGGGAGAGAGGAAAGTGAGAGATTTGTTCTAGGAACAAAGTTTGTTATATATCCATCCACATATCGTTATTAATTTATTCACGCCTTATTATGCTTTTAGAATGCATGCTTAAGGGTGTATGATGAGACCTAATCAAAGATAATAAATTGGTTGCCAATTTACGCGAAGAACCCTCACTCAAATATTAAGCGTTTTCCTTCCATTGAGTGGATCTCTCTCAAAGTCCAAGATTGACATTGGTTTTTTGGCCAAATTCAAGATCAATGTCCATCGCGGATGTGTTTGAACTACGAAGGCTTTGTTATATATCGCATGTCTTGGGCAGTTGTGACTTGTTGGCCAAAGTCAAGGTCACTTCTGTACATCGACGTGGATTACGAAGCTTTCCCACTGTCAATGGGTCGCGCTTAACTGGAATCATTAAGCTTGTTGAGCCAAAGCCAAGGCTTAGTTGATTCAGAGGAAAATGTTAGGATATATATATTAGATATATATTTGGACTTGGAGGTCCACCTACCGGATCTAGGAATTGGATGAGATCCAATTGATCTTAGAGATCTACCTAGTTAAGTTTCATTCAGCTTGTTGGCCAAAGTCAAGGTTGTGTGTTATTTAACGAGATCCTAGCCCACTAGGAAACTGGGTTTCCCGAGTACTCAACAGAGGGTTAGAGGCTCGCCAAAAAATAGTGGGAGGCCAGTATTAAATTTACAATTTGGTTTAATACTTGCTAAATACGCGCTTTTAAATTATTTTCGTCGTTATATATTTATATTAGTTGGACTAATATTTTATTATTTTCTTTGAACAGTTGGACTGTACCATAACTTCATTTGTAGTTGATTATATAGTTGGACTATAGTAATCAGTACATTTGACTATACCAGATATCGTTGATTGAATAGTTAGACTATTGCAATCAAGATGTCTGGAAAGATTAGCGTCAGAGACATCGTCATGGGCGATAATGTCTTTAACGGCTCCAATTTTCCAGACTGGGAGATGAATCTCAGGATTGTCCTGGGAGCCGAGAAGTTTCTCTATGTAATAGACAGACCTCTCGGGCCTGAGCCTAGACATGAGCGAGTTGTTGATCATGAGCTTTGGAAGACTCACAATGATGACAATTCAACTGCTCAGTCCGTCATGCTTGCCGCAATGACCCCTCAATTTCGTCGTCAAAACAAGGGATTAGATCCCTACAACATTATGTTGAAATTGAAGGACCTTCATAGATCTAACCTTAGATCACAGAAGTATGAATTGCAGAAGAAGCTTTTTCGCTCTCGCATGTCAGAGGGTACATCTGTCAAGCACTATGTGTCGCAGATGATTGCTGACATCGAACAGGTAGGTCAGCTGGGCATAACCTTTGAGGCTGAGACTTCCATAGATTTGATCTTACAGTCTCTGCCTGACTGCTGGGGCGGGTTCATCATGAACTACAATATGATAAACCAAGAGAAGACTCTTGGAGAGTTGATGGCGATGCTGAAAGAGGCAGAGCCAGAGCTTCTGAAGGGCAAGAAGCGCGAGACGCACTTCGCTTCGACATCTCAGAAGGCCAAGGCTTGGCCGAAGGCTTCTGGAGGTGTGAAGAAGAAGAAAAGAAAGGGCAAGGCCAAATCATCAAAGTCTTCTGGGAAGGCAAATGACAAATCCCAAGATGTCTGCCTGCAGTGTGGCAAACGGGGTCACTGGAAGCGTGACTGCCGTGAGTACAAGGCATACATGAAGGAAGTGAAGGCGGGCAAGGCTCCGGCTTCAGGTATGTTTGTTATTGAAATAAATATGTCTACTTCTAGTTTTAAAAATTGGATTTTTGATTCTGGATGTGGTACTCATATATGTACTGATGTGCAGGATCTGCAGATTAGCAGGAGACTGGCCTCAGGTGAGATTGACCTACGAGTTGGAAACGAGACCAGAGTCACTGTTTTTTCTGTAGGGACCTATATTTTGGAACTGCCCTCGGGGCATGTACTTACTTTATCAGACTGTTATTATGTACATAGTTTGACTAGAAATATTATCTCTGTATCTTGTTTGACCCAAAACGGGTACACTTTTGTATTCCGAAACACTGGGTGTTTTGTTTATAAAGATGATTTTGAGATATGTACTGCTGATGCAAATAATGGTCTTTATATTTTGAATATAAATGAATCTCAAACATATAATATGAAAAAAAAGGCTCAAAATGAGTAAAACAGATGAAACTTATCTGTTGCATTGTCTTCTGGGACACATTAACAAGAGTCGCATATCCACGCTTTCGAAGAGTGGATACTTGGATGGATTTGATCCTAATTCATATGATGTCTGCGAATCTTGTTTATTAGGCAAGATGCCTAAAACGCCTTTTAGCGGTAAATGTGTTCGTGCCACTGAACTGTTAGCCCTCATTCATAGTGACGTATGTGGGCCCATGTCTAGCCAAGCTAGAGGTGGATATGAATACTTCGTAACCTTTACGGATGATGCATCGCGTTATGGTTATGTGTATCTTATGAGACACAAGTCGGAAACTTTTGAGAAATTCAAAGAGTTTCTAAACGAAGTAGAAAAACAGACCGAAAAAAGTAATAAAACATTACGGTCGGACCGTGGTGGAGAATACTTGAGAAATGAGAGTTTCTTGATTACTTGAAAGAGTATGGTATTCTTTCACATTGGACTCCTCCCGGAACACCTCAACTGAATGGTGTGTCCGAACGGAGAAACTGAACTTTGTTGGACATGGTAAGGTCAATGATGAGTCCCACTGAGCTACCAATTTCCTTATGGGGATACGCATTAAACAGTGCAATACTTATTTTGAATAAGGTTCCGTCAAAGTCTGTTAGACAAACTCCATATGAAATATGGACAGGAAAGAAACCGGGTTTCTCATTCCTGAAGATTTTGGGATGCTTGTCATAAGTTAAACGTTTGAATGGTACCAAACTAGAACCCAAATCGGATAAGTGCCTATTTATAGGTTATCCTAGGGAAACCAAAGGATATTACTTCTACAACCCACAAGAGAACAAGGTATTTGTTGCTCTCCATGCAGTTTTCCTCGAAAAGGAATTCCTAAATACAGTGGTAAGTGGGAGGAAAGTAGAACTCGATGAAAATCGTAGTAATACTGTTCCTGGAACAGACTCCCTCACGGAACACAAACAGTTCATCAGGGATGAGACTATACCACAATCTTCTAATACATAAGAACCGCGTAAATTGGAGAGAGTCAGAAAACAACATGAGAGGTATGAGTTTCTGATCTCATCGCACGTAGATATTAATCTTATTGAGGATAATGAGCCGACTACGTATGAGGAAGCGATACAAGGTATCAACTCCGCTTTATGGCAAGATGCCATGAAGTCCGAAATGGATTCCATGTATACCAACCAAGTCCGGGCACTGGTTGATGCACGAGAAGGCGTTAAGCCGATTGGTTGTAAATGGGTCTTCAAGAAGAAGACGGACATGGATGGCAACATACAAACGTACAAATCTAGGCTTATAGCGAAAGGGTATCGTCAACGAAATGGTGTCTATTACGACGAAACTTTTTCACTTGTTGCCATGATTAAATCCATTCGGATAATGCTTGCTATTGCTGCATATTTCGAATTTGAAATTTGGCAGATGGATGTCAAAACCGCTTTCCTTAACGGAAACCTTTTGGAGGATGTTTATATGCAACAGCCTGACGGTTTTGTCGTACCAAAACATGCAAACAAGGTTTGCAAGTTAAATCAATCCATTTATGGATTGAAGCAAGCATCGCGTTCTTGGAATCAACGTTTTGATGAGATCATAAAAGAATATGATTTCATTCAAAATGAAGATGATTCTTGTGTATATAAGAAGGTTAGTGGGAGCGCACTGACATTCATTGTCATTTACGTTGATGATGTATTGCTTATTGGCAATGACATTCCCATGCTACAATCGGTGAAAGCTTGGCTTTCATTAAAATTCTCCATGAAAGATCTGGGAGAAGCAGCCTTTATTCTGGGAATAAGGATCTATCTGGATAGATCTAGAAAGTTGATTGGAATCTTCCAGAGCTCGTACATTGACAAAGTGTTGAAGAGATTCAACATGGATCAGTCTAAGAGGGGACTGCTTCCAGTGTCACATGTCGTCTCTCTATCTAAGGACTTATGTCATAAAACTCAAGATGAGAGAGATAACATGAGTCAGATCTCGTTCGCTTCTGTAGTCGGATCGATCATGTATGCCATGATATGTACGCGACCTGATGTCTCATATGCTTTGAGCATGTGTAGTCGCTATCAGGCCGATCCAGGTGATGGTCACTGGATTGCTGTTAAGAATATCCTTAAGTATCTTAGATGAACTAAGGATGCTTTCTTAATATATGGAGATGGAGAACTTGAGGTGACTGGGTTCACCGATGCAAGTTTCCAAACCGATAAAGATGACTCTAAGTCGCAATCTGGGTATATATTTTGTTTGAACAACGCGCAGTGAGCTGGAAATCTTCCAAGTAAGAGACTGTTGCTGATTCAACAACAGAAGCGAAATATATCGCTGCAGCTGAGGCAGCAAAAGAAGCAGTTTGGATCCGTAAATTCCTAATTGAATTAGGAGTAGTTCCGTTAGCAGCTGAGCCCGTTCCTTTATATTGTGACAATAATGCGGCTATAGCGCATGCTAAGGAATCGCGGTCTCAACAACGATCCAAGCATGTACTTCGACGTTTCCATATGATTCGTGAGATCATACATCGTGGTGATGTGAAGATCGAAAAGATCGTTTCAGATGACAACATTGTAGATTCGCTGACGAAAGCTATTTCTCAGCAGAAGTTTGAGCGACATGTACATAGTTCAGGTGTTAGATACTTGAGTGATTGGCTATGAGCCAAGTGGGAGATTTTTGGACAATAATGACCCATATCATCATTATTTGTAAAAGACATTGTGGTTTTTGTACAAATTAACTATGTGACAAAGGAAATTGTTATTTTATCATTTTGTAATTAGATTACTTTGATATATATAAATGATAAAAGTCCTTATGATTAGTTCCGGATTAATAAGATATGAGACAATATTAATCCACGAACGATTTAATCATTAAATATCCCTAGTCGTAGTATTATCGAGACTGGACATCGATAATGCGGAATAGACTAGTATTACACTTGTGCGCGTTATGGAAGCTTAACGGCATAGTTCTCATATATTTAAGTATATGATACTTATGCAAGTGTGATAGGAGGTTTTGTTAGCCGTTGGAGCGGGAACAGCTTCACTCTGGATAGACCCCTCAGAATCACATTGGTAGTATGACTATGTGTCTATGGGAATCCGCATCAGGGTAAGTGTATGTGGTCTTAACCTGAGACTTGCATCATTAATCTTGCAACAATCAGTACGCTTTGGTTTTGGTCGTCCGGGACTTTAACAGGTTCTGTGTACGCCTCGTCTGGGTTTACTGAGAATCGTAGTGTATTGGGTGTGATGTCAAGATGGAAGTATCACTTCAGTCATATGGAGAAGATGATCACGCAGGGATACAGAACTAGTAGTCTCATATGCTGCAGCTATCGGGATAGTATGACTAGGTCATGATTATCCGATTAAAGAGACTAGTTGCTAGTGATCCGATATATGCTTCGTACGGGGCAGACACAATTCCATCCCCATGCCTAGCATGTGACATCCGATACTGGATCGTAGTACGCAATACATAGTATACTATGCTTGATATAGATTATATATTCTTTGTTGAATATTTCTGGAGAATTGGGTAGGCACGGTGCTTTGCTAGAAGCCAACCATGTCTTGTAAATCGGTAAGAATGTGGTACCGGGTACGCACGTGTTCGGATAGTCCGACAACCAAATTTACTGCCAACATATCCAGGGATCTCTTGGGTCGCTTCCCAAAGATTCACCGATGACTTTTGACTCGAACATAATTAATCTAGGATTAATTATAAGAGAGAGAAAATTAATCTGGGATTAATTACGGCAAGAATTTATCTGGGATAAAATTCGAATAGAAGAGAGAACGCGATTATTTTGGAATTAATCGATTAAATAATATATTGGATATATTAATTGAAATCGGATTTGAAAGAAGAATTAAGATTAGATTTTAATTCGGGCGAACGAATTAATTTGGAATTAATTCGCAAGCGACTTTCGTAATAATTTTGCTAGACATTATTATTTAATTAAATTGGATTTAATTGCGTTGCGACGGAAAATTCGTTTAATCGGATTAAACGAACCCGAGCCTGAAGTGTGTTGGGCAAGCCAACTTGAATTTTGAATTTAAGAAGTGGGGCCCATCAACTTACATCAAATGTCTACATGAGTGATGGAAGTGGTTGAGGGCATTTAATGCCATTTTCCCTCCAACACACTTTGACTTTGATTTTGCTTTTTGGAAAAACATATACCATTTTTAGCAAGGCAATTTTTGTAATTGTAATTATTTTTAGAAAACAAAATACAAAAACTCTCTCTTTCCTCTAGCCATTGCCATGACTCTCCCTCTCCCTCTTGGAAATTTTGTTTCAAAATTTCAAGCTTGCTAGCACATTTGGAGTTAAAGAAGGTGATAGGGAAACTCACCCTTGGATTGGATTCACTCAAAGAAATCTTGGAGCTTCATTTACATTCAAAGATTTTTTTTTGAAATCCAACATCCGATCATTGTAAGTTTTTTCCGAAAACTTCTTTAATATTCACACACATATCATTCTTAGAGATCATTGGCATGTCTATGACACTAACAACTATACCACTCCCCGACAATTTATGTGCTATCATTACACCACATGACAATGTGATGATCATGCTGAACCTGGAATGTTATAACTTGGAAGTCGTAATTAGAGCTGGACGCTAATTTATCTGTATGAACTCGTACTGTACTGTAGCTATTCTGTATAATTGGGGATTCAATTTGGCCTAATAAGACTCTCTATCATTCTTAATATCTAACTGATGCATCACACCTTTTTGTCATACTTGGTTAAACTTCTTCAGAATTCATAGTTTCAGTAAGTATCCTTTAAATTCTTTACTATGAGGTACTTCATTGTTCTCATTTCATAAGATCTTTACTGAGTATCCTCGACTACCTCATTTCTGGACCTCTAGTTATGCTCAACATTTCTTGTCTTCAAGGAAATCCTTTTCTCTATATCCTTAGTTATGCTCAACAATTATTCGACTCGATCAGGTTCTTCTTAGCTGGTACTTTTGACTCTCACTAAAAATACTGGTGTCTCTATGATTAGGCTTCCCATACTTTCTTTCTGGAATCGATAAATTTATCGGAGTGATCCTTATCATTATTAACAATGCTAGTACTCGATACTCATTTAGCTGTTTAACTCTCTATATTCTTCTTGCCAAGCTCAAACTGCTTATAAACATCTCTCTTCAAGTTTCAATATCTCTGTTTATTTAAGGGGGTCTAGGGTTTCCCAACTTACTGGTACTGTCTAGCGATGATGCTTGTACTTAAAATATTACTTCTGGGTAGTTTCCTAATGGTCCTCCTCAATTGGCTAAAGATCATGCTAACTTGTATGCACTTTGGTGCTTAAACCGCATTCCTTGCTATTAGCATCGATGCTGGCGATTCAGTCCTGGCTAAAGTTCATACTCTTCTGTACTTTGCTTTCATTGCTACTATAAATCTGATTATTGTACCTTCAAACCAACTTATTTTCCATACTTGGTTGCATGCTAGGATACCCCCTCCTTATTATTTTCCATACTATAATAAACTTATTTTCTCGGTCCCATGTTATACTACATTTTCCAATACTTACTTAGTATTGTCTTTTACTATCGTTTCATCTTGACAGTTTTACTTTCAAAACTTTTGCCTATAAACCTTTTGTCTTTTCTCCGGCTCTATTATGTACCTGAGACTTCTATGGTCTGTACCTCTATCTCTTTACCCGAAGGATATCAGCTCTGACATGTCCCTAGTCATGTTTAACGCTGTTCTCTTACATCCTTGTTACTGCTTAACTAGTACTTCCTCTCTTCATTGCTTTATCTAATAAATTCTCTTCTAGATCTCTCACTTAGAGCTATTTCATTTTCTATTCCGTTCTGGTACTGTATTTAAAGGTTTTATATTTCGGTCTTTTATCACTATACTTTCACTTCTTTCTGAGAGTATCTTAAGGTAACTCTCAAGATCCATCTCTGCTGCTGTTGTCAATGAAGTTGGGAGGGTGGGGATTGTCTTGGAGTCTTCCAGTGGTGGTGTTCTCACTAGCTATACGTGCTGCAGTTGCTTATGCTGCTCATCTATAAGCTTATGACTCTGTTGTTTACATGTTTGGTGTTGGCTTCCCACTAGGGTACTACTACTAGGAATTATCTGAATTTCATGTTTTAACTTTACTACTAATTTATTTTCCAATTATCGATGATATCACCCCTTATTGTAAACCTCCATAAGGTTCATACTCTGTCAAACTCCTACTATACTCCGACTATTATTCTTTCTTACTAAGTTTTGCTCTATTACTTGACTTTCCTACTTATCTTAGTTCCTTGAACTCCTTATATCTTATTCCCCTAAAAGCTCCATCAACTTTGATTGCTTAAGACGCCTCTACTAAGTTTCTTGGTTCGGGTGCTATTCTCATCTGGTTCTTCTTTCTCAATATAATGTGACTCTTATGAGTCATACTATACTTTTGAGAGTCGCTCTCTCTAATTCCTTTACTCCATTGAGCCTTTACCACCCCCAATGGATTCTAATTCTAAGACGAATTATAGGTTTGGCTTGGCTTACTGTGACTTCAAACTTTTCCGTCTTATGTAGATTTTTTCCATCTCGTGATTTTCATCTATGTTTTGTTGTACTTATTTATTCAACTATCTAGGCGCCTCATAATCCATCCATTCTGTCAAATACTCTTCCTTACTTGTTCTTCCTCTTACTGGGTTCTAAGTTGGGAATGTCTACATGCTCGCATGTCTGGTTAAGTGTCTAATTACTTACCATAGTCGGGGGCTATTGAAAGGAAAAATTTCTATTCATTCTGCCGGAAACTAAATTAACTAATCCATGCCTTAGGGTTCCTTACTTTTTATCACTCATTCCGAGGTCTTCACTTACATTTATGTCTCCAAGCTACATTACATATGTTACTATACGTGCTGAATTCTCTTATCACTTCCTGTTTCCTGCTCTTGCTATGAATCACAGCTATGAAACCATGTTCTACTGTCCATATTGGTACTCTTGTCACTCCTAAATATCTCTAACCTATCAGGTCTTATTCTTGTATACTCCAATGGATTTCTACTGATTTGGGCTGATCTTATAGGTTCTACAGCATTTGGTCTATTCTGTGGACTCTTACTAGCCTTGCGAGCCTCGTACTGACTTGCCTTGATCTTTGGGTTATACTGGGTTCTCTTCTTTACATCCTCGAAAACTTCCTTACTCCTCTTCTGGGTGATAGACCTTCCAAGGTTTTCTGTTTCTTAAATGAACTCTCGTCGGCCTTCTTACGGTCGCCTATACATATACTAGTAGGAACTACTTTATGTCTCGTCGGTTCTTCTCTTTATGTCTCGATGGGTTTCAATATCCTTGTTCTGGTACTTTGTATCCTGGTAGGGTCTATTTCTCATGTAAAGTAGGTATGAGCTAGATTCCATCAGGACAACTTTCTTAACTGGTATCACTAAATGGTGGTAAACTAAATTACTTAGGGTCTTGTCTCCATCGAATTGCTTGGTTAGGGCAACTAATTATTTTTCTGACGTCATTCATCTTACTTGCGTGCGGGCTTGGGTTTGTAGAATCTAAAATCTCTGCATCCTTATGGCATCCCACATCTATTAGAAGCCTCCATGACTAATCGTGATTTCTTATTTCTGTTATCTTTCTCACTATTCCTTACTACTCGGGAATCTCGCTATCTATATAAGGCACTCTAGGCTTATGAATCTGTTTGAAAGAATTCTCAAAGGAGGGAAGAAATCTTATATCTACTAGGCATTCTAGTACTTACTCAAGTTTTTTCTATTCACTTTCTATTGTCATGGGTTGGGTATCCTTAGAATTTCACTGTCTTATTCTATCTCTTTACTTTTCTTTATCTCTTCTTACATCTGGTTGCTTTAGCATCCTTACATCTTTCCTTACTTTTCTTCTAGCTTTTCCTTTCCACCCCATTGGGTAACTTTTCTTAGATCTTACTGTCTGGTTTCATAACTCATTTATAATTCTGGTAATAGCTTAGAATAACTACAAGAAAATTCTTAATGTGGATCTAGAGTATAGTTGTTCTCGTAAGGGATACTATTTGAATAGTCTGGGAAAGCTTACTAACCTGTCTGTGGAACTTGAGGATGTACTCGAGAATCAGATACTGGAGAGGTAATGCCTCACATACGAGTATCCCAGACATACTGCGTATACCAGACCCTAACACTCCGCCCACTGCAGTCACTGACTCCATAGACCATGCTCTGATACAAACTTTGTAATATCCCCGATCTGGGAAATGCTACCGGCAGGGAATAGGCCATACTATTCCCCTGAGCCTCTGACTTTCTGACTATGGACAATACGATATTCTTTTCAAATATAATCTCTCATATGGGAACAATGCCCAAAACCATGACATAGTACAAAAACAACTCACATGTGACTGAACGTTTAAATATCAACTACCTCAATAACTCTATACCTGAATTCTCACACACATCTCTAGTATACAACTATCTAGACTGGACTTAAACTCTGACTGGACTCTTACTCTTCCTGACTTGGACTGGTGGACTCCATAACTTAGTGACTACATCAGTATCCGTCCTCCCGAGCTCGTCCTCCGAGAATCCCTGTAAAAAATAGAAAACTGGGAGTGGGGGGTTAGACCGTTGTACGATCAAAGTGAGTGGACGAAAACTGAAATACTGATATAAAAATATATTGTTCTAAAACCAAAGTTCCAGAAATAACTTTATATGAAAACTCTTTTTTCTGAAAACTTTGTCTGAAATCTCTTTCATAAAACTTATCTTTCTGAAATCTGCTTTTGAAAGTCTGGTTTTGTAAATTTGTATCTGAAAGATCTATTTTGAAAAACTATTTTTGTAATGTCTATTTTCTGAAAACTGTTTCTAAAATCTGGTCTTTGAAAACTATTTTCTGAAAACCTGTTATCTGAAACTGATTTGTCTCTGAAAATCTTGACGTATGGGGGTGTTACGTATCACCGTCCCCCCATACGCCTAACTAGAGCCAAGAGTGTAAATCCATGACTTTGGGGCATTACGTATCGCTGTCCCCCAAAGCATGCCACTACTGTCCCTGAAACTAGTGGTCTTGGGGCGTTATGTATCGCTGTCCCCCAAGCCACTGAACTAGAACTGGGGGTGCAGATCTATGCTACCCTTCAAGCTCCGAAACTAGGATCTGGGGGAATCTGTCATCCCTAGTCCTGAACTTGGATCTGGGGGCGTTACGTATCGTCGTCCCCTCAGTCCTCTACATGTGCACATGTGCTGTCCGTCAATTCCATCTTTGAATGAAGTTACATACTGAGGTGGGTTTTTTCCCCATGCCTCCAAAACTTAAAACTCAGGTTTTGTAAACATTTCTTTTCTAATCATTTCTTAAAACATGTAAAACACAAAGTGATCTGATAATGAAATTGGCTAACGCCCTAAAAGTGAGAAAATAAGTCTAGTCATATAAAATAAAAAACTAAAAATTAACTTAAAGGAAAATGTCTACTCACTGTTTGGAAATCTGGCTGGCATTACTCGCTTGTTGAGAAAACTCTGGTTCCTGCGATGATCTACATTGGATAAACTAGATTAGAAATGGACTAAGAAACGCAGTATGGAATCGTGCTAAAATTTTCTTATTCAAGTAAGTGTTATCACTCTAAGGGTATCGTACACATATCATGATGTAATATGTACATACAGGTTGATACGGGACTTATTGAGTAGCCTCTAACGTGTTCGAGTGAAACTGGGATGGTTTGAAATTGATTTGGGGAATTTTTTACCACGGGTCGCGACGTAGGGCAGTGCGCGTCGCGACGTGCATCGACCAGAAACGTACCCAAAATTTTGCTGTGCGTGTCGCGATGCAAGAACCTTTCGCTTCGCGACGCGTATCAAACCAGAAGTGTTTCTGGGAAAATTCCCAGATCGCGACGTGACGCAGGGCTCTCTGCATCGCGACGGAAGACCAAATTCTGGTATTAACTTCATTCATTCATACTCAATTTTCTCAACACTTAATCCAAATCTCCACACAAGCAAATAACCTCAATCAATCTCCAAAATATAATCAATATCATTTTTAATATCAACTCATATCCAACCTACAATCTTTAATTAATCTCATTTCCAAAACTTAACAAATTGGGGATTTCCTACAATCACCATTTCTTGATACACTCATCACTCATTCATCATCACATCCAAATCACCAACACATTATAATCATTAAAACATCAATACTCAATATACAATAATTTGGGTCAATATCTTCTATTTTCTTCTTCTTCTCATTCTTCTCATCTCACGTCTCTCTCTTCCTATTTCTTTCTCAAAATATTCAAGATTTGTGAATAGTCCCCCTTTTATATAGTAAGAGCCAAATTGACTAATTGACAAAGTTTTAACTTAAAAAAAAATTACAAAACTTTGAGAAAAATGTGGAATTCTCTAGATGGGTCTCGAATTACTATTCATCTAAAATTTTAATCTGTATTTTTGACTCGTTTCAGATCCGAATTTGGAAAAATGTTCATCGCGAAAGTTGTAGATCTCGATCTCATCTTTCCGTCGATATAAATTCATAAATATTGGAGTTCGTATTAGAAAGTTACAGCCCAAATACCTTGAGTTATTCGGAGTGGAATATCGTAGCATCTAATATCGGATTCTCGAAGAATTTACCGATAGTCATCTCATGAGAGTATATGTTTCCAAACATAATTTTATATTATGTGACACTCGTCTTACTGTGTAACAGTAGTTGAAATTCCCGATCGTTACAATCGCACTAAGTATAATGCAAAAATAATATATAGAGCTTGACCAAAAGCATAGGGTTTTGTTTGTTTCTTTTATAGTATTATTGTTAGGGTTAGATATGTTAAGAAAATTAATAAATATACGCGGGTTTGAGGGTTCGGTTGGGTTAAAAAGTTTCAACCCACAAACCCGAGCGGGTTGAAAATTTCTACCCAAATGAGTTGAATTAATTTTCTAACCCAACCCAACCCAACCAACACCAAACCCGCGTGGGTTGCGGATTGACCAACGAATCGGGTTGGATTTACACACCCCTATCCATTGATACAAATATCTAAATTGATGGATTTAATTCGATCTTGACACTTGTCAACTTATTAAAAGTGCCAAGTAAAAGATTAAACCATAACACTTATCCAAATCATGATTTTCCATGTGTAAAGTTAAATATCTTCAACACTAAATATCCAAATATCAGTGTTTTACATGTCTGACAATATCCGAACTGTCCGCAAATCATATTTGTAATATTTCATAATTATCGAAATATTTCCTGAATAAGCGGGTACTAACGCGTCAACACTGGGAAATATTTTGTTCTTTACTAATAAAGTACGAAAATTACATATCGATCAAATATCGACGCAATTTAATTAATTTATCAACCATTTGGCTAATGTGTGTGATCCCATGGGTTCTCCGTGAACTGAACATAGGTCATGCGAATCATTTCGTATTACTTCGTCATAACTCATTATAATCGAAGTTCCTAATGATCATGAGTGACCTCTAGTAAGATGTCATGATCCCTAGACATAAAGAATGAAATATCATATAAACCCATATAGTTGTATTTACGCGTAGTAAAGTGCCTCTATTGTGAACTCCCAATATAGTCTGCGTTTTGATGTCGTCAAGCCCCTAACTCAATCATAGGATAATGAAGTCATCCATTTATGAGATCCATGTATTTGTAAAATAATTTTTCGGAAGAAATGTACTTTAAAGATTTGATGCCAGTATGTGATGTTCCTTCATAAGATCTCTAGCTCAATTGTCTGAGCCAACAGATTTCATCTTGATTATCACATGTCTTCATACTTTAAAAACACATTGCTAGCAAGCTTCTATTACCAGACGTGAATAACTCGGTGTAATATACACAAGTGAACAAAGCACATTATTACAGAAGTCAACCATGACATGTCAAAGGACTTATGGTATACTATTATGGTTGTACGATGAACCATTTACTGTGGATAACCGCTTAAGTGATTCGTCATATTTGATCATGTTCAGTAACACGTTTGTCAACGGATTACCGATGTTCATGCTCTTATAACTTGAGACTTGTCACCCAGTTATTAGTATTATACTAATCAATGGCGACATCTAAATATACCAGTCATGTGATGTGATCATCCCCGATGACATCACCTCAATCAAGAAGAGATTCAAATGTATTTAAATCGAAAACTCTGTAGTCATATCTATAACCTTTTATAGATAGAGTTTCGACAAATAATACATCTCAAGTTCTTATTTTTCATATTGTAATCAAAAGATCACAACTAAACATATGCAAAAGATAATAGTGTCATATTATTAATTATAAACTGTTAACAACTAAATACAAAAGTATATTTATATAAGGATGATATCCCTGAACCACTGTGACAAGATTGGTTTTAGGGCATATCTCTAACAAACTCCCACTTGCACTAGATCCAATCACTATGGCAATCAATACCCATCTTCTCAAGATGGTGATTCAGTTGATGTTGCGTCACAGGCTCCGCCACGTTGTCTGCCGATAGAGTTATCTGAACAACCAATTGTTTATCTATAATAAACTGTTTGATCAGGTGATACTTTCACTGAACGTGTTTAAAGCTCCGGTGAGACCGAGGTTCCTTAGCTTGAGCTATCACTCCATTGTTATCACAATACAAATATAATTGATAGACAATGGAAGGAACCACTCCAAGTTCAGTTATGAACTTTCAGATCCAGACAACCTCTTTCGCAACTTTAGAAGCAGCGACATATTCATCTTCTGTAGTAGAGTCAACTGTAGTAGCTTGTTTGGAAATTTTCCAACTTGCAACTCCTCTATTATATATGAAAATAAATATGGATGTAGGCAATCTATCACCCTAAGTATGACTGAAAGTCAGAATTTATGTAACCCTCATGATTTAGCTCACATGTCCCATATGTCAAAAATAAATCCTTAGTTCTTCGTAAGTACTTAATGATTCTTTTGATTGCAGCCCAATGTTATTCTTCAGGATTTGTCTGATATCTGCTCGTAACATTTACAACATAGGCTGTATCAGGTCTTGTATATAGTATGCTCGTACGATCATCTTCTGTCTTTGGTCCCATCTCTTTTGATATATGAACACCATTACTACAGGGTAAGAAACCATTCTTAGAGTCATCCATACTGAACTATTTCGGTACTTTATCTATGTACATGTTATGGGAAAGACCTATAATTCGTTTCATTATATCTATTTAGAGATGGATACCTAAAATATAGGTCGTTTCTCACAGATATTTCATGGAGAAAACATTACACAACCATATTGTTGTCTCAATTAACATGCCCACATCATTTCCTATAAGTAGTATGTCATCTACAAACAGTACAAGAAATATGAAGGCAATATTGGACTCCTTTTTATGGAAACATGGTTCATCAATATTCTTGATGAAACCAAATGATTTGACTGCATCATTGAATTGTATGTTCCAACTTCTGGAAGCTTACTTTAATCCATATATGGATCTATGCAACTTACAAATTTTATGACTATATGTAACAAACCCAATGGGTTGTTGTATATATTGTTAGGATATATGCCATAAAGCTTCATGTAATTTAAACATAATTATATTTTATGAAATAATAAGATGCATTATTCATTTATAAAAATGTTTGATTTAAATAGCATATTGTAAATTATCTTGTTTACCCTTGATTACTCATATAACTTCACATTTAGTGTATGAGTGTCTTACATAAGAGGATTTAAGTTTGAAGTTAGTAATTTAAAATAGTCCATAGAGAGCAAACAAAACGGGTACTTTATTTGTCATTTATCTATAGCTGCGGTCCATTCTATACTTGTATGTCGACCTTGATTCGGGATCGTCCATGTGGTGACATGAGGATGAAGACACATTGTATGATGCGATCACATATGACTGACCCAGATAGAAATAAATGTCTTATAATATCCGTTAAATAAAGAAATTCATTTCAATCTTTTAGATGGTCATATATGGATTAATCTGAATCGTGAGTGTACTGCGAACTCATGCATGACAAGCTATGTCTTTTGATTTACAAAGTTGAGGTTGGTGTAGCAATCCCGACCAATAGCTACGTACTTTAGAGACATGGTTTGGTGTGTAACTAGGAACATTTTACATAGATAGGGAGTTCACTTTTTCTTGCGAGAAGTAGATGCGTATCTTCCTTAAGAGTTGATTCAGTACTTGAACGATTATAGTGCTCAAGTCTTTCTATTGCGAATAGAAAGATTAATATTCATAATAGTTATGAATAAATTGTTCATTAAAGAATCAATAGGACATTTTTGTCAACTATTTGGTTCTAATCAAATCTAACTAAATGACTTAGCTAACTTAGTTACAAATGACCTAACTAAGTCAACAAAACAATGAAAAACCCAAAAAGTCAACAAAAGAGACAACTTTTCCCAAAATGATAAAATTATCCCTTTAACACAAAATGCTCCAAATTTCGTGGTCTTTATGTTACAATTCCCAATGATGTGTCTCAAGCCCATTAAGTCTTGTCTTGGCTGAATTTTGGGTGTTGGATTTAATTCGGCTTGATTCGGTAAAATGCTCAAATTATTTCGTTGTTGCAATCAGGAATGTATCTATGAGCTGAGTGATTCTTATGTTGGGTTTTCTAGGTCAAACCAAGATCAAATTAGGCATATGAAATGTGTGAATACGCAAAGTAAGATGGCGGAAATACTCGCTTTGATCGGCTAAGTGGATGTGTAGACAACAAAATTTATGCTCCTTGAGTTTCGGCCAAGCCCTTGTTTTGTTGTATGTTGAGCTTCCAAGCTTGTTGAATGAGTTCCAAACTCATGGGAGTAGTTTCCCTATCACCTTTGAATGAGCTCTTTATGTGCTAGCAATGGAAATTTTTCCAACAAAAATTTCCCCTTATCCTTGTGTGACTCTCGGCCAAGCCAAGAGAAGAGAGAAAAATTGGCTCAAAAGCCGTGAGTGAGGGAGAGAAGATGAGATGAAGTGTGTTGTGTAATCTAATTACCAAATTGAAAGTCATATACCAAAAACAATAAAATGGTAAATGTCATTCAATCCATCACACTTGTGTGTTTTACACACAATCACCTACCAACAACTTCCATCAACTTAAAGTGACAAAGTTGACTAGTGATGTGACTTGTGGGCCCCACTTGATTCAAAATCCGAGTGGACCTGCAACACATCCTGGGATCGGGTTCGCTAATTCCGAATTAACGAATTTTCCGTTGCGACGTAATTAAATCAAATTTAATTAAATAATTATGCCTAGCAATATTACTATTCACGTCGCTCGCGAATTAATTCTAAATTAATTCGTTTGCCCGAATTAAAATCCAATTTTAATTCCCCGTCGAAATCTAATTTCGTTTAATATATCGAATATATTATTTTATCGATTAATTCCAAAATAATCGTTCTCTCTCTTTAATTAGAATTTTATCCTAGATAAAATTCTCCGTAATTAATCCTAGATTAATTTTCTCTCTCTTATAATTAATCACAGATTAATTATGTGCGAGTCATACGTCATCGGTGAATCTTCAGGAAGCGACCCATGAGATCCCTGGATATGTTGGCAGTAAATCCGGTCATCGGAGTATCCGAATACGTGCGTACCTAGTACCATGTTCTTACCGATTTACAAGACATGGTTGGCTTCTAGCAAAACACCGTGTCTACCCAATTCTCCAGAAATATTCTTTTAAGGAATATGTAATCTGTATCAGGCGTAGTATACTAAGTATTGCGTATAACGATCCAGTATCTGATGTCACATGCAAGGCCTGGGGCTGGAATTATGTTTGCCCCGTACGAAGCATATATCGGATCTCTAGTAACTAGTCTCTATAATCGGATAAGCATGACCTAGTCATATTATCCCGATGACTACAGTACTAAAGAGTACTAGTTTCGTATCCTGCGTGATCATCATTTCCATATGACTGGAGTGATACTTCTATCTTGACATCACACCCAATACACTACGATTCTCAATATACCCAGAAGAGGCGTACACAGAACCTGTTAAAGCCCAGACGACCAAAACCAAAGTATATTGATTGTCGTAAGTATTAGCGATGCAAGTCTCAAGTTAAGACCAAATACACCTACCGTGATTCAGATTTTCATAGACACATAGTCATACTACCAATGGAATTCCGAGGGGTCTATCCAGAGCGAAGCTGTTTCCGTACCATCGGTAAACACAACCTCCTATTACCCTTGCATGAGTATCCAATACCCAAATATATGAGAACTATGTCGTTATGCTCTCACAACGCGCACAAGTGCAATACTAGTCTATTCCGTATTATCGATGTCCAGTCTCGATAATACTACGACTATGGATGTTTTAATGATTAAACCTTAATGGATTAATACCGTCTCATATCTTATTAATCCGGAACTAATCATATGGAATTTTATCATTTATATATCCCGGTAATCTAATTACAAATGATAAAAGAGCAATTTCCTTTGTCACATAGTTAATTTGTACAACAACACCATGTTCTGTACAAATAGTGATGATATGGGTCATAATTGTCCAACAATCTCCCACTTGGCCTATAGCCAATCACTCAAGTGTCTTACACCTGAACTATGTACGGGTCGCTCAAACTTCTGCTGAGAAACAGCTTTCGTCAGCGGATTTGCAAGGTTATCATCTGATGCGATTTATTCGATCATCACATCGCCACGATGTATGATCCGACGATCAGATGAAATATTGAAGTATATATTTGGATCATTGATGAGACCATTATTCTTTAGCCTGTGTGTAGCCTAGCTCAGCCGTTAACAGAACTACACCTAATCTAATTAGGATTATTATAGATCCAAAATGCTTCTATTGCTGCCTTAGCTGCAACAATATTCCACTTTTGTTGTTTATTCGGCAACGGTATCTTGCTTGGAAGATATCTAGCTCACTGTTCGTTATTCAAACTATATAGTACCCTTATTACGACTTATAGTCATTTTTTTCGTTTGGAAACTTGCAGCAGTGAACCCAGTCATTTCAAGTTCTCATTCTCCATAGCTTAAGAAAACATCCTTAGTTCATCAAGACACTTGGATTGGCCTGATTGTGACTCCATATGCTCAAAGCATATGAGACATCAGGTCGTGTACATATATTTCAATGTACGAGTTCTCGGAGAGTGCCAACAACATTTAGATCTATCCTAGTAGATCCTTATTCATAGAATAAAGGTTGTCTCTCCCAAGTATTCTACGGAGAATTTTCATGAAAGCCAAGCTTTCACCGATTGTATTATGGGAATATCATTTCCAAGAAATGATATATTTATTTAGGACAATCACTGTCAGTGCGCTCCTCCTTATATACACAAGAATCATTTTCATTTTGAATTAAATTATATACCATTATGATTACATCAAAACGATAATTCTAAGAACGCAATGCTTGCTCCAATCCATAAATGGATCGAATTAACTTGCAAACCTTATTTGCTTGTTTTGGTACGAAAAAACCGTCAGGATATTGTAAACATCCTCCAAAAGGTTTCCGTTTAAGGAAAGCGATTTTGACGTTCAGCTGCCACATTTCATAAATGAAACATGCAACATTAGTAAGCATTATCCAAATGGATTTAACCATGGCAACGGATAAAAGGTTTCTTCGTAATCGACACAATATTGATAACGATACCTTTTCGCTACAAGCCTAGCTTTGTACGTTGGTATGTTTCCATCCATGTATGTCTTCCTTGAAGAATCATATAGTACAAATAGGCACAATGCCTTCTGGTACAACAACCAGTGTCTAAACTTGGTTGGTATACATGGAATCCATTTCGGACTTCATGGCACTTTGCCATAATAGGGAGTCGATACCTTGTATCACTTCCTCATACGTAGCCAGTTTGTCTTCCTCAATAAGATTGACATCTTTATAAGGTGAGATCAGAAACCCATACCTCCCAGGTTGTTTTCTGACTCTCTCCGACCTACGCGGTTCTTGTGTATTCGAAGATTGTGGTTGTTTCATCCCTGATGAACTGTTTGTGTTCCGTTAAGGATCGGTGCCTGGAACAGTATTACTCCGATTTTCATCGAGTTTTACTTTCCTCCCACTTACCACTGCATATAGGTATTCCTCGTAGGAAAACCGCATGGAGAGCAACAGTTACATTGTTCTCCTGTGAGCTGTATAAGTACTATACTTTGGTTTCCTTAGGATAACCAATTACAAATTAGGCACTTATCCAATTTGGGTTCTAGTTTGTTATCATCCAAACATATGTCCAGCATTCCCAAATCTTCAGGAATGAGAAAACCCGATTTCTTTCTTGTTCATATCTAATATGAAGTCTGTCTAACAAATTATCATGGAACCTTATTCAAAATACGTTTTGCACTGTTTTATGCGTATCCCTAGAAGGAAAATGGTAGCTCAGAGCGATTAATAATTAACCTTATCATGTCCACAAAAATCGGTTTCTCTGTTCGGACACACCGTCAAAATGATGTGTTCCGTGAAGAGTCCACATTGAAAGAATATTATACTCTTTCAAGTAATTGAGAAACTTATTGCTTAAGTATTTTCATCACGGTCCAATCGTGATGTTTTAATACTTTTGCCGGTCTATTTTTATACTTCTTGTCGAAACTCTTTGAATTTATCAAAAATTTCCGATTTATGTTTCAAAAGAAACTCATAACCATAACGCGATCCACATCCGTAAAGGTTACGAAGTGTTCATATCCACCTCTAGCCTAGCTAGACATGGGCCCACTTACGTCACTATGAACGAGGGCTAACAGATCAATGGCACTTGTTTTTACCAAGTAAAAGGTGTTTTAGGCACTTTGCCTAATAAACTAGATTCGTAGACATCATTTGAATTAGAATCAAATCCATCCTAGTATCCACTCTTCGAAAGTGTGGATATACGAGTCTTGTTGAATGTGTCCCAGACAACAATGCCACAAATAAGTCTCATCTGGTTAATTCAGTTTGAGCTATTTGTTTGTCATGTTATACGTTTGAGATTCATTTATATTCAAAATATAAATACTGTTATTCACATCTAATATGCTTATCTCAATATCATCTTTATAAAATAAAATACTTAGTGTTCTAGAATATAAAGGTATACCCGCAACGGGTTAAACTTAGATATAGAGATAATGTTTCTAGTCAAACTAGGTACATTATAACAGTTTCATAATTTAAGTACATACCCAAAGGGTAGTTCCTAAACTTAGGTTTCTACGGTTAAAACAGCGATTCTCGTCCCGTTTCCGACTCACATGTCGATCTCAACTGAAGTCAGTCTCCTGCTTATCAGCAGATCCCGCACATCAGTACATATATTATGTACAACACTTAGTATCAAAAATCCAATTTTGAAACTAATAGTGAATATGTTTATGACAATCATGCTTGAAGTCGGAGCCTTGCCCCGCCTTCACTTCCTTCATGTTTGCCTTATTCATACGGCAGTCACGCTTCCAGTAACCCCGTTTGCCACATTTTAAGTAGACATCTTGGGATATGTCCTTTGTCTTCCAAGAAGACTGTGATGATTTTGCCTTTGCCCCTTTTACAAGCTCTGGCTCTGCCTCCTTGAGCATAGCCGTTAACTCTCCAAGAGTTTACTCTTGGTTCATAATGAACCTGCCTCAGGTTTCGGGTAGAGAATATAAGATCAAATCTTTGGTAGTCTCGGCCACGTAGGTAATGCCCAGCTAACCTAGCTGATCGATGTCAGCAATCATGTGCGACACTAGTGCTTGTCAGATTTACCCTCTGACATATGCGAGCGAAAGAGCTTCTTTTGCAATTCGTACATCTAAGATCTAAGAATAGATCTATGAAGATCCTTTAATTTTAACATCATGGTATAAAGATCTAATCCTTAGTTTTGACGACAAAATTAAAGTGTCATTGCATCAAGCATAAATGATTGAGCATTAAAGTTATCATCACCATGAGTCTTCCAAAACTCATGCTCCATTATTTGCTCAACTTCGGGCTCAGACCCGAGATGTTTTTCTATCAAATAGAATAACTTCTCAGTTCCCAGGACTATCCTGAGGTTTTATTCCCAATTTGAAAATTAAAGCCGTTTAAAAAATATTTTCACCCAGGATTATGTTGTAAACGCTAATCTTTCAGTTATCTTGATTCCAATAGTCCAACTATCCAATCAACGATTTTGGGTACAATTAAATATAATGATTACTATAGTCTAACTATATAATCAACTATAATTTGATTGGTTAAATTCAAATATATTGATTACAATAATACAATTATATAATCAACTATAAATTGAAGTAGTTTGAATACAGTCCAACTGTTTAATTTAAAAAACAACAATTAAATATTAGTCCAACTAATGATGAAAAATAAATGTGCGCGTATTGGCAAATATCTAAACGAAATAGCAAATTTAATACTTGTCTCCCACTATTTTTCGGCGAGCCTCTAACCCTCTATTGAGTACTCAGGAAACCTAGTTTCCTAGTGGGCTAGGATCCCGTTAAATAACACACAACCTTGACTTTGGCCAACAAGCTGTATGATATTTAACTAGGTAGATCTCTAAGATCAATTGGATCTCATCCAATTCCTAGATCCAGTAGGTGGACATCCAAGTCAGAAACATATATCTAATATATGCCAATATATAGCCTAACCTTTTTCCTCTGAATCAACTAAGCCTTGGCTTTGGCACAATAAGCTTAATGATTCCAGTTAAGCGGGACCCATTGACTTTGGAATGCTTCGTAATCGATGTCGATGGACAAGAAGTGATCTTGACTTTGGCCAACAAATCACAACTTGGACAAGACATACGATATGGAACAAAGCCTTCATGATTCAAACACATCCGCGATGGACAAAGGTCTTGACTTTGGCCAACAACCAGTGTCAATCTTGGATCTTGAGAGAATCACTCAATGGAAGGAAAACGCTTAATATTTGTTGAAGGTTTTTTCGCGTAATTGGCAACCAATTAATTATCTTTGATTAGGTCTCATCATACACCCTTAAGCATGCATTCTAAAATCATAATAAGGCGCGGTAAATAAATTAATAATGATATGTGGATGGATATTTAAACATTTTGTTCATAGAACAAATATCTCCATTTCCTCTCCCCGCTAGCACTATTCTTACTTCTACCCAATTACATAACACTTCTAAAGAAACCTCATTTACATTGAGGGGAATAGGTGAGAAGAGAAATAAAATGAGAAAAGAGGTAATAGGCTGGACACGCAGGTCCAATTTAATAAATTCTAAATTTATTACAAAAATTTCCAAAATTTCCCTCACCCATCTAATATCCATCCGATATACATTATTCATACATCACATCCATGTATTCACACAAAGCATGTTATCAATCAATCTAATCCAATTAATTAATCTTTGATTAGTGACCATCCAATGTTCAAACAACGATTTGATTTGCGCGAGTCCAACTCGTTTAAGAATAAGTACTCAAAGGACGAATTCTTGAATTATATCAAACTACAATATTAAATCCAATTTAATTCGTATTCAATACTAATTCTTTATTTAATTCCAAATTAAATAATTACACTTTATTAATGTGCCTTTGCAACTTAGATTCTAAATCTAATCTTAATGGGTCTCAAAGCCCAATTAACATCCAATGTCAATTTAATTAAATTCCAATGGGCTTTTAATTAATTTATAAGGCATGGACTTTGGCAACCAAAGCCCAATAAGGAATCACCCTTTGCCAAAAATCAATTTAGGCCCAATTAAAATATTTAAAGACCCATTTATTATATTTGGACATTATGGAAATGGTTTTAGGCCCAATTGGATCCAACCAATTAACCTAACCAAACTTGGCCCAACCAAGCCCATTAAGCCCAAATACAACATTTTTAGCCCAATTCCAAATTAAGACCAATTAATTAAATTCCAATATTCCAATATCATAATTTAATCATTAAAGTGTATTAGCCATAATTAATTATTTAAATCAACATTTCCAAAATACCAATTTACACAATTAATCATTAATCAACTTATGTCCAACACAAATTGAAGCAAAATCAATCCCAACATGCTTCATAATCTCTCGGCAATAGGGGACTTTTCATATCAATTTTGATTTTAATCCAATTAAATCACAAACTAATATATCTCATGCATTTTAAACATATCCAATTGTCTAAAATTCAAAAATCACCAAGAGCTAAGGGTTCCATCACATTCGGCCAAGCATAAGGAATTGGGGAAATTTTATCCAAGATGCATAAATCTAATTTAACATCATCCAAGCTCAACCAAAACCTCAATTTGAAGAAATCATGCATAAATCATAAAAGCCCCCAAATTAAGTCTATGAACCCTAAATTCAATTTCATGCTCAATTATGGCTTTGATACCATTGTTGGGTTTTCTAGGTCAACCAAGATAAAATTAAGCATATAAATGTGTGAATACGCAAAGTAAGATGGCGGAAATACTCACTTTGATCGGCTAAGTGGATGTGTAGACAACAAAATTTCTGATCCTTGAGTTTCGGCCAAGCCCTTGTTTTGTTGTATGTTGAGCTTCCAAGCTTGTTGAATGAGTTCCAAACTCATGGAGTAGTTTCCCTATCACCTTTGAATGAGCTCTTATGTGCTAGCTATGGAAATTTTTGCAACAAAACTTTCCCCTTATCCTTGTGGACTCTCAGCCAAGCCAAGAGAAGAGAGAAAAATTGGCTCAAGCCGTGAGTGAGGGAGAGAAGATGAGATGATGTGTGTTGTGTAATCTAATTACCAAATTGAAAGTCATATACCAAAAATAATAAAATGGTAAATGTATTCAATCCATCACACTTGTGTGTTTTACACACAATCACCTACCAACAACTTCCATCAACTTAAAGTGACAAATTTGACTAGTGATGTGACTTGTGATGCGACTTGTGGGCCTCACTTGATTCAAAATCCGAGTGGACCTGCAACACATCCCGGGCTCGGGTTCGCTAATTCCGAATTAACGAATTTTCCGTTGCAACATAATTAAATCAAATTTAATTAAATAATTATGCCTAGCAAAATTACTATTCACGTCGCTCGCGAATTAATTCTAAATTAATTCGTTTGCTCGAATTAAAATCCAATTTTAATTCCGCGTCGAAATCTAATTTCGTTTAATATATAGAATATATTATTTTATCGATTAATTCCAAATTAATCGTTCTCTCTCTTTAATTAGAATTTTATCCTAGATAAAATTCTCCGTAATTAATCCTAGATTAATTTTCTCTCTCTTATAATTAATCCCAGATTAATTATCGGTGAATCTTCGGGAAGCGACCCATTAGATCCCTGGATATATTGTCAGTAAATCCGGTCATCGGAGTATCCGAATACGTGCGTACCTAGTACCACGTTCTTACCGATTTACAAGACATGGTTGGCTTTTAGCAAAGCACTGTGTCTACCCAATTCTCCAGAAATATTCTTTTAAGGAATATGTAATCTGTATCAGGCGTAGTATACTAAGTATTGCGTATAGCGATCCAGTATCAGATGTCACATGCAAGACATGGGGCTGGAATTGTGTCTACCCCGTACGAAGCATATATCGGATCTCTGGTAACTAGTCTCTATAATTAGATAAGCATGACCTAGTCATATTATCCCAATGACTGCAGTACTAAAGAGTACTAGTTCCGTATCCTGCATGATCATCATCTCCATATGACTAGAGTGATACTTCCATCTTGACATCACACCCAATACACTACGATTCTCAATATACCCAGAAGAGGCGTACACATAACCTATTAAAACCCCGGACGACCAAAACCAAAGTATATTGATTGTCGCAAGTATTAGCGATGCAAGTCTTAGGTTAAGACCAAATACACCTACCCTGATTCAGACTTCCATAGACACATAGTCATACTACTAATGAAATTCTGAGGGGTCTATCCAAAGCGAAGCTGTTTCCGTACCATCGGTAAACACAACTTCCTATTACACTTGCATGAGTATCCAATACCCAAATATATGATAACTATGTCGTTATGCTCTCACAACGCGCACAAGGGCAATACTAGTCTATTCCACATTATCGATGTCCAGTCTCGATAATACTACGACTATGGATGTTTTAATGATTAAACCTTAATGGATTAATATTGTCTCATATCTTATTAATTCGGAACTAATCATATGGACTTTTATCATTTATATATCCCGGTAATATTATTACAAATGATAAAAGAGCAATTTCCTTTGTCACATAGTTAATTTGTACAACAACATAATGTTCTGTACAAATAGTGATGCTATGGGTCATAATTGTCCAACAATCTCCCACTTGGCCTATCGCCAATCACTCAACACACTAAAAAGACTATATGAAAAACACAAAGTAAAGATAGAAAAATCAGACCTTAGAACCCTAAACTCTGATACCAAATTACGTGGAACTCACTTGGATGATTAGGCTAACTAAACCCCTCGCAACGGATAGAACCCCAAGAATCGCGAATTTGATTTTGTAGGAACAAAAACCTTCCAAAATCACAATGAAGACCCACAAAGAACTTGTCTTTGAGAACCTTTAAGATGATTCCTTGTAGTGTTCTACTAGCACGAAGACACCACTAAGGTTGCCATGCCTTAGATAAGTCAAAGTTGAAACAAAGGGGAATCCCTATCTTAAGCTTGAAATTCGGCCATAGCCATTTCTCTTTGAAGAAATTTCGAAAATGGTAATATCTCATTGAAGAAGATAAAGTTACAAATATATAGTACAAGACAAGTAACTAAAATGTCCTTAAAAGTTAAAAGACCAAAAAGTCCTAAAACTATCCAATGGCTACATAAAGGTAAAGCCCTTAATAGCCATTTACTAATTAATACAAATATCTAGATATTTAAAATAAGTTGCAAAAAAATATCAAAGGAAAAACTCAATAAAAGACATAACTTTTCCGAAAATGTAATGCCTATTAGGTCATTTTTGCCAACTATTTGGTTATATTCAAATCTAACTAAATGATTTAGCTAACTTAGTTACAAATGACCTAACTAAGTCAACAAAACAATGAAAAATCCAAAAAGTCAACAAAAGAGGCAACTTTTCCCAAAATGGTAAAATTATCCCTTTAGCACAAAATGCTCCAAATTTCGTGGTCTTCATGTTAGTTGTTACAATGCCCAAATGATGTGTCTCAAGCCCATTCAGTCTTGCCTTGGCGAATTTTTGGTGTTGGACTTGATTCGACTTGATCGGTAAAATGCTCAAATTGTGTCGTAGTTGCAGTCGGGAATGTATCTCTGAGCTGAGTGATTCCTATGCTACAAGAATCATGTCAGGAACTCCGGTGCTAGTGACATTGTGAACATAAATAATAAATTGATAATTGTAAGAATTGTGTTGCCTCATTAATAAATTAAATAATTAATTTATTAAATTGATTTGAACAAAAGTAATGGGTTAAAAATTGATATCTTAATTGATAAAGACATTTAATTTCCTATCACAAATTTATAATATATAAAGATTTGTAAATAATTAAACCATAATAAATCTCCCTAAAGATAAATATTACGCTTAAAACTTCCAATGCCGTAAGTGGATGATTGGTATTACTATAGAAGCAACTCAACAATTGTTATACGAAGGACCTTTACGGGGTATCATGATCCGTTTGATTTGTTTCTATAAGGGTGTGTTGAAATTCCAACAACTGTTAGGTGAGGGGTTTAATTACATGCTTGTGTTAAAAAATACATTCGGTCAAGCCTAAATAGATTAAGGCGCCGATAACTGTTAGGTGAGGTGTCCTAAATCTATAGGTTGAAATATCAAAACTTGTAATGGTTACAAATAAGAAATGTGTTTCTAACTTATTTAACTTATGTAACCAACAATTGTTAGGTGAGATTCTATTAGTTTAATAAGAAATTAATCACCCAGGAAATATGTAATAAGATTCCATGTTATCATATCTGGGGAGAATAGGATTTTGGTTAAAGTAGTGGGAGCACTATTTAGTTTAAAGTCCAAAATTGAATAGTTCGATATTTATAAATTAAAATAACTTATATATTTCATCTCTTGCAAATTCACACAAACGGAAACTCATAAGTGATAACTCAAATCTGAAAAACAAAAGGCAAACCTTTTTCTTAAAATTCTTGATATTTATAAGCTCACTGGACCTAACTATAAGGTCTGGTACAAAAACCTGAGAATCATTTTGGATTCTGAAAAAGCAGGCTATGTGCTTGATGAGCCAATGCCCAAATCTCTTCTAGAAAAATCTTCCCCAGAGGAAAAAAAAACTTCTAAAAATGGAAGGATGATGACCTCAGAGTGAGATCATACATGCTACATGCTGGCCTCAATGAGTGATGAGTTGCATGCCATACATAAGGACATTAAAGATGTCCTATCGATCCATCGCAATCTGATTGAATTATATGGTGAGAATTCACAGAGTAGGCGGCTTGAATTGTGAACCGCATTGTTTCGAATGAGTTTGAATATGAGAGAGAATCTAGAGCCATATCTTATGATAATGATAAACCTGATGGGGAAACTTGCTGTCCTGGGGTTTAAAATGGATTTTAAACTGCAGAACGACTTGAACCTTACATCTCACCCTAGTAAAACTTATGAATTGTTCATAACTGTTAGAATTGATGCTCGACGCATCCAATTTTGTTGTATTTATTGTAAATATGATGTACATTATATTTTATTATGAATAAAATTTAGTAATTTTCATCAATATAATCTTTTATATGGTAAAGGTGTAAAAGATCTTAGAATGAATAGTTGTGACGTAATTGTAAAAGTGCCGCAACTGTTACTGAGAAATGTCATAATACAATTCATTCTTAAAATTGTTCATAGTCAAGTTTTACATACTTGGTCAGTTAGTAAACCCGTGAGACTGGTATATGTTGTATATTAGAATTATTGTAATGGTTTATCTCAGTAAAGCATGAGTCTTGGGAGACTCATATAAACACGTAGATATTTATTGGATAAATACTGAACGACTCATTCGAAGATTCCTGATAGATGGTACACCAACATCAATAGGAATCCTTACGAGTCGAATAACATATTAGCTCATTTGACTTGAGATACCACTGTTGATATGTGAGATATCCTCCATACTTTGATGACAGTCACGTCAACGATCTTTTAAGATCAGACCGTCGTCTGTTCTTCGGGTATGGACTGATGCTCACGATATCCTATGGTGTATCCGGAGAGGATCTGTCAGTCTCGTGTACGGGATTTAGGTATCCAATTTGTGATTTTTTGAAATCCTTGGCCGATGTATGATTCGGAAATGAGTTCCGAATATTTGCTTAAGAATCATAATTATGTTGCGACACATGAATTGTTCATAGCGGAGATTTGACGTTTATTCTATATCTCTGGAACAATTCGGATAACCTATGATAAATGGATTATATATATGCAATGACTTTGACTTGGATGGTTCAACTCGATTATCTGTGGTCGTCGTAATTTGTGAGTGGATAAATTACGGACATGAAAATGGTTTCCGTGATAGATAAACTTGAACCTAGAGAGTCCCACAATATAAAGTGTACTTGTTGAGCACTTGGGCAATTAATTATGGATAATTCGGATTATTCATAATTTACACATGTAATAAATAATATGTATATGTATACGATACATAATTTAGATTAGATACACATTATTAACCAATTGAATTTTGACACTTGTTTTATTATTATTATTAATTAGTTGTTAATTAATTATTAATAATGATAAAATAGAAGAATATTAATTTACACTTGTTTTATTTTGTCTTTTTGTTAGTTAGATAAATAAATTAATTAAATGGTTAATTGATTTATTTATTTTAGATAAGAATATTATTGGAATATTCTTATTTATTTGGCTAATTTTAACTGGCCATTCCATATAATTTGGACACATGGATTAATTAATAAAATATCAAAATAACTATGACAATTTGGATAAGATCAAATGGTGTCAAAATTTTGGCCACAAAAATTATTAATTTTTGGCTAATAATTCCTTCAATTTTCGGCTCTAGCATGAAAAATATAAAAATGAAATTGTTTCATTTTTGCTAAGGCTTTTAGCCATTCTCTTGTTTTGAGAAAATAAAAGAAAAGAAGGGTTAGGGTTTGTAAACAATTGATCAACACCAAGGAAGAAGAAACTGGAAAATTGGAGCTTGGAATTAAGGTAATTAAAAGCTTCCAATTTCTAATTTTTTAGTTTTTGTTTCTTAAGCATGAAAATATGTATTGGATATGTATTTTACATGTCTTAGAAATATATGTATCTTGGATATGTATTTGAAGCAAAAACTTGGTGTTGATTGTTTATATAACCTTAATAGTTTTCTTTAAAAGCATGTGTATTAAGATTAATTAGGGAATTAATCTCAAAATTTTAAATTGCCATTCTAGACTGATGTTACCACTCTAATATTGCCTAGAATTTTTCTTGAGGCTTTATGTTGTGGTTATTAAATTTGGTATAAAATTAATTGGATTAATTTGTGAACAAATTGAATTTATGCATGAAAAATGGACAAAAATAATTCTGGAACAGATCTGATATTGGGGCTGTAAAATAAAATATTTTTCATGTAAAATTATGTTATTTGGATGATTTTGGATGTGTATTGGGTGGTGGATAAATTCCGAAAATTATTCCGAGGTGAAAACAAGAGAAACCGGTGAAATTCGCGTCGAAATGGGCTCGCCGCGTCACGGTTGTGAAACCAGCGAACTGGGCATTGTTCGGGCATCCCAATGGCTGACCAATCACTGCCCGAGTGACCGAGTTGGCCTGGCTCGGCAGTTGGTCAACCGATTTGACTGTTTGCCCGTTACGCGTAGTATTTGTCAAAAATATTTTTGTAAAATAATTCATCGTGTTTTGAAATATATTATGTTATTAATTGTTAATAAATAATATATTTAAGCTACTTTGAGTGAATTAATAATATTTGATATTAATTATTTTTTTTGGAAAAATTTTAAAATGTTTAAAAATCATTTTCGCCCTTCCACTGCGCCTTCCGCTGCGCTTACGCCAACAATAACGACATTCACTCTGATGAAAAAGGAAATGACTCTCACTGAGTTGATAAACGATATAGAATCGATATCTAAAAGAATTTTCAGGATATCCAATGAACCTGAATTTATACCCCGTGGGTGATAGTTTATCCCGTTGCGCGACTCTAACTTACGCGAGACAATCCTAAATCTTTAAATATCTAAGACTTGGATTTCTACCGTACTATATTTGATATGAGGTCATAGAAATAAAATTTGATGGAACTCTGTTAAGTATGTGGGCAGCCTTAAGTAAAACATAAACCCAAAGGTTATATGGAATATTTGTATAGCTCATCACAGATCGCACCATATCCAATAAAATATGATTTCTTCGCTCAGACACACCATTGTGTTGAGGAGTTCCCGGTGGGCTATATTGGACGAGAATATCATTCTCCCTTAAATAATATCTGAATTCATCGCTTATATATTCACCACTTCGATCTGATCAAAGACACTTGATGAATTTCCTAGTTTGTATTTCTACTTCATTTTAAAATATTTCCAATTTATGTCTCATCAAATAGACATAACCAAATCGTGACTTATCATCTGTGAAAGTCACGAAGTATGTAGAACCATCATGAGCGGCATGATTTAATGAGCCACACACATCACTTGTACTAGCTCTAATAAATCATCAGCATGGTGTCCCACACTAAGAAATAAGGTTTTTGTCATTTTCTCTTGGATACATGAATCACAAATCAGATAAGGATTTAAGATAAGATCTTCAATCAAACTATCATTAATCAATTTCGATAGACGACTAAAACTTATGTGGCCCAATCTCATATGTCATAATTCAGTATTATTTAATTTAGATCTTTTATTTCTATTTTCTTCTATATTAAAAACATCCCGATTTATTTCCAAAACATAATAACCGTTAAATAAACAACATTGGAATATCAAATAATTATCTTTATTATACAAATATAAAGTATCATCTTTAATGTTTACATTATATCCATCTCTATCGAATACAAGTAACAAGATAATCTGTCTAATTAAAGAGAGTATAAAATAACAGTCATATAAAACTAATTTATATCCATTATGGAGATATAAAACAATTGTTTCTATGGCCTCGACATCCAAGGTTTCGCCATTGCCAAATCTAAGTTGGATCTCCCTAATCTGTTAAGTCTTCTTTTAACCCTAATGATCTGCATGGAGTTGCAAATATGAGTGGGACTACTGGTGTCTAACACCCAACCACTATTTGCATCTAAGTCTAACGAGATATTAATAATAGGAAAAATATAAAGCGTACATAAGGGTTCTGCTTTTCCTTTCAGCTCTGAACAATCACGCTTCCAGTGTTCAGATTTCTTACAATATAGACATGCATCACGAGAAACTATCAGTCTTGCAGTTTTATATTTTACCGGTTTCTTAGAGTCTTTTTTCTCTATCTTATTCTTTCTCATTTTAATTTTCCTTGACTTCCTAGAAGTCTTTAAAGAACTCGCTCCACTGTGGAGGTATAAAATGAGATTCCATTTCTTCAAATATTTTTCCACTGTGCGTAACATATTATGAAGATCTTCATAACTGGCTTACATCGAATGCATGTGAAAATTCAACATAAAGCCAGCATATGTATCGAGTAAAGAAGATAGAATCAGATTTCGGCCTAGTCTTTCATCAATCATAATGCATTGTCGCTTTAGATATCAGATATGATCAATTATGTTCAAAACATGAATGCTAACCACTCATCCATCCTTGTACATAGCATGAAATAGCTCATTAGACCTCCAATATATTTCAATTTATTGATTTGCTTCGAACAACTTCTTGAGTGTTCTTATAATGCTCCAAGTATCAGACACATTAATGTACTATCTGAGCAAATCAGGAATCATCGATCCTAAAATGTAGGATTTCACCTTTAGATTATCATCCTTCCATTTTTCAAATGTCTCATGCTCTCGAGGAATGGAATTAGGATTAATTTCGACAGGCAATGGATTGAGCGTCACATAACTCAATCGCTCTGGCTCCAAGACAAGACAAATGTTCATCTCCTACAAAATAATAAAAAATGTATTAGAACATTTTCATATCAACATTTTCATAATAAAAAATGTATTAGAACATTTTCATATCAATACAAAATACCAATACGATTATGGATTTTAAATCTAATAGTGTCCCCCACTACTTTATGTAATTATGTCATCTCCCTGAATGGAAAAATAGAATTTTGACAATCAAATTTTATAGCGGGAAGTGGACCTCATGATATTTACTCCAGCCTCACAATAATGACGGTATTGGCTTTCATAAATTTATTAGATAGACCTCATCGATCAATCAAATCCATGTGACTCCTAAATTTAGTCCTGAATTATATCTCATCCTCACAATAATGACGGTATTGGATTAAGATGTGTTCCAGGTGTATACTTGTCATTATGTACTAATGAGATTCGTAAATACACCATGATAATAATGACGGTATTGGGCGACAATGTCAACTCATCACACTATATCAAATATTTTTACCAGAGCAACCTAAATTCCAACCAATTATGCTCTCACGATAATGACGGTATTGGACATAAGTAATAAGAACCAATTCATCTATGTATTGACAAGACAGACCATCCAATAATGCTCTAACATTATTAATACTATCATATAAAAAATAATAACCTAATCATGAGAGATTTATAATAGTAAGTCATTAAATAACATGTTTGGGTGAAACCAAAAAATTTTAATTTAACACATGCAACGCATAACAAATATGACTTATGCATAATTAAATTAAAATATAAAGGCTTAGATTCAAATACATGTCAAATATGTAAAAATAAGATTTTTTCTATTTAAAATGTGTTGCATGATTAAGACCTGTTCTAATACTAATTTTGTTGGGACGAATTTGGATTCCCTAGGGTCATATCGTGGCCCCGTACAGTGGAAATAGAGCATATGTGTATTTTTAAATAATTAAATGGGATACTATATTCAATTTCGAGTCCATAGGAAAAAATCTAGGACAAATCAGAGTCAGGATACTCAAAAACGGGTAAAAATATGTTTCAGCACACACGTCACACATGCCCAGTGTGCGCGTTGCACTCGCGTTCAACAGTTCACATGCAGCAATGCGCACGTGAACAAATAGCTGAATGTTTTTAAAAATTTCCTCAAAACATCGATCTTTAACCTTATTTCAACTTCGAGCCATGTTATTATGCATCAAATAGATAATACATCACCATATGTTTCACTAATGATATTAAATTATTAATGAAAAACATAGCTTATTAGAAAAATATCAAAACTTACCCAGCAAGCTTAGATGAAAGAATAAATTTTCAAAGTTGAAAATTATTGAGAACTTCAAAAGCTTTTCTCACAATTATTTTCTGTAGGTTAAGACTTACTAATAAAAAATGCACAACCTTATCTTTTATAATTAAGCTTTGAATTTTTAATTAATAAAAGTTTTAATCAACTTTTTGGTGGGCTTAATCCAATTTGTCCAAATATGTATATTAGGAGTAATCTTATCAACTTTGTCTAACAACTTAATTAATCCAATTAAATCAAGTTAAATACAATTATTATTGTATATTTTGTAATTACCAAAATACCCTCAAATTGTAGATATATTTATGAAATTATAATAATGCCATTGTGTGACTATTTATTTAACTATTAAATAAATTTGTATTAATCTAATTAATCCCAATTAGTCTAGTAAATATTAATGTTATCCAATAACACTTAATTATTTTGATTGATAATTATAATATCAAATACTATTTATTATCAAACAAAATTGATTACCCAAGTGCTCAATGAGTACACTTCATATTGTAGGACTCTATAAGTTCAGATACGTTCATCATATAAGCCTAGCTCATATGTACGCAGTTCGAACACCTATGAAATTGCGAAGAACTTGAACGACCTATTCGAACTATACACATTGAGATTATTACATATGTTTAACAATCCTTCCGTCGTAGGCTATCTAAGTTGTGCTTAGGAAACATAGATTATACCGTCAAGTTTTTAAGACGCATCGACATGTCCACAACTCGTTATAACTAATCAAAAAATTATTTCTGATGTATATGCGATCAACCATTGGTGATCGACTTTGGCCAAAGTCTTAAGAATCATGTCCTATTAACATGAATACCTAAACCTATTATGGTACACATACAAGTTGACATATTCTATCTTGATACACACTGATTAACGAGTGCATCGGTCTACACCCAATGAACATCTAGCTGTCCGACTATGAAAGGTCTCTGACATACATGGCATCAAAGTGTGGAGGGTCACACACAAAATCAATGTTATCATATAGTTATAGGATCATATATACTACTCGACTATAGGAGAATCATATTAAAGGTGACGTGTACTACCAACTATTAGGAATCATTCGTGAGTCATTCAGTATTCGCTCCAAAGAATACTCACATGTCTATACGAGCTTTTCATGCTCATGGTCCATTGCGTTAAACCATTGGAACTCAAATTCCAATATACGACAAGTGTTAGTCTTCTAGGTTATAGGAATCCGACCATATTCCAAAACCAACGACTAGGAATATATATACACTTTAAGAATAATTTATAATAGTAATAATATCCCAATGATAGACGACACCCAATGTCCAGTATTATTACGTGACTATTCTAAGGTCGATGTCATTCTCAACATATATATATATATTAAACTAATATACACTAAGAGATAATAATATAATAATAATTACCATTAACAAACTGAAATAAAAATATAGTCAATTTATTAATAAATAATAAAATATAATGTATAATATATTATTCGGATTGGTGCTCATAGCACCAACTCTAACAGTAGGTAGAAAAATTGAACTCTCAGAAGAGTCTGGATAACTTATTGATGACCAGTATCAGATGGATGAGCCTATTAACACATATGAACATATTCATACAGATGAGCATGTTCATACATATGAGCATGTTCATACAGATGAACATGTTCAATCTGAGACTCAGCCTACGATAGACCTACCTCTTCATAGATCCACTAGAACTTCTTACCCTTTACAATGTTACTTCTTTCTGTCTGACAATGATTTTGAATCATTAATGATATGAGAAGAGCAACTGAGGGAATATCCTAGAACCTATGATAAAGCAATATTAGATATTGATTCTAAAAGTTAGCTTAAAGCCATGAAATCCGAAATAGACTCCATGTATGTTAATAAAGTTTGGTCACTGGTTGATCTAACTGAGGGAATTGTTCCAATCGGTTGTAAATGGATTTATAAATTAAAAATTAGTAAAGATGGAAAAGTTGAGACTTATAAAGCTAGGCTAGTAGCAAATGGTTATACTCAGAAATCTGGTATTGACTATGAGGAATCCCTAAAGTCCATTCAGATGTTACTTACAATTGCAGCTCATTATGATTATGAGATATGACAAATGGATGTAAAGATAGTCTTCCTCAATGATTTCATTGAGGAGACCATATACATGTAGGAAACATTTTCCCTCGCGCAGCGGAACCGCCTTAGGCTCCGGGATTGACCTTGAAAAGTTTATGTCTTCTCTCTTATGAAAACCGAATATGACCAGCCGTTTGGTGACTTGATTTGCTTCTGTTTTGAATATATTTCCCAGAGATCCATTACAAGGATCTACCACTTAATCTTCCATGCTATAACTCGTTACCAACAAATCGAAGTGTGGACTTCACTTACAAAATTTATTCTCTAAACTCTTTAGAGAAGATTTTTGTCACAAAATTTTTCTTTCTTTTCTTTCAACACTTAGCTTTTGTCTTTATAGAAAAACATGTTGGAGATAAAAATAAGCCACATGTAATTATCTATTTGATAATGCAATGAACATTATCCTAATGATGATATAATTATCTCATAATTATAAATTCTTGATTATCTCATAATTATAAATACTTGAAAATATTATATTAAACTTATTTTATATAGTTTTCATTTGTTACAAAGTATATTATTAATCTCATTAATAATATATAAATATATATATGTGAGTATATAATTGGACTATCTAATTATATTTAATTTGCTATAGTATATTGAGCTAGCATGGGGACCAAATGGACCTATAGTTCCGAGCTCCAATAATCCCGTAATATTAATTAAACTCTTTAATTAAATATTTCGAATTATTAACTTTGGGTTATTAAACTAAAAATATGAAGCTGTACTTTCGTTGCTGTAGACAGAAAATATAAGCTGGACTACTTCGATGTCCATCAATATAGTCATTGCATACGGATTGGCCCTTCACGGGTATATCATTCTAGAGCCGGGTCATTATGTATGTTATACCCATCTAATTATTTTTAACCTTAAGTACCATTGATTCTCTAAATAATAATTTATTCATAACTATTATGAATATTAATCTTTTGATTCGTAATAGAAATACTTGAACACTATAATCATTCAAGTACCGAATCAACTATTAAGGAAGATATTCCTCTACTTCTCGCAAGAAGAAGAGAACTATCTATCTATGTAAAACGTCCCCAACTACACACCAAACTATGTCCCCAAAGTAGGTAGCTATTGGTCGGGATTGCTACACTAACCTCACCTTTTGTAAATCAAATGGCATAACCTGCCATGCAAGAGTTCACAGTACACTCAGGATTCAGATCAATCCATATATGACTATTTAGTATATTGAAAGGAATTTCTTTATTTAACTATTATTATAAGACATTCATTTCTATCTGGGTCCAGTCCTATATGACAGTATCATATAAGGTGCCTCATTCCTCATGTCACCACATGAACTATCCTGGATCAAGGTCGCCATACAAGTATAGAATGGACCACAACTATAGATAAATCATAAATAAATTATTTGTTTTGTTTGCTCTCTATGGACTATTTTAAATTACTAAATTCAAACTTAAATCCTCTTATGTATGACACTCATACACTAAGTTTTGAGGTACATGAGTAGTCAAGGGTAAACAAGATAATTTACAATATGTGATTTAAATCAAATATTTTGATAAATGAATAATACATCTTATTATTTCATAAAATATAATTCTGTTTACGTTACATGAAGCTCCAGGGCATATATCCCAATAATCTCCCATTTGCACTAGAGCAAATGAGACATGCCATGTAATCATAGACACTCTAGGTGACCTTCAAATACTTTAGCTCATAAGGTCTTATTAAACGGATCATCCAGGTTCTATGCATATGCTATTTTCGTGACAAAAATATCTTCTCTATGCACTATCTCCCTTATGAGATGATATTTTCTCTCTATAAGCTTTCCCCTTTTGTGGCTTCTTGGTTCTTTGGAATTCGCCACTGCACCACTATTATCACAATAAAATGTGAGTGATTTATCCAAATCTGGAACAACTTCCAGATCTCCCAAGAACTTTCAGAGCCAGACTGCTTCCTTAGCTGCTACATACTCAGCCTCCATGGTGGAGTCAGCGATACATGATTGCTTTATGCTCTTCCATACAATGGCTCCACCATATAAGATGAACACTGATCCATATGTTGATTTTCTAGAATCAAAATTCGTCTAAAAATCAGAGTCAATATATCCCATGAGGATCATATCCTCACCATAATACACTAGCATATAATTTCTCATTCTCTTAAGATACCTGAGAATATGTTTTATAGCCACCCAATGATCTAATCATGGGTTAGACTGAAATATATTGACTACTCCCACTGTAAAACAGATATTCGGTCTCATATATAACATGGCATACATAAGACTACCGACTGCTGAGGCATATGAGATATGTCTTATTTCCTCAACTCATTGAGGTGTCTTAGGAGACTGTTCTTTTGGCAAATGAATTCCATGTCTATAAGGTAAATTGCATTTCTTGGAATTCTGCATCCCAAAATCGCACAAGGATTTTATCGATATAGGATGCCTAAGACATAGCTAACAATCGTCTCTTGCGATCCCGAAAAATCTAGATCCCAAGTACATAATTGGCCTCTCCCAAATATTTCATTTGAAATTGATTAGTTAACCAAGTTGTCACGTCCGATAATATTTTCACATCTTTCCCAATGAGCAAAATATCATCGACATACAAAACGAGAAAAACCAATTTTCCATCAATGATGCGTTTGTATACACAAGGCTCATCGATATTCTGCTCAAAATCATAAGACTTGATCATAGCATCAAATCTTATGTTCCAAGATCGAGATGTCTGCTTAAGTCCATAAATGGACATTTACAGTTTGCAAACCTTTTGCTCTTGACCTTGGGCTACGAACCCATCTGGTTGTACCATATAGATACACTCATTAAGATTTCCATTCAAGAAGCAGTCTTAATGTCTATTTGCCAAATCTCATAGTCATAATATACGACAATAGAGATAAGAGTACGGATGGATTTGAGCATGACTACTGGCGAGAAAGTCTCTCCATAATCGACTCTCTCTTTTTGGGTATAACCTTTGGCCACTAACCTAGCCTTGATGGTTTGTACCTTCCCATTTGTTCCCATCTTTCTCTTGTAGATCCACTTGAAACCTATGGGTTTTACTCCATCAGGTTGGTCTACAAGTTCCCAGACTGAGTTGGAGTACATAGACTCCATCTCGAGGTTAATGGCTTTGAGTCATTCCTCTTTATCAGAATCATCTATTGCACTACGATAGGTCAATGAATCATCTATACCATCACTAGATGTTTGAACCCTTAACTTGTAGCTCATTTTCTCCATATATTAGAAACTTATCCTTAGTACCCTTAAGATATTTTGGGATATGTTTCACGATTATCCAATGATCATTATCCGAATCAGATTGATATCGACTAGTAACACTGTAACATCCCCCTCCAGGGGATGCTACCGGCAGGGATTAGGCCGTCCTATCCCCTTAGCCTCTGACAATAAGAAACATTATTATTCTTATTTCAAAAATAAACCCATTGATGAGTGGTATTTATATCACTTATTCCCACTCATTTGACCTAATATTTCGTATAGTTTCTCGAGTTTTGTGAATGTTTTGATGTATTTTGTGTTATTTTACAGATAAATAAAGTTTGGAAAGCATTGGAGGCAATTTGGGGCAAAAACGGACAAAAATGCGTCAACAGGGATATTTTGGTCTTAAGCGCGTCGCGACGCCAAGCCTTCAGCGTCGCGACGTCTAAAATGCGCCGAACAGTGCTAATGTGCGCCGGGTCCACAAATCAGAATCTGAGAAAAGTTTGACTTTGCTAAAATGCGCCGTGCCACGTGTCACCATCACAGCCGATCTGCTAACATGCGCTGTGCCACGTGTCAAAATTCTATGGTGCCGACAGTCATCATCGCCACGTGTGCCACATGTCATCCTACGTGTCTCCATGTCATCAGCCACGTCAGCAAGTCAACAGGTCAACATTTCCACGTGTCATGCCACATCATCATCAGCCAATCAGGAAGTGCCACGTGTCGCAATTCTATGGTGCCGACAGTCTCTTTCCCACGTGTCGCCACATCACCGCCATGTCATCGTCACGTCACCGCCACGTCAGCATCAATAATTGAGTATCTAATCCTTATCTGACACGTAGCGGATAAGAATCTCAGCGACCAATCAGAATCCGCCACGTGTCACAATAATTGAAGCCTTACCACCGCGCCACGTGTCACCTTATCAGCTTATCCAGAATCTTCAAACCAGCGAACCAGAGCGTGCCACGTCAACAAAAGCTGGCGTAGCGACGCTGAGGACCCTGGCGTCGCGACGCTGGAAGCCTACCAAGGCCTATAAATTGAGCTCGAGATTTCAGAATTGAATGCACCACTCTCTCTCTTATAATCTTTCTAAAGAGAGAGTTTCTCTCTCTACTTTCTTTTAATTTTTAGTTTTGTAATTAATTTTAATTACGTTTTGTTAATATAATAATTTAATTTTACTTTTTACTTTTTACAGTTTTTATTATTTACCATGAGGAGGTAACTCCCCCAGCTAGGGTGAAAGGTAATTCTTTTACTGTTACTATTTAGATTAATCTCCCTTAAAAATAATATATTCACTATTTAAAATATTGACTTAAAAAGGATACCGCCAGATTGGTCGGTTGGTAATTCATTTTAATCTGATTTAAACCTGACTAATAAAGGATACCGCCAGATTGGTCCGTTAGTAATTTAATTTTGGTTCCCCGTTTATGGCTGGTTGGACTTAATTTGACTTAATCAGGTTACCGCCTATATGGCTGGTTGGAAAAAGAATCACAAGTTTATATATTATTTTATGGGAGATATCTAAATTAGTAGTAGTAAAAGTAATTCCTTTTACCTTAGCATTTTATTTTATTGTAATTTACTTTTCAGTATTTACTTTACCGCATTTTTACTTTATGTCTTTTATTTTCAAGTTTTTACTAGCCCTAGTTATGTGTTGTAACTAAATTAGTTATCTGGGGTTGTGATGAAATCCAATATCACCATTTTATAAGGGTTAGATTATAGCTTGGGTAATATAAAGATTTATTTATTGAGTCTTAAACTTAATGCTTTTTCATTAACTGGCCATTAATAAAATTGATATGGTAAATCTAAAATGAACTAGACATTGGGGATTTTAGGTTTCAGCCTTAGACTCAATAGCCCACGATCTTCCTTGAAGATAGATAACCCTTTAATAGATTTCCTTACAGGATATGAATATACCTGTCGGGCGGGGGTAGCCATAATTGGAACTTAAACTTAATGAATCCAGATAATTTGGTTGACATAGACATATGGTTCAATTGGGTTAAACTGGGTATTTGTGTCTGACCATCGACAGAGGCTTACACATAATTTAGTGTTCCAGGTTAATAAATCAATACATTACCCAACTTTAAGATAACCACTTCATCTTTAAAATGATATTGGAAGAAATCACAACCCTAGATAGTTTTTAATATTGAATTTTCTTAAAACCTATTTTCGACAATTTTATTTACTTGTTTTTAAATTTAGAATCGTCACCATTTCAAATCAATCAATCAACTTGTTAGATATTAGTAATCATTTGACCTCATAAAATTAATAGATTAGATATTAAGTCCTCGTGGGATCGATATTTTTATACTACTTGAACGATACGTGCGCTTGCGTTATACGTGTATGTTTACGCCGGTCAAGTTTTTGGCGCCGTTGCTGGGGACTTATTTATCTTTTACTATTAGTTTAGAGGTTAGATACCTTTACTTGTATCTAATTTTTTTTTACTTATTGTCGTTGTTTTCTTGTGTTTCAGGTTTTCAGAAACTACATGAGACGAACCAGAAGCTTTGAACTCCGACCGATTGACCTAGAAATTGAAAGAACCATCAGACAGTTGAGAAGGGAAAGGCGAGAAGGCCAAGAAGCTTTAGTCAACATGGAACCTGAACCTTTGATCGTTGCACCACCAATTCCCATTCGAGACAGAACCATTCCGGTGGTTGACAGACTCATTTCCTGTATTGTACTTCCTCCCTTACCAGCAAATGCATGTGACATCAAAACATGCATTCAGATGATTCAGCAGTCAGTTCAATTCGGGGGGAATGCAACTGAAGATCCTAATTCCCACATCAGCAACTTCCTGGAAGTTTGTGGCACTTTCAATTACAACAGAGAAGTGGAAGAAGCAATGAGATTGCGAGTTTTTCCATACTCCTTGAAGGATAGAGCTAAGGCTTGGCTACATTCACTACCAGCAGGATCTATCACAACTTGGAACACTTTAACCACCAAATTTCTTGCAAAGTACTTTCCACCAGCCATAACCGGAAAATTGAGGAATGACATCACATCCTTTGTACAACAATATTCAGAATCCCTCTGCGAAGCTTGGGAAAGGTACAAAGATTTACTCCGGAAATGTCCTCACCATGAGATTCCAAAATGGCTTCAAGTCCAAACATTCTATAATGGGCTTTCTGGAATAATGAGAACCACAATCGATGCTGCTGCTGGAGGAGCCTTGATGGCAAAAGGAGAAGATCAAGCCTGGGACCTAATCGAAGAAAGGGCAACAACAATTCCTTGTGGCCAACAGAAAGGAGCATGATCCAAAGAATTGCAGGAATTTATGAAGTTGGAGCAAACACAGCAGTGAATACCAGGCTGGATCAGATATGCAAATGTCTAGAAACACTTAGCACGCAAGTTGTGAACATCGCTGTAACCACAAGTTCACCATATGGAGGAGCACCAGAGTCGAACCAACTTGAAGAGACGGTGAATTATGTCAGCAATTTCAACAGACAAGGGAACAATCCATATTCCAACCTACAACCCAGGGTGGAGGAATCATCCCAATTTTTCATGGAGCAACAATTCAGGCCAACAGCAGAACTATCCACCACCTGAATTCCAGCAACAGAACAAAAGCCAGGAGCAAGCAAATGAACCAGGAATAACAGAAATGTTGACCCACTTGAAAAAGTCGAAGCAAAACACGACTCTCACGCAGCAAGATATGATGCTATGTTTCAATCCCAAGCAACATTAATTCAAAGTCAATCTGCTTCTATTAAAGCACTGAAGAATCAATTGGACAACTGGCAAATGCTCAGAGTTACAGACCGCCAGGTACCCTTCCTAGCAACACAGAGCCAAATCCAAGAAACATGGGGAAGGAACAATGTCATGCCATCATGTTAAAAAGCGGTACTGAAATCAACAAAGATGTTGGAGTCAATTCAACTGCTGAGGAAGTTCCAAAAGAAACAAAGCAACAGATGGAGGAAAAAGAAGCAAAGGAAAAAGAACAGATCACTCCACCTCCACCTTTTCCTCAACGTCTTCAGAAGAACAAATTGGACAAGCAATTTTCCCGGTTCCTGGAGATCTTCAAAAAGCTGCATATCAACATTCCATTTGCAGAAGCGTTGGAACAAATGCCCACCTATGCCAAATTCATGAAAGATATTCTTTCACGAAAACGGAGATTGGGAGATTACGAGACAAGCATTAACAGAAGAATGCAGTGCCATCATTCAGAGGAAACTTCCCCCGAAGTTGAAAGATCCTGGCAGTTTCACTGTTCCTTGCGTCATAGGAGAACATAACTTTGGTAAGGCTTTGTGTGATTTAGGTGCGAGTGTTAACTTGATGCATTTCTCTATTTTCAGGAAACTGCAGATTGGAGAAACAATGCCCATTTCAGTCTCACTGCAACTTGCTGATAGAACGCTCGTATTTCCGAGAGGTGTAGTTGAAGATGTGCTGGTCAAGGTTGACAAATTCATTTTCCCAGCAGATTTTATTGTCCTTGATATGGAAGAAGACGCAGACGTGCCAATCATCATTGGGAGACCATTCTTGGCTACAGGTCGAACCATTATTGATGTACAAAAAGGAGAATTAACCATGAGGGTACATGACCAAGAAGTAACATTCAATGTTTTCAAGCCATGAATTTCCCAGATGATGAAAAGAATGAGGAATGTTTCAAACTCGATGTGATACACAGTACCATTCAGAACTCCAATGCAATGCAAAGTTCTACTGACAAACTTAAAACATGTCAATTGCCTGTGGAGCCTAAAGATAAAGCGTCTTTTGTACTGAAGGAGCCAATTCTTGCACTACAAGCTACAAAAGAGAAAAAGTTCCACCAGCTCAACGAATTGGAGGAATTTCACAATCAGCCTTTTGAGGATGCCAAATTGTACAAAGAAAAGGGCAAGAAAAGACATGATGAGAAGTTAGTGCGCATACAACTGGAACCAGGGCAAAAGGTATTGTTAAACAAATCAAGGGTGAAATGCTTCCCAAGGAAGCCAAAATCACGGTGGTCAGGTCCATTTGTGATCACCAAAGTTTTACCAAATAGAGCCGTTGAGATACATGATCCTGATGCTAACAAAACTTTCAAGGTTAAAAATAAGCGTGTCAAGCACTACTGGGGAGAATCATTTGAGCGACAAAAAGAAAGTGTTACACTTTCAGATCCAGCTTAACGTTCGAGAAGTCAAGTCTGGCTGACGACTTTAAACTTAGCGCTAGCAGGGAGGCAACCCATGCAATTTGTGTATATATTGTGATTTGGTGTGTTTTATTTTTGTGTGTTTAATTTTTGCAGGTTTAGTCATTTCAAAATGGAAGATGCTCTCGCAAATCTTCGCAAGCAGTTTCCTTCCCTCCCTAAAAAATCTCTGATGAAAGTATACAAAGCTCGCTTGGAACGGATGAGGTTATTGACAATCCATGGTATTCCTGACCGGCGTAAACACACACGTATAACGCAAGCGCACGTATCGTTCAAGTAGTATAAAAATATCGATCCCACGAGGACTTAATTCCTACTGTTGTTATTAATTGTTGAATCTATTTAATTACAAATATCTAATTATAGGGAGAAGAGAATGATTGTTTGATTGGTTGAAAGTGGTTATAAATAAATAATAAAAAGATAAAAGAAAATACTAAGGAAAATAACAAAATAAAAAGATATTAAGGTTGTGAATTCTTTTAATATCATTTAAAAGATGAAGTGATTATTTTAAGTTTGTGTAATAAATCAGTTTACTAACCTGGAACACTAAATTATGTAAAAGCCTCTTCCGATGGTCAACTACAAATACCCAGTATAACCCAATTGAACCATATGTCTATGTCAATCAAATTATCTGGATTCATTAAGTTTAAGTTCCAATTATGGCTACCCCCGCCCGACAGGTATATTCCTATCCTGTAAGGAAATCTATTAAAGGGTTATCTATCCTCAAGGAAGATCGTGGGTTATTAAGTCTAAGGCTGAAACCTAAAATCCCTATGTCTAGTTCATTTTAGATTTACCATATCAATCTTATTGGTGATCAGACAACAAGAAGCATTAAGCTTAAGACTTAATAAATAAACCTTTAAATTACCCAACTATAAAATAATCCCTTATAAACCGGTGATATTAAAAGTCATCACAACCTCTAATTAACTAACACATAACTAGGACTATAAAAAATAAATACATAAAATAAAAATACTGAAAAGTAAAATAAAATAAAATAAAATAAAATAAAATAAAATGCTAAGGTAAAAGGAATTACTTTTACTACTACTAATTTAGATATCTCCCATAAAATAATATATAAACTTGTGATAAATTTACCAACCGACCAGTCTGGCGGTATCCTGATTAAGTCAAATTAAGTCCAACCAGCCATTAAGGCGGAACCAAAAATAAATTTACCAACCGACCAGTCTGGCGGTATCCTGGATTAGTCAGGTTTAAACCAGATTAAAATTAAATTACCAACCGACCAATATAGCGGTATTCCTTATTAAGTCAATATTTTAAATAGTGAATATATTATTTTTAAGGGAGATTAATCTAAATAGTAACAATAAAAGAATTACCTTTCACCCTAGCTGAAAAGTTACTTCAACATGGTGAATAGTAAAAACTGTAAAAAGTAAAAAGTAAAAATTAAATTACTATTATTACAAAAAGTAATTAAAATTATTTACAAAACTAAAATAAAAAAAACTAAAAAATAAAAATAAAAATTCTAGAGAGAGAAACTCTCTCTAGAGAGAGAAATCAAGAGAGAGAAAGGTACTATGAAAACTGAAAATTCGCGGCCTATTTATAGCAAAACAAATTTTACTGTTTGGTCACTGTGCGCGCGTCGCGACGCTAAGGCGCTGCGCGTCGCGACGCTCAAATGTCGACGTGGCACAATGAGACGGCGACACGTAGCAAGGCGGCTGACTGTACAACTGACACGTGTCAAGGCGGCTAATTCTCAATTATTGTGATGACGTCATGCTGACGTCATGCTGACGCGACGACGACGTGGCGATGACGTGGCGTGGCGGCTGACTGTACAACTGTCGGCACAATGGGATGGCGACACGTGGCGACACGTGTCAAATTCTGATTGGCTGAGGCTGACGTGGCATGTTGACTCGGTTGACTTGCTGACGTGTCTGATGACGTGGCATGACACGTGGCATGGTTGACTCGTTGACCGATGACATGGCTGATGACGAGGCGACACGTGTCATGTCAGAGTGTCGGCAGCATATGATGTTGACACGTGTCACGGCGCACGTTAGCAGATCGGATATGATGGTGACACGTGGCACGGTGCATTTTAGCAAAGTCAAACTTTTCAAATTGTTGACCCGTTGACCATGGCGCATTTTAGCAGAACCGGCACACGCTGGGCGTCGCGGCGCGCAGTGCTACAGCGTCGCGACGCGCAGAAGACCAAAATAACCCTGTTGACGCATTTTTGTCCGGTTTTGCCCCAAATTGCCTCCAGTGCTGTCCAAACTTTATTTATCTGCAAAATAACAATAAAACACATCAAAACGTTCATAAAACTCAAGAAACTATACAAAATATTAAGTTAAATGAGTGGGAAATAGTGATATAAATACCACTCATCAATTCCTAATGATATTCGTTGGGTAATTGATGCACGAGTCCGATTGGCAGGATCCAGACCTTTTTGACTATCACGATCTATTTTACTATTTTGCTACTAATCGTCCTTTGGAAGATACTTGTGCTATTTTTACTCACCATTTTCAGGTACTATAAATTCAGCCCGTCATTGCACTTTTGAAGGCATCCAGATTTGAGAAAGAAATACATATAAAAATGGAAGCCACTTCAAGAAGATGAGTTGAAAACATCTGTGTGTTTTGCGGTAGTAGTGTTGGTACTAAACCGCAATACATAGAAGCAGCACATGAATTGGGTCGAGTCTTAGCTGCAAGGAATATGCACTTAATATATGGCGGAGGAAATCTTGGACTTATGGGGATCGTTTCAAAGGCTGTACAAGAGGGAGGCAGTCATGTTTTGGGAATCATTCCAAAACCCTTGGCAGAGGCAAATCTTATTGGATCATCAAACGGAGAGGAACTGATCGTGCCAGGTATGTCTGAACGACTGGTAGAAATGATTAACCGTGCTGATGATTTTATTGCTTTGCCAGGTGGCTTGGGTACATTGGAGGAAATTTTTATTGTACTATCTTGGGCGAACCTGAACATACACCAGAAACTGCTTGGACTGCTCAATGTTGATGGATTTTATGATTTTCTTTGTGTGTTTCTTGATGATGCTCGGAGAAATGGGTTCGTGTCAAAACCTTTGAAAGAACTCATCTTTACTGTCAGAACTGCTCCGGATCTAATAGACGAACTCATAGCCTATGAACCACAAGTTGACCCTATCCTTTCAAAGATAAATTGGTCCGAAGACGATCGTGGTAAGAGACGTCGGATTAATCTGGATCTTAACCTTTAATTTCCTGTAGAATTTCAGCTAACCAGGTATTATTTTCTAAACTCTTCTTCTATTTTTTAAGACATTGGGGACAATGTCTCATTTAGGTTTGGGGGAGAAAATTAGTTGATTAGTACCTTGTTTTTAGTTGTGTGTTGTTTTATTTTTAGTCCTAAATTTTTCGAAAAATACAAAAAAAATTGAAAAATTTTCAAAAAATTACAAAAATACGTTGTTTTTTTTTTGTGTTTTTAATTTGACTAAAACGGTGAAATTGGTAAGAGATAGCTGAGTAAGGAGTTTCCACTCCTGAGACGTATCTCAAACCTATTTCGAAACAAGTTAATTTTTGTTTATTTCATTTTGAATTATTTAATTTGTGAATTCTCCTTAAAACGGACTAAAATGGATCTTCATATGCTCAGTTGACAGATATTATCAACATATATAGTAACATACAGACATGAGCTAAATTGAAAAGTTTGTAATATGCAGTGCTCTAGTTTAATTGGAGGAAGCATCTCAAAAAAGCAATGGAGTAAAAAAAAAAAAAAAAAAAAAAAACGTCTGAGATTCGAGTTATTAAGTCTGTAAGGGTGTTTTAACACCCAGTGCCCTAAAACCAACTGGTTTGGGAGTCACTGGCCCAAAGCTCGTTACATGGATCGAAGATGCTACAAAAATATATATATTTGAAATCTGAGTAATTAAGTCCGTAGGGGTGTCTTAACACCTGGTGCCCTAAAACCATCTGATTTGGGAGTCACCGACCCAACACTCGTTACATAGATGGAAGATATTGTATATAAATAAAAAATAGAGAAAAATCAAAGAAAAAAATCAGAAAAATGAGAAAAATTATTCCATTGCTACAAAAAGGTGTGAAATCTGATAGAACTTTAGGACAAAAATATTACTCTCTTATCAACTGCACTTATGACTGTTGTGGGCAAAAATAAGTTGTTTAATATTTTTTTGGCTGTGTATATGGAGAATGGTAAATATAATCGGAGAATTTACTTATTCAGTAATTTAGAATAAAACAAAACAACTAGTAACTTGGAGTAGAAGTTTCACCTAATTAGTCACTAACATCTTTACTCTCTTTTCGCTTGTCTTTTTGCTTTTGTGTGCATTAGTTTTATTATCTTTTTACTTTTGTAAAATGTTTGTGGGTATCATTGCTGTAAACCCTCACGAGACTACAACTCGTCCACTAGGAACACCTAGAGGTTTAAAGGCTTGTTGCATATGCTAAATGCAACCGTGATCCCTACGAAAGTGGCTTAGTTAATTTTATTTTCATGTTATTTTATTTTATGTTTTGCTCGAGGACTAGCAAAATGTTAGGTTTGGGGGTGTGATGAGTGGTATTTAGATCACTTATTCCCACTCATTTGACCTAATATTTCGTATAGTTTCTCGATTTTTGTGAACGTTTTGATGTATTTTGTGTTATTTTGCAGATAAATAAAGTTTGGAAAGCATTCGAGGCAATTTGGGGCAAAAACGGACAAAAATGCGTTAACAGGGATATTTTGGTCTTAAGCGCGTCGCGACGCCAAGCCTTCAGTGTCGCGACGTCTAAAATGCGTCGAACAGTGCTAATGTGCGCCGGGTCCACAAATCAGAATCTGAGAAAAGTTTGACTTTGCTAAAATGCGCCGTGCCACGTGTCACCATCACAGCCGATCTGCTAACATGCGCTGTGCCACGTGTCAGAATTCTATGGTGCCGATAGTTATCATCGCCACGTGTGCCACATGTCATCCTACGTGTCTCCATGTCATCAGCCACGTCAGCAAGTCAACAGGTCAACATTTCCACGTGTCATGCCACATCATCATCAGCTAATCAGGAAGTGCCACGTGTCGCAATTCTATGGTGCCGACAGTCTCTTTCCCACGTGTCGCCACATCACCGCCATGTCATCATCACTGAGCTCGAGATTTCAGAATTGAATGCACCACTCTCTCTCTTATAATCTTTCTAAAGAGAGAGTTTCTCTCTCTACTTTCTTTTAATTTTTAGTTTTGTAATTAATTTTAATTACGTTTTGTTAATATAATAATTTAATTTTTACTTTTTACTTTTTACAGTTTTTATTATTTACCATGAGGAGGTAACTCCCCCAGCTAGGGTGAAAGGTAATTCTTTTACTGTTACTATTTAGATTAATCTCCCTTAAAAATAATATATTCACTATCTAAAATATTGACTTAAAAAGGATACCGCCAGATTGGTCGGTTGGTAATTCATTTTAATCTGATTTAAACCTGACTAATAAAGGATACCGCCAGATTGGTCGGTTAGTAATTTAATTTTGGTTCCCCCTTTATGGCTGGTTGGACTTAATTTGACTTAATCAGGTTACCGCCTATATGGCTGGTTGGAAAAAGAATCACAAGTTTATATATTATTTTATGGGAGATATCTAAATTAGTAGTAGTAAAAGTAATTCCTTTTACCTTAGCATTTTATTTTATTGTAATTTACTTTTCAGTATTTACTTTACGCATTTTTACTTTATGTCTTTTATTTTCAAGTTTTTACTAGCCCTAGTTATGTGTTGTAACTAAATTAGTTATCTGGGGTTGTGATGAAATCCAATATCACTGTTTTATAAGGGTTAGATTATAGCTTGGGTAATATAAAGATTTATTTATTGAGTCTTAAACTTAATGATTTTTCATTAACTGGCCATTAATAAAATTGATCTGGTAAATCTAAAATGAACTAGACATGGGGATTTTAGGTTTCAGCCTTAGACTCAATAGCCCACGATCTTCCTTGAGGATAGATAACCCTTTAATAGATTTCCTTACAGGATATGAATATACCTGTCGGGCGGGGGTAGCCATAATTGGAACTTAAACTTAATGAATCCAGATAATTTGGTTGACATAGACATATGGTTCAATTGGGTTAAACTGGGTATTTGTGTCTGACCATCGACAGAGGCTTACACATAATTTAGTGTTCCAAGTTAATAAATCAATATATTACCCAACTTTAAGATAACCACTTCATCTTTAAAATGATATTGGAAGAAATCACAACCCTAGATAGTTTTTAATATTGAATTTTCTTAAAACCTATTTTCGACAATTTTATTTACTTGTTTTTTAAATTTAGAATCGTCACCATTTCAAATCAATCAATCAACTTGTTAGATATTAGTAATCATTTGACCTCATAAAATTAATAGATTAGATATTAAGTCCTCGTGGGATCGATATTTTTATACTACTTGAACGATACGTGCGCTTGCGTTATACGTGTGTGTTTATGCCGCTCACCCATGCATAGGGACCATCGCCCCAACTAGTATCATAAAAAAATTGCATCTCAAAGTTCATAACTCAATAACATTACACTTATGCTCTTTACATGAACATTTTTAACTTTTACAAGTGCAAACTTTACTAACAATACATCTGACGCATGACAGTACTTTGACTCTGACTGAACTCGATGTTTGACTTGACCTGGTGGACTCAACACCCTAGTGACTGCATCAGTATCCATCTGGAGTGTGGGGGTTTGATCGTTCAAACGATCTAGTGAGTGGGTAGTTTAAATCGAAAACTAATTCTTTTTGAAAAATTCATGGTTCTAAAAATGAGAATCCTCCCAGAAATAATCTTTCCTAAAATCTATTTCTTATATGAAAATACATCTCATACTGTAAAAAGTTTCTGAAAACTCATTTCTGTCTGTAAGAATCGAGCTTTTCTGTAAACCTGAGTTCGTGTAAAAACTCTTTCGAAAAAAATTATCATTTCTGAAAAATCTATTTCTAGAAATCTGTATCTGAATATCTGGCGCATGTGGGCCTTACATGTCACCGTCCCCCATACGTAAAATCTAGCGCTCAGGGCGTCCCACCGTATGTAAATATCAGGTGATCTTGGTGCATTACATCTCACCATCCCCCAAGCCACAAATATGGAGTCGGGGTGCGGATCTATGCTACTCTTCAGACTCAAATATGGGATCTATGGGCATCAGTCATCCCTAGTCCTGAGCTGCGTGTACACACGATATATGTATCTGTCAATTCCATGTCTATATTAACTTACAACCGAGGTGAGTTTTTCCCCCATGCCTCGAAAAATCATAAAACAAATTCTTTAAAAATCTATCTTTCTAAAACCCATCAGTGGTAAAACAACTGTAATAAAACTTATCTTTTAGAAATATGCTCTTTCTTAAAACAACTGAAATGAAATCTGGCTAACGCCCTATGTGTTTAAAGAGTAAGTCTGGTATCAAAACATATACGTGAATATAATTAGAGATAAAGGTCCACTCACACATTTTTGGATCTGACTGCCATTACTTTACTCCACCGGAGGAATTTGAGGTTTTTGCAATGATCTATAATTGATAACTTAATTCGAATACAAGTCGTGGATATGCTTTGAAACTATTGTCGCTATATAACGTACTATGCTTATGACATGACATATTGCATTCATATTGCGTTCATATTAGATGTTGCATGTCGCGACGCCCACTGGTTCAGACCTGAGGCAGAGCCTCTGCTTGCTCCGCATCGTGACGCTAAGCTTTGAGCATCGTGATGCCAACTCGATCAGAGCTAGCCAGTGAGCTTCTGTTTGTTATGCATCGCGACGCTGGACCGATTTCAGGGCCAAGCTTCAACTCTTCAATACCATTCATAAGCAATCCTCACACCCTTAGGCTAACACCAAACATAAACACTTTCCTAAACTTCAAATTTATCAAAACTCATCTCACATTATCACCCAACACAAATCTTTATTTAATATCATTAAATCACAAGTAATAATCCCTCAACACATTCAAACACACAAATGCTTCCTTCCATACTCAATGCTATTAAGCCACTCTCCAAAATACATGCTAATAACACCTTTAATGTCAATTTAGCAAATCCAAATTCTAGGGTAGGTAAAGTGTGAATTTGGGGTTTCATTTTATTTACTCAAAACTAAAAAAATAAGAAGATGAAAATAACAAGGAAGCTTACCATGCTTAGAAATGTGCTTGGGAGGATCAAATGACTTGAGGTTGAAGACAAGATAATGAGAAGAAATGGCCTTTCCTCCATTCTAAGAGAATAAGAAGAAATGGCATTTCGCGGAATTTATGATTTTTGACCTGCTTCAGGTTCGAATTTGGAAATATTTCCAATGTGGACGTTGTAGGTCTCGGTCTAAGATTTCTGACGACATAAACTTCATTAAAATCGGAGATCTATGAAAACTTTATGCCCTAAATACTAAGGGCTATTCAGAAAGGAACGTAATCTAAGTTCCACATCGGAACTGTAAGGAATTTGCCAAATGTCCCAAAATTTGTTTCATGAGCACATATTTATTTGAATATGATTTGCATCATGTATTATGCCATCCAGAACTAGTAGTCGTCAGGATTACCGAAGTGTTACAAATTCTCCCCCTTTTAAATAAGATTCGTCCTCAAATCCTCTTTAAAATCAGAAGCTTGGATCTGTCTAGGCTTGAAATTTGTGATATTGAATACCTTGCCACAAACTTTGTCTCATCCACTATACTCATAACCTTCATGACTATTTCTAAACCACTAACTTTCAACTGACTAAATACTCATAACCTTTGTCTCATCCACTATATCATACCGCTTCTCGATAATCTTCCATGAGCTATCATTACACCACATGACAATGTGATTATCATGTTGAACCTTGAATGCCATAAATTGGAAGTCATAACTAGGGATGTAAATTAATTTGTCTGTGTGAACTCTTACTCTGCTGTAACTATTTTGCATCATTTGGGATTCTATTTGACTAAAATCTCTGTCTGACTAATCATTTACCATTTGGCTAGTAGACATATGATACTCTTCATCTTTCTTAATATCTGCTTCATGCATCGTACCTCTTGTCATGCTAGGGTAAAATGCTCCAGGGTTTGTGGCTACAGTGAATATCCCTTAAATTCTTTACTAATAGGTATTACTTCGTCCCCGTTTCATAAGATCTCCGCCGAGTACCTTTTACTACCGTCATGTATCAAAGAAATATCATATCTAAACCTCTAGTTATGCTCAATATTTCCCGTTTCAAAGAAACATTTTCTCTTGACCTCTAGTTATGCTCAAAAATATATTTGACTCAATCGGGTTCTTCTTAGCCGGAACTTTTGACTCTTTCCAGAATTACTGGTGTCTCTATGGTTGGGCTTCCCACGTTCTCATTCCGGGATAAATAAATTTACAAGAATGATCCTTGTCATTATTAGCAATGCTCATACTCAATACTTCTTTAGCTCCACTTGTTGTACCTGATCTTAGTATTCTTTCTCATATCTTAGCTATTTAACTCTCCATATTCTCATTGCTAAATTCAAACTGCTTATGAGCTGATTTCTTCAAGTTCTCGTATCTCTACTTATCTATGGGCCTAGGGCTTCCTAGCTTACTGATGTTATCTACTGATGACTCTTGTACTTATGGTGTTAATTCTGGGTAATTTTCTAGTGGTTTTCCTCAATTGGCCAAAGATTTAGGCTTAATTGCATGCACACTTGTGCTTGAACCGTATTCCCTGTTATTGACATCGACGCCGGTGATTCGGTCATGGCTAGAGTTCATGTTCTTTCTATACTTTACTTTCGTTGTTACTATAAATCTGAATGCTGTCTGTAACACCAACTTGTTCTCCATACCCGGTTATATGCTACGATATCTCCCTTTATATTGTTTCCATAGTCTTGCTCTATCAAGTGTCGTTAATCAGATATAAGCAAATATACACGAACTTGTAACTTTCATCTTTATCGGATGATCGCTTACGTAAATTATACCTTGATAACTCACCCGCTACACTAAATGCAATATTGTAGTAAACTTATCTTCTCGATTCCATATTATACTACACATCTACCAAACCACCCATACCCATGGTAGTTAGGTCAACTTAAACTGTGGTTGGTTACTTCACATAGATTACATGAGTTAAGACATAATAGAACATTAATTTCATTCCAATACTGATAAATCTTGTTGTTACGCACTTCAGTCCTCGCTACTCAGTATTCTCTCCTATTGTCGCCATACCTCGACAGTTCCACTTCCAACCTTTTACTTTGTGTTTTTTCATCTTCTTTCCTACTTTATTCTATACCTGCACCTTCAGTGATTAGTGCCTTGGTATCCATCACGAATTCATCTGTTTCTGGGAATGTCTTAGGGACAAACATTGAGGTTCATCTTTACTGTTGTTTTCTAATGAGGGCTGAGAGGGTAGGGGTTGGTCCTGAAGTATTTCCGATGGTGGTGGTCTCACTAGCTACCTGTGTTGTATTTGCACATACTACTCATCTATAAGCCTAAGACTCACTTGCTTACAAATCTGGTGTTGGCTCCCACCCTAAGGTACTTCTGCTAGGATCTATCTGAATTTCCTCTTCCACATTTACTCCTGATTTATTTTCGACTATCAGTCATACTACCTCTTACTGAGAACCTCCTCAATGTTCATGCTCTCTGAAACCCTACTGTACTTCCTCTATTATTCCTCCTCATCTCAGTTCCTTGAACCCCTTACGTTTTTTCTTCTTTGGAAGCTCCATAATCTATAACAGGTTAAGGTATCATTACTAATGCTTTTGGTTCGGGCATTACTGTCGTACTAATTCTCCTTCTCTAGCACTATGGAGAGTTCTATATGAGTCATATACTTTACTTCTGAGAGTCGTTATATGAGTCATATACTTTGGTTCTTTACTTTTTTGAGCCTCTACTTCTTTGAAGGCTTTCAGTTCTAAAAGACATTACTATCTTCTGATCCATATCTAGGTCCTGTTGAGCTTATTGGGTTGGCTAACTTACCGACTCGTGATCTGTCTATCCTGCCTGATGTTCTTCTTGTTCAAGTCCTTGCTAGGCTCTAATTTGTGGGGTAAATACCTGCTTTTCTTAGAGATCTGAGAATACATGTTTCTGTTAACTGTCTAAGTCCAATGATGTTCTAACTGGGTGCCTATACACTTACTGGGGTCAGAACTACTGGACATAAAAATTATCGCTCAGACTATTGGAATCCGCGTTAACTACTCAAGGTCTTAAGGTTTCCACAACTCTGATAAACTATGTTGAGGTTTCCATTTACGTTACTACCTTCACGCTATGTTCTATGTGCCTATTTGTATTTAGCTTCCTTGTTACTTCCTGCATCATTCTTTACTATTTCCATATCCTATCTCTTGGCTCTAAGTCGTACTACCGCAGCTATTAGTGGTTCTTTCTTATTGGCTACTTTCTAGACTCGTACCTTTTTACTCTTGCTATACATTGCAGTTATGCCATTTTAATTCTTATTGTTCGTACTGGTACTCCTGTTAACTTCCAAATTTCTCCATTCCTATAGGTCTGCTAGGTTTGGTCTATTTTGTGGATTTCTACTAGTACCTCAAGCCTCGTACTGACTTGCCTAGATTCTTGAACTATAATAGGTTCTCTTCTTTCTAACTTCAGAAATTTCCTATGACTTTTTCTGAGTGAACTTATTTTTCAGCGTTATCTATTTCTTGCTTAGTACATACCATTGTCGGACTTCCTTACGGTTATCTTTATATATGTGCTAGTAAAAGATGGGGTAAGAGTTTCACGTCTCAACGTATATTGATGTCATTGTTCTGGTACTTTATGTCGTGGTAGAGTCTATTACTCATGTAAGGTAGGTATGAGATAAGCTCAGCCAAGACAGCTTCCTTAACCGGTATCATGGAGAATCTAGGTAACTTAGGGTCGCAACTTGTTGGGTTTCTTGGCTGAGGCAACTAATCATCTTTCCTTACGACCTTCATTTGTTTTCTTATGGGCCTGGGTTTGGGGATCTAAAATCTCTATATCCTTTTTAGCATCTCTTGTCTATTGGAATTCCCATGTCTAATCCTAATTTCTGGCTTCTTTTATCTTTCTGGCTATCCTGCGAACAGCTCTACGTCACGACGCTAAGATTTAAGCGTCACGATGCCAACTCGATCAGACCTAGGCATTGAGCTTCTGTTTGTTACTCGTCGTGATGTTGGGGTTTTAGCATCGCGACGCTGGACCGATTTCAGGGCCAAGCTTCAACTCTTCAATGCCATTCACAAGCAATCCTCACACCCTTAGGCTAACATCAAACATAAACACTTTCCTAAACCTCAACATTGATCAAAACTCATCTCACATTATCACCCAATACAATCTTTATTTAGTATCATTAAATCACAAGTAATAATCCTTCAACACATTCAAACACACAAAGGCTTCATTCCATGCTCAATGCTATCAAGTCACTCTCCAAAATGCATGCTAATAAAAACTTTAATGTCAATTTAGAAAATCCAAATTCTAGGGTATGCAAAGTGTGAATTTGGGTTTCATTTCATTTACTCAAAACTGAATTTGGTATGCTCAATGCTATCATACCACTTCCCGATGATCTTCAATGAGCTATCATTACACCACATGACAATGTGATTATCATATTGAACCTTGAATGCCATAACTTGGAAGTCATAATTAGGATTGTACACTAATTTTTCTGAGTGAAGTCTTACTCTACTGTAACTATTTTGCATCATTTAGGATTCTATTTGACTCAATAACAAAAATCTATACCCGGCTAATCATTTCACTAACACCAAAACTGATATCAGGTCTTGTACATAGCATAACATACATAATACTTCCAATACATGTAACATCCCCTTCCAGGAGATGCTACCGGCAGGGAATATGCTGACATATTCCCCTGAGCCTCTGAATATGATCATCATTACTAAACTCATCTCAAATTACTAACTCATGCATAAAGACCATTGTCCTGACTCAACAACATGAAATGCAACTCAATAATGATAATTTTATACCCAATGATATTTTCCTTTACAACTTTATTCGTAAACATTTTAACTTTATACAATGACCAATGCAATACCAATGATTGTTACATGACTTCATTTTGACTATTACTGAACTCTCTCACTTTGACTTGACCTGGTGGACTCAACACCCTAGTGACTGCCATCGGTATCCATCCACTTGAGCACGTCTTCCGGGTAAACCTGCAAAATAAAAAAAATGGGAGTGGGGGTTAGATCGTTTGAATGACCTAGTGAGTGGACGGTTAAAACGAAAACTGAAACACTTTATGAAATTCTATTGTTCTAAAACCAAAGTCATTTCAAAGAAATCATCTTTTCTGAAATCACTCTTCTTGTCTGAGAATAACTATTTTTTCTGAAAAACCTGGTAGAAACTGTTATCTATCTATAAAATTTTGAAATTCTATAAAATTCTTCCTTTTAAAATTCTTTCTTAAAACTATCTTTTTGAAAATATTTTTTTTAGAATCTGCTGAAAACCTGACGCATGGGAGCGTTACGTATCATTGTCCCCCCATACGCCTAAACTGGAGCCAAGTGTGCAAATCCATGATATTGGGGCGTTACATATCCCCGTCCCCCAATGCATACCACTATCTTATCCCTAAATCTAGGGTCTATGGGTGTTACGTATCGCCGTCCCCTTAGCCCTGAAATCTGATGGTCTTAAGGGATTACGTATCGCCGCCCCCAAGCCACAAATCTGGAGTCCGGGGGTACGGATCTATGCTACCCTCCACACTCTGAATTTGGGATCTAGGGGGATCTGTCATCCCTAGTCCTAAACTGTGTGTGCACACGATATCTGTAACCATCAATTCCATATTTGAGTCAAGTTACATACTGAGGTGGGTTTTTCCCTCATACCTCCAAAAATCATAAAACTCAAGCTTTTGAAATCAATCTTTCTAAAATATTATTAATTGTAAAACATGTGTAATAGAACTTTGGCTAACGCCCTATGTGCGGAAAAGTAAGTCTGATATTTAAAAAAATATAATAAAAAATCAACTTAAAGAAAGAGTGTCCACTCATAATTGAAATCTGGCTGGCTTTGTTCCATCTTGTGGAAGCGCTGGGGGGTTCCTACCGATAATCTAGAATTGATATACTAGATTTGAACATGAGTTACAGAACATATTTCAGAACTTATACTAAGCTTCTTAATTCAATTATCTATAATCATTATATGATGTACTATGCTTACAACATGTCATAAAGTGTGTATATAAAATGATACGAAACCTTTCGAGTGGTCTCTAATATCCTACGTTGAAACTAAAATGGCTAAAAATTAATCATGGGAAAATGGCCACGCATCGTGACGCCCACACGGGTAGGGTTGAGGTAAAAAGCTTCCCTGTTTTGCATCGCGTCGCTGAGCTTTGCACGTCGCGACACTCACTCGAGCAGGCTGAGATAGAGAGCTTACTCTGTTTTGCGATGTTAGGCGTTGGACGTCGTGACAGTCACACGATAAAATTGAAACAGAGACCATCATCCTGATACGTGTTGCGATGTTAGCCTATTGGCGTCGCGACGCTCGCCTGTTTTCAGGCCTATTCATCATCACTTCAATATCTAATTCTTCTAAATGCATTTCCAACACCCTCACACCATAACCTTCACACAAGCACTTCTTTAAACTTCAATATTCATACATATTAAACCAACACTCCATCATCAATTTAACTCTTTAATCTCATAACTCAAACTTAGCTCAACAATTAGGATTTCTAAATATTTGGACATTTTATCATACAATCAATTTTTTGTTTATTGACCGGCGTAATCACACGCGTATAACGCAAGCACACGTATCATTCAAGTAGTATAAAAATATTGATCTCACGATGACTTAATTCCTACTGTTGTTATTATTTATTGATACTATTTATTTACAAGTATCTAATTAAGGGAGAAGAGAATGATTGCTTTTGGTTGGTTGAATGTGGATTTGCTTAAATAAAATGAATAAAATAAACAAAAGAAAATACTAAGAAAAATAAATAAAAGTCACAAAGATCTAGGGTTGTGATTCCACACAATATTATCCTAAAGAAGAATTGATTCTTTTATATATGTGTAATAAGTCAGTTTGCTAACCTGGAACACGAAGATATGCAAAAGCCTATGTCGATGGTCAGACGCAAATACCCAAATAACCCAATTAATCATATGTCTATGTTAACCAAGTTACCTGAATTCATTAAGTTCAAGTTCCAAAAGTGGCTACCCCCGCCCGACAGGTATATGTCTATCCTGTAAGGAAATCTATTAAAGGGTTATCTATCCTCAAGGAAGATCATGGGCTATTAAATCTAAGGCTGAAACCTAAAATCCATTCGTCAAGTTCATTTTAAGTTTACCAAATCAATCTTATTAATGGCCAATTAACAAGAAGCATTAAGCTTAAGACTCAATAAACAAACTAAAGAATTACCCATAAAAAGAAAATCAATTATTAAGTGTGTGGATATTGTGTTTCATCACTTCCCTAGAATAAAAATAAAATGCTGGGGGTTGGGGGATCCACCTTTACTATTTTTAATTTAGAAATCTCCTTATTATAACATAGAAATTATCAGTGATATTACTAACCGACCATATAGGCAGTATCCTCATTAAGTCAGATTTTCAATTAAGTCCAACCGACCATAAAGGTGGTGTTATCATTTGTCCATAAACCATCCATATAGGCGGTAATCATCTGTCACCTAAAGACCGGCCATATAGGCGGTGTCACATTATGTCAAATAAATAAAACCAGTCATTAAGGCGGTATAACCTTTTATGTTAAATTATAATTTTCCATATTATAATTAAGAGAGATTAATCTAAACTAAAATAATAAAAGTTTCACTCTTCCCCCAGCGGAAAATTAACTACAAAACATAAAAGAAAAAAAAAAGAAAAAAACTACTACTATTACAGAAAATAAAAATGCATAATTAAAATACTGAAAATAAATACAAACAAGATGCAATCCTTAAATTTCTTACAAAAACCTAAGGAAAGCATGAGAATTACAAATGAAATGCCTTGGTATTTATAAGGAAAATCTAAAGGCTTCCACCAATTTTTCCACCAATTGCTCCACCAAATGATGAGTGATAAATGTATCACTATTTCCTACTCATTTAACTTAATATTTTGTATAGTTTCTTGAGTTTTGTGAATATTTTGATGTGTTTTGTGTTATTTTGTAGATAAATAAAGTTTCAGGACATTCTGGAGGTGATTTGGAGCAAAACTGTGAAATTTGGTGAAATTTGGCAAAAAGGGTATTTTGGTAATTTTGGACGTCCCGACACAAATTTTGGTAATTTTGGACATCCCGACACCGAAATAAAATTTCAGGACATTCTGGAGGTGATTTGAAGCATAACTGTGAAATTTGGCAAAAAAGGTATTTTGGTAATTTTGGGCGTCCCGACACCGAGGGTATTTTGGTAATTGCACCACCATGCCACATGTCAAAGATTCAACGAGCCGTCATTTTTAGCACACCATGCCACGTGTCGAAAATTCAGCGATCCAAAAAAAAAATAATAATAAAAAAATAAAAATCAGAAAAATAATAAAATAATAAAAATCAAAAAATAATAATAAAAAATTAGATTTTTTTTTGCCTATAAATAGATTTCGAATTTTTAGTTTCAAATGTACCTCTTCCTCTGAAATCCTTAAATAAATTGAGAGTTCTTCATATTTTCTTCTTTTATTCAATTTTTTTCGCTTTGTATAATATATAAATTGAGAGTAATTCTATTTTTCCATGAGGGAGTAACCTCACCATGCTGAGGTAATAAGGTAATTCTTTTACTTTTACTATTTAGATTAATCTCCCTTAAAATATAATATATAAACTATTTAAAATCTGAATTAATAAAGATACCGCCATTCTAGGTCGGTTGGTTTAAGTTTATATTTCTGTTCCGCCTTATGGCTGGTATATTTGAATTTGACTTAATCAGGATACCGCCATTCCGGACGGTTGGTTTAAAATATCACAAGATTATATATTATATTATTGGGAGATATCTAAATAGTGAATAGTAGAAGTTAATTCCTTTTACCTTAGCATTTCTTTTATTACTTTTCAGCAATTTCATTTTATGTCTTTTAAGTTTATATTAACTTTAGTTATGAGTTGTAACTAAGTTAAATATCTAGGGTTGTGATAAAATCTAATATCACCGATTTAAAAAGGGTTAGATTATAGTTTGGGTAATTAAAGAATTATTTGTTGAGTCATAACCTTAATGCCTTTTTATTAACTGATCACTAATAAAATTGATTAGATAAAACTTAAAATGAACTAGACATAGAGATTTTAAGTTTAAAGACCTTATACTCAAACCCACGATCTTCTTTAAGGATAGATAACCTTTAATAGATTTCTTTACAGGATAGACATATACCTGTCGGGCGGGGGTAATCAATAATTGGAATTCAATCTTAATGAATCTAGGTAATTTAATTGACATAGACATATTGTTCAATTTGATTATTCTAGGTATTTGTAAATGACCATCGGAAGAGGCTTTTACATAATTTAGTGTTCCAGATTAATAATTCAATATTTTACCTAACTATGATATAATCACTTCATCTTTTAAAAGATATTAGAAAGATTCGCAACCCTAGATCTTTGAGTCTTTTTATTTTCCTTAGTATTTTCTTTTGTATTTTTATTTATTTAGCAAATCTTCAAAGCAAATCATTTCAAGCAATCAATTCCCTTCTCCCTATAATTAGATATCTGTAAATAAATAGTATCAACAATTAATAACAACAGTAGGAATTAAGTCCTCGTGGGATCGATATTTTATACTACTTGAACGATACGTGCGCTTGCGTTATACGTGTGTGTTTACGCCGGTCAAGTTTTTGGCGCCGTTGCCGGGGACTTATTTTTCTTGAGTTATTAATTTTGAAGCTATCTAATTTACTTATATCTAATTTTCTTATTATTATCTGTACTTTTTATTTCTTCCTTTTGTTTTTAGGTGATTAAAAAATGGAACATTTTGAAAATTACGAGTTTTACTAGAAAAAGATACACCTCAAATCTGGGAGCAACAGTCTAGTTTTCTGAGGCCTGTTGTCCAGCCCAACAACTATCACTGGATGCCAGAACCAAGCAACCTACATTTGCTCATCAGAATGAAATGGGGAGATGTGTAATATGTGATGGTAACCACTGAGCGATCAATGTATATACCTTTCAGAGTGGCAGAATTATTGGAATCATTCAAGGTATGAAGAATCATCACATTTTCCATCTTATCCACCATTCATCTACGATCTTCATCAAGAACCAGATCCATCAGAGGAAGATCAGTTGATTCACATGCTCAAAAATTTGTTCGAGGAACGGGAAGCTCTATTTGATGTACAAATTCATAGTCAAGCGGCGTCTATACAGAGAATGACAGATCAAGTTAGACAATTAACAGAGAACCTGAATCACATATCTCACGAAGCAAATTCAAATAATACTGAAGAAGCCTTCGAATATCCTGAGATTCATCATGACATCATAACAGAGGACGAGGCTGAACAATATCGAGAATCAGAGGTATCAGTTCAGGAGCCTGCACCAACAAAGTCTCAATTTGATTTTTATTATTCTGACTCTGACGAGGATGAAGAAGCTGAGTTACTTGTACCAACTGCACCAACAAGGAAGGATGAAACTTTCCATCCTCAGAATGCAGATCTTGGAGAATGCTTTGCACTAATGTTTGAAGATGATCTACCTAAGCCAATCAGTTCACTCAGATCAGAGGATGAAGACCTAAAATCTGACATTTCTTTACATTCTCACATTGATATTTCAGGAGCATGTATTTCACAAGATGACAGATGAAGAACTGAATGCTGAGATCCTAAAATTCATCTGTGAAGAAAATGTGGAGCAAGAAGCAGAGCAAATGGAGGAGCAAATGTCTGACCAAATGAAATCTAGAGCATTTAGGAGAAACATCGCTGTATTGGGGAGTACAAATCAAAGATATCGCGCAAAGAAGCTTGACATAATGGAAATCCCATTCCAAGTCAAGCACCATACAAGACCTCGTCATTTTCTTTCTTTCTTTTCAGGAATCACTGGAGCAACAAAGATTAAAAAGGTGGCACAAGCACTGAATGAGACAAAACTCTTTTTTCACTTTACTGTTGGAAGAGACCTTTCAAAAGCAACGCACACAGGATTGTCTTTAATAGGACATCCAAAACGACGCTGAAACCGCCTTGACAAATGGATTTCAGTCACGTCTGGCTGAAGACGAAAAATTTAGCGCTAGCAGGGAGGCAACCCATGCAATTTATTATAGATCTTAACCTTTAATTTTCCTGTAGATTTTCAGCTAATCAGGTATGATCTTCTAAACTCTTCTTTTACTGTTTAAGACATTGAAAAATACAAAAAAAATAAAAAATTAATAAAAACAAAGGGCATATTTATAGCTAGGTGATGGTTGGTGTCTTCCTTCACTCACTACCTTTTTATGAGGAAAAGCTGTGAAGGCACCTAGATAATCATTCACTTGTAGCGTGTTGTGACAGACTAGTTTGGAGGACTCGTTGTTTATTCCTGACAACAAGCGATAAGAGCCTAAGGGGCTAGGGTACTTAAGTGAGCCTCGCTCCACCTTCCCTCTGGGGAATCTACAACGGGAAGTCCATTCGACAGTTAGTCACACACCATAAATTCGTTGGCACGTACCATAAGGTATAAAAAAGGTGCGTTCACTTGGTCGCTTGAACCCTTGAGTGGGGAGTCCTAGTTGTGAACAATCCTTCGTCAGCAAGAGCCTTTGAAAAAAAAACATGTAAATTATAGTTTTATGACTAGTAGAAATATGTGGTTGTTATGTTGACTAAAAAGATGAAATTGGTAAGAAATAGTTGTGTAAGGAATTCTCACTCCTGAGACGTATTTCAAACCTAATTCAAAACAAGTTAATTTTTGTTTATTCACTTTTGAATTATTAATCTGTAAATTCTCCATAAAACTGACTAAATGGATCTTCATATACTTAGTTGGCAGATATTATCAACATACATGGTAACATACGGACATAGGATAAAATTGAAAAATTTGTAATATTCAGTGCTCTAGTTCATTTGGAGGAAACATCTAAAAAAAGGATGGAATAAAAAAAAAAAAAAAAAAAACATAAAACATCTGAGATTCGAGTTATTAAGTCTGTAAGGGTATTTTAATACCTAGTGCCCTAAAACCAACTGGTTTGGGAGTCATTGGCCCAACACTCGCTACATGGATCAAAAAGATGATAGAAAATAAATATATATATCTGAAGTCTGAGTAATTAAGTCCTTAGGGGTGTCTTAACACCTGATGCCCTAAAGCCAACTGGTTTGGGAGTCACCGACCTAAAGCTCGCTACATAGATGGAAGATATTGTATATAAATAAAAAATAGAGAAAAAAAAAATCAAAGAAAAAATCAGAAAAATTAGAAAATCTATCCATTACTACAAAAAGGTGTGAATTCTGATAAATCTTTAGGACAAAAATATTACTCTCTTATCAACTGCACTTATGACTGTTATGGGCAAAATGAGTTGTTTAATATTTTGTTGACTATGTATATGGAGAATGGTAAAAATAATCGGAGAATTTACTTATTCAGTAATTTATAATGAAACAAAACAACTAGTAACTTGGAGTAGAAGTTTCACATGATTAGTCACTAACTTCTTTATTCTATTTTCTCTTGTCTTTTTGCTTTTGTGTGCATTAGTTTCACTACCTTTTTACTTTTATAAAATGTTTGTGGGTATCATTGCTGTAAACCTTCACGAGACTACAACTCGTCCACTAGGGACACCTAGGGGTTTAAAGGCTTGTTGATATGCTAAATGCAATCGTGATCCTACGAAAGTGGCTTAGTTAAATTTTATTATGTTATTTTATTTTGCTCGAGGACTAGCAAAATGTTAGGTTTGGGGGTGTGATGAGTGATAAATGTATCACTATTTCCTACTCATTTAACTTAATTTTGTATAGTTTCTTGAGTTTTGTGAATATTTTGATGTGTTTTGTGTTATTTTGTAGATAAATAAAGTTTCAGGACATTCTGGAGGTGATTTGGAGAAAAACTGTGAAATTTGGTGAAATTTGGCAAAAGGTATTTTGGTAATTTGGACGTCCCGACACAAATTTTGGTAATTTTGGACATCCCGACACCGAAATAAAATTTCAGGACATTCTGGAGGTGATTTGAAGCATAACTGTGAAATTTGGCAAAAAGGTATTTTGGTAATTTTGGGCGTCCCGACACCGAGGGTATTGGTGTAATTGCACCACCATGCCACATGTCAAAGATTCAACGAGCCGTCATTTTTAGCACACCATGCCACGTGTCGAAAATTCAGCGATCCAAAAAAAAAAATAATAATAAAAAAATAAAAATCAGAAAAATAATAAAATAATAAAATCAAAAAATAATAAAAAATTAGATTTTTTTTGCCTATAAATAGATTTCGAATTTTTAGTTTCAAATGTACCTCTTCCTCTGAAATCCTTATAAATAAATTGAGAGTTCTTCATATTTTCTTCTTTTATTCAATTTTATTTTCGCTTTGTATAATATATAAATTGAGAGTAATTCTATTTTTCCATGAGGGAGTAACCTCACCATGCTGAGGTAATAAGGTAATTCTTTTACTTTTACTATTTAGATTAATCTCCCTTAAAATATAATATATAAACTATTTAAAATCTGAATTAATAAAAGATACCGCCATTCTAGGTCGGTTGGTTTAAGTTTATATTTCTGTTCCGCCTTATGGCTGGTATATTTGAATTTGACTTAATCAGGATACCGCCATTCCGGACGGTTGGTTTAAAATATCACAAGATTATATATTATATTATTGGAGATATCTAATAGTGAATAGTAGTAAGTAATTCCTTTTACCTTAGCATTTCTTTTTATTACTTTTCAGCAATTTCATTTTATGTCTTTTAAGTTTATATTAACTTTAGTTATGAGTTGTAACTAAGTTAATATCTAGGGTTGTGATAAAATCTAATATCACCGATTTAAAAAGGGTTAGATTATAGTTTGGGTAATTAAAGAATTATTTGTTGAGTCATAACCTTAATGCCTTTTTATTAACTGATCACTAATAAAATTGATTAGATAAAACTTAAAATGAACTAGACATAGAGATTTTAAGTTTAAAGACCTTATACTCAACAACCCACGATCTTCTTTAAGGATAGATAAAACCTTTAATAGATTTCTTTACAGGATAGACATATACCTGTCGGGCGGGGGTAATCAATAATTGGAATTCAATCTTAATGAATCTAGGTAATTTAATTGACATAGACATATTGTTCAATTTGATTATTCTAGGTTTTGTAAATGACCATCGGAAGAGGCTTTTACATAATTTAGTGTTCCAGATTATAATTCAATATTTTACCTAACTATGATATAATCACTTCATCTTTTAAAAGATATTAGAAAGATTCACAACCCTAGATCTTTGAGTCTTTTATTTTCCTTAGTATTTTCTTTTGTATTTTTATTTATTTAGCAATCTTCAAAGAAAATCTTCAAAGCAAATCATTTCAAGCAATCAATTCCCTTCTCCCTATAATTAGATATCTGTAAATAAATAGTATCAACAATTAATAACAACAGTAGAATAATTAAGTCCTCGTGGGATCGATATTTTTATACTACTTTGACGATACGTGCGCTTGCGTTATACGTGTGTGTTTACGCCGGTCACCAAACATGGCACAAGACACCCACAAAACACTCCACCAAACATGCAAGCATGTTTTGTGGAAGTTTGACAATTGTAAATTGTCATTTTCCTTTTTTATTTTTTTTTATTTTTTTGATAATTACTTTAGTAATTAAACAAAACACATTGGATTATTCGTTAATTTCGGTCTTGAAAACTTTGGAATTCGAAAATAATTAAAATTTTAAAGTTGTAGATCTTTTAGTCTTCTTTAATATGCAACTTTAATGAGCTCAATCGGATATCAGATGAAAAGGTTATGGCCAAAATACCAAACTTGCGCAAAATTGGAATTTAGGACTACACTTCGTGACGCGTATAGTAAATTTCCATTTTCGCCATTTTTTACTCCGGATTTCATCATTTTAGCTCCGAGTTGATTCCATTAAGTCCCAATACTTTATTTATCTACAAAACACATTAAAACGTTCATCAAAACTGAGAAACTAAACAAAATATTAGGTAAAAGGTGCGGTAAATAGTGATATATTTTCCGCTCATCACACCCCCAAACCTAACATTTTGCTAGTCCTCGAGCAAAACAACAAAATAAAATAAAATAAACAACTAAGACTAAATTAAACTAAGCCACTTTCCTAGGGATCACGATTGCATTTAGTGTATGCAACAAGCCTTTAAACCCCTAGGTGTCCCTAGTGGACGAGTTGTAGTCTTGTGAGGGCTTATAGCAACGATACCCACAAACGTTTGATAAAAGTAAAAAGATAGTAAAATCAATGCACATAAAAGCAAAAAGACAAGAGAAAATAGAATAAAAAAGTTAGTGACTAAACGGGTGAAACTTCTTATCCAAGTCAATAATTGTTTTGTTTCTTTCTAAATTACCGAATAAGTAAATTCTCCGATTATTTTTACCATTCTCCATATACACAGCCAACAAAATATTAATCAACTCATTTTGCCCACAATAGTCACAAGTGTAGTTGAAAAGAGAGTAATATTTTTGTCCTAAAGTTATATCAGAATTCACACTTTTTTTAAGCAATTGAATAATTTTTCTGATTTTTCTGATTTTTTTTATTTATATACAATATATTCCATCTATGTAGCGAGCTTTGGGTCAGTGACTCCCAAACCAGTTGGCTTTAGGGCACTAGGTGTTAAGACACCCCTACATAGACCCGGCCGGCGGTTCGGTTCCGGTTCAGAACCGAACCGAATCGGCCGGTTCTCGGTTAATTCTGGTTCGGTTCCGGTTCCACACTTAAGTGGAACCGGAATTGTAAACCGAACCGGAACTGAACCGGTCTGTTACGGTTCCCCTTTTGGTTTTTTTTTTTAATAATAAATTTTAAAAAATAGGAAAAAAATTCTATGATCGTAATGTTTTTTCAAACTATCATATCATTTTTATAGAATTATTTTTTATAAAATTCTTTTAACATATAATATTTTTTATAGCCAACTATTGGCTAGTGTTTTCTTCATATAACCGATGTGGGATATTTGTTACTTGGCTATTGTGTCCCACATCGCTTATATAAAGAAGTCAATAACCAAGAGTTGGTTATAAAAAGGATGTGGACATTCATGTTTTAGTATTGCAATTTTAAACCTCATTAATATTAATAAAAAAAATTGAGATTTACTTGTGGAACCTTACGGTTCCAAGTAAATAATTTTTTTTTTTTTACTTTCCGTTCCAACCGGAACCGTACGGTTCTGGTTGGAACCGAAGGAACCGAACGGTTCCAGCGGTTCCAACCGGTTCGGTCAGGGTGAGAACCCTAACCGAACCGGTTAGGTTCCGGTTCCAAACCGAAACCTTGGCCGGGTCTACCCCTACGGACCTAATTACTCAGACTTTAGATATATATATATATATCTAAAGTCTGAGTAATTAGGTCCGTAGGGGTAGACCCGGCCAAGGTTTCGGTTTGGAACCGGAACCTATGGCAACATTTTCGATCCATGTAATGAGTTATGGGCCAGTGACTCCCAAACCAATTGGCTTTAGGGCACTAGGTGTTAAGACACCCTTACAGACTTAATAACTCGGATCTCAGACATTTTTTTTTCACATTTTTTTTCTTTTTTTATCCCATCGCTTTTTTTAGATGTATCCTCCAATTAAACTTGAGCACTAAATATTACAAACTCGTCAATTACTTCTCATGTCTGTATGTTACTATGCATGTTGATAATACCTGTCAACTGAGCATATGAAGATCCATTTTAGTCAGTATTATGGAGAATTAAAAAATTAAATAATTCAAAAGGAAATAAACAAAAATTAACTTGTTTTGAAATAGGTTGAGATACGTCTTAGGAGTGTAAATTCCTTACTCGGCTATCTCTTACACCAATTTCACCTGATTAATCAAATTAAAAACACCAAAAACATAAAATATTTTTGTAATTTTTGAAAAAATTTCAATTTTTTTGAGTTTTTTTTCGAAAATTATGGACTAAAAATAAAAACAATATAAAAATAAGATACTAGTCAACTATTCTCCATACCCAAACCTAAATGAGACATTGTCCCCAATGTCTTAAAAAGTAGAAGCTGAGTTTAGAATATAGTACCTGAGTAGCTGAAATTAAAATGAAAACTAAAGGTTAAGATCCAGATTTATCCGACACTTCTTACCACGATCATCATCGGACCATTTTATCTTGGAAAAGATAGGGTCAATTTGTGGTTCATGTTAGGGATATGCCCTATACCCAACTTGTGGATGGGCTATATGTACATGTATTTGTAATATTTTCATTAATTAATAAAATGGAAATATTTATTATACGTGTCTTACATAACTTATATGAATCATCAACACTCTAATAAAGCCCTTGAAGTAATAAACGATGGCTTCCACGCCTTATGAGAATCATTACTCTTAAATGTTACTAGTCATAGTTTTGTGAATAATCTGGGCGTTCACAAAGCGGAGAGACTAGCGTGATGATATGATCCGCCCTTAAGTGGGGTAGCTGATCTCATAGGCTACTAGCGGAGATCCGTCCGCTTGGTGTATCACATGGATGCATGAGTTGCTCGTGTCCATCGAACTGACCAACGAAAGTTTTCATATAGAGTGTTTATCCCATGTGTCTGTGAGAACTTTCATATATCGATTATATGACTAGTCCTTTGACTTGAGGTCTTTACAATCTTATGTGTGGATCAAATAAATTTGACATTCTCCTTCCCCGGTTCAAAACATCCGGTCATAAGGGTATGATTGGGTCATTTGTTGAAACACATGAAGTTTGTAAAGATACAATAGAGAATCGCCACTCTCTCGGATAATATTTTCTTATAATAGTAGTATTCCAGTTCGCGGGTTGATATGTATGATCAGTGCTTGAGACTGTGGCCACAGCGGAAGAATCATGTGAGATTCTTGGGTTGGCACGATTCATGACACTATCAACATCATACATTTGATCATATGGGTAGACACTTTCCGTACCCTAGGTCAAACGGTGGGGATACAGTGAGGCGAATGACCGTATCATATGTAAATCGCATACAGAATGGGTATATATATATTTCCTTCTCATTTGGGGGCCTTGGCATGTTGCTAGATGTCAACATTGGTCATTGAAATCGAACGACCATCTGATCGGAGGATAATTTATGTTCGATCAAATTATCATGATTCATTTCATTTCCAACTTGAGGGGAACCCAAAAGGTCACACACAACAAATTTGAAATCAATGGTTAACAGTGCACATTACAAATATAACAGCATATATGATTGCTGTAGGAATTGTTCATAAATGGTTCAATGATGAGGTTCCATAGTGGCTTAGGGATTGGTGAATGACGATAGGAGCACTTTGGGAATTGGAATAAAAAAATTACTATTCATATGAATAGAAAAAAAAAATTTGTTATTTGTTTTGAATTCCAATTCGACCCAAACTCTTATTAGGGTTTTATAATCTCATTAAACCATTAAATTAATATCCAATGGCTAAGATTAAATTAGCTTTTATCCCACATCGAATTCTTAATTAATTTTGTTGTCTTTGGAGCACTATATAAACCCAAAGAATTCTTTACAAATTTGCTACACCAAAACCTTTCATATCTTAGGTTTATATAAGTGAGCAACTCTAAAGTTTAAGAGTAAGCCACTGATTTTGAAGATCTTTAAGTCTAATTGACTAGAGGAACCTCGAGTTAAAAGTTTTGAGGTATTTGTCTAGGCTAGCACCAAGGGCTAAATACCCGTGCACTCAAAGGCATAGTCTTGTCGTTGAGTTTTGGCTTTGGTGTGTGAATATTTGAAGGCCACACACTTGAGTGGCTCTTTGGAACGTGGAAGAGCTTGCTGAGTTCGAGAAAAGCTTGTATATTGGAGGGAGGACTGGAGGAGTCTACGGTTCAAGTAAGTCTTTTTCTTTCTTTATTTTATTTAGAGTTCTTATGATAGTTAGCATGTTTAGGTTTATGTTCTTTGCATGTTTTATGAGTTTTATGCTTAGAATATATAGTAACATGCCTAGGTTTGTAGAATAATCAAAACAAATGGGTCTTGGGCAAAGGGAAAGTGGCATAATAATTTTGATTTTCCGCTGCGCACTCGCGGTCGCTTCCCAATAGTGGTATCAGCGTGCTGTTTTTGTTTTGATTAGTTCTCACTCATTTGAACTCGAAATTGGGTGTTTAAAAGCTCGTTGGAAAGCTAACACCCTGAACGTAATTTTAGGCACAAGTTTTGCATGATTTGGTTAAGATTTGAATTGTGAAATTGCATTTAAAGTTCAAGCGTCTGCAGAAAAATGTGAATAGTAAATTTATTTGATTAAAATAAAATGCAATATCATAATTAAATATTAATCAAAGTTATTTAATGCCTAAAATAATTCCAACATATTAAAACTCATATGCTTGATGATTCTATGTATGATTAGAATTGGCATGATTATTTTAGGGTGCAAGCATCTAGAGACTTTCTAAGAAATATAGAGTGTATTGCTTATCCCTTAGCTAAGTAATTATTATGTGATGAACTTAGAGATTTATTACCTTTAAGGCTAATAAATATAAATCACTTGCTTATAATTTAAGATATTATAAAAGATACAAGTGGGTTGGGACCAAAGGGTTAATAAAACTTTCCAAACTAAAGTTAATTTAACCAAAGGTATTACTAGAGTTAGATAATGATTTGGTGTCTTCCTTCATTCACTACCTTTTTATAGCCAAAAGGAAAAGCTGTGAAGACATCTAGATAATCATTTACTCAAAGCTTACCTTAAAGCATATTTAAAATGTTGGACTAATTTGGAGGATCTATTGTTTATTCCTGTCACCAAGGCAATAAGAGCCTAAGAGGTAAGGGTATTTAAGAGAGTTCGCTCCACCCTCCCTCTGGGGAATTTTCAATGGAGGAATCCATTTGACAGTTATTCACTTAAACTTTTGCTAAAATCCTCAATAATAATTTAAGTCTAAAATTTACCTCCCATTGTAAAGTATAGACCCAAAGGGCTTAAACCGTATTGGCAGGACTAGGCTTTACCAGACTGACCAATACCAATTTGTCCCTAAATTGTACTATTGACAATGGTTTGACTTTTCTGAGTCATAAGACGCAGCGACCCTTAGGCGTGGTCTTATAACTTAGTGGTAAATATTGGGTGTCCACAAAGACTAGCATAAGTTATGGCATGTTTGATTGCCCAACCCAATGATCAATGAATTGTGATTTATCTCATAAATTGGTTGGGAACCAACCTAATTATCATATTTTATAACGACCGGCCCTAGTCGGAGTTATGAAATGATGATAATGGGATCCTTGCCCACAAGAAATCCATCATATTGGGGTTGATGTGATTTGCTTAAAATTTTAAAATAATTGAGTGGGAGCAACTTCATAATATTAAAAGCCCATGTTATTATGAAACATTAATGAAAGCATATTCCTAATTTTAACATTTTCTCTTAACAAGTGGGTTAAAATATTTCACAAACATTCAAATGGAAAGCAGAGTATCACTTCATTCCATCCTTGATGAGCATAAGCTCAAAGGGGACAACTACAATGACTAGTTTAGAAACTTTAAAATTATCTTACGACAAGAAAAGATTTTCTATGTTCTTGAAAGACCATTTCCCCATGAACCCGCAGAAGATGCTGACCAAGATACATTTGATGCTTGGAAGAAACACGTCGATGATGATGAGCAAGCAGTTTGCATAATGCTTGGCTCTATGTCGGAAGAACTTCAGAAAGCTCACGAAGATATGGATGCTCAAACCATCATCTTTCACTTGAAGGAGTTGTATGCAACTTTCGTTCATACCGTGAGATTCCAAGTGGCATGTGCCTTATTCCAAACAAGGTATAAGAAAAGATCTATTAGTGGACATGTGCTTAAGATGATTGGCCACATTAAAAAATTGGCCAACCTCGGGTTCATCATGGATCATGAAATAGGTCACGATCTAATTCTTCAGTCCTTACCAAAAGAATTCTCTAACTTTATTATGCAGTTTCATCTGTCTGATAAAAAAGATACTTTAGCATAATTGTACAATCTGATAAAGCAAGCAGAGAAGGACTTGAAACCAGAGCTTAAAACCTCCGTCATGCTTACGGGTACGGACCTGAAGCCACGAGGCCCAAAGAAAAATAAGGGCAAGGCCAAAGCTCCAGATTATCTAAAGCCTAATGGTAAGGTGAAGAAGAAAAAGGAAAATGGAAAATGTTTCTTTTGTGGAAAGAAGGGTCATTGGAAGAAAGACTGCAGATCCTTGAAAGCCAAGGAAGCTAGGGAAGCCCAAGAGGCCAAGAAGCCCAGTGCTTCAGGTATGTTGTATATGATTGAACTATATTCTCAAAACTCTGAACCTTCTACTTAGGTGCTTGACACCGGTTGTGGGACTCACTTGTGTAACAATGTGCAGGGCCTGAGAAATAGTAGGAGACTCTGTCATGGAGAGGTTGACTTACGCATGGGTAATGGAGCAAAACTGGCTGCATTGTGCGTGGGGATTTATTCATTAGTTTTGCCGAATGGTTTAGTTTTAGACTTAGAAGATTATGTTTATGTACCTTCTCTAGTAAAGAACATCATTTCAATTTCTTCTTTATGTAATAAAGACTTTTCATACATAATAAGTTGTAATGAGTGTTCTATTTATTTCAATGAAATAAAATATGGAGATGGTATTTTGAATAATGGTATCTATGTCTTACAAACTAACAAAGAATGTTCAACCTCTAATATATACAACGTTAACTCGAATAATCTCAATGAATCACTTCTATGGCATAGTCGCTTAGGTCATATCAATGAAACAAGATTAACTAAGCTACATAAGGATGGGTATTTCAAACCCTTCAAATATAAACCTGATGGAACTTGTGAGTCTTGTCTACTTGGTAAAATGACCAAATTACCCTTCAAAGGTAAAAGACAGTGTGCAGCGGAGACATTAGAACTCATACACTCTGATGTATGCGGACCAATGTCAGTCACCGCTAGAGGTGGATTCTCCTACTTCATTACCTTTATCGATGATCATTCGCGATATGGGTATGTGTACCTTATGCGGTACAAATCTGAAGCCTTTGAGAAATTCAAAGACTTCAAGGCTGAAGTAGAAAACCAGCTTAATAAAAGTATTAAGTCACTAAGGTCTGACCGAGGTGGTGAATACTTAAGCAACGAATTTCAAGATTACTTGAGAGAAAATAGAATTGTTTCCCAGTGGACTCCTCTGGGAACTCCACAACATAATGGGGTCTCCGAAAGGAGAAATCATACATTATTAGATATGGTCCGATCAATGATGCCAGACACGGATCTACCTCTTTCATTTTGGGGTCTTGCTTTAGAAACTGCAACACTACTACTAAACCAAGTTCCTTCCAAGACTGTTAGTCAAACACCATATGAGTTATGGTTTGGGAAACGTCCTAGTCTTAATTATCTAAGAGTTTGGGGATGTGACACATATGTCAAGCTCACACAAACTAACAAATTGGATGATAGGGCAGTTAAATGTAAGTTTGTAGGATATGCCTTGAACTCAAGAGCATACGTGTTCTACGTCCCAAATGAACAAAGAACATTTGTCTCACGAAATGCTAAATTTCTAGAGAATGAATTCCTTCTCAAGAAATATAGTGGGAGTAGACTTGACCGATGAGGTACGAGAAGAACAAACTAACATAGAACTAAACCACAGTCCCCTCAAAAGGGCAGTGACGGAACAACCACAAGGTTATGAACTCAGAAGGTCTGGTAGGGAAAGACATGAGCCTGAAAGATATGGTTTCTATATTGATGAGGAATATGATCAGGTTATTGATAATGACGATCCCACCAGTTATGACGAAGCAATACGTGACATTGATTCAGTCAAGTTGCTTGAGGCCATGAAATCCGAAATAGACTCTATGTATCAGAATCAAGTCTGGGACTTGGTAGATGCACATGAAGGGATAAAACCCATAGGCTGTAAGTGGATTTACAAGTGTAAAATTGATGCATAAGGCAACATCCAAACCTAAAAGGCTAGGTTGGTGGCGAAAGGTTATAGACAAGTCCAAGGAATTGACTATGACGAAACCTTCTCGCATGTTGCAATGATAAAGTCCATTCGAATTTTACTGGCACTAGCTGCACACTTTGATTATGAGATTTGGCAGATGGATGTCAAAGCAGCTTTCCTTAATGGGAACCTCGTAGAGGAAGTCTATATGACACAACCTGAGGGGTTTGCATCTAAGGATGATCATAATAAAGTATGCAAGCTTAAACGATCCATTTATGGACTCAAGCAAGCCTCCAGAAGTTGGAATATACGATTTGATGAGACAATCAAAGAATTTGACTTCATCAAAAATGTAGACGAGCCTTGTGTTTACAGGAAAAGTAGTGGGAGTGCTGTTGAATTTCTTGTATTATATGTCGATGACATATTAATCATCGGGAATGATATTCCCATGATGCAAGCCACCAAGCAATGGTTATCTCAGAATTTCTCCATGAAAGATTTGGGAGAAGCAGCCTACATCCTCGGCATTAAGATCTACCGTAATAGATCTAAGAGGTTGTTAGGACTTTCTCAATCTATGTACATAGATAAAGTTTTGAAAAGATTCAAAATGGAAGATTCCAAAAGAGGTAATTTACCTACTTGTCATGGAATCAAATTATCTAAGGAGCAATGTCCACATACTCCTTCAGATAGAGAGCGTATGAGTAGGATCCCTTATGCTTCAGCAATAGGATCGATCATATACGCTATGCTATGTACAAGACCTGATGTCTCTTATGCTCTTAGCATAACGAGCAGGTATAAGGCAAATCCTGGTGACCAACACTGGGCAGCTGTCAAAACAATCCTCAAGTATACGAGAAGAACTAAGGATGTGTTTTTGACATACGGAGATTGTTCTGAGATTAAAGTCATTGGTTACTCTGATGTGAGCTTTCAGACCGATAGGGATTGTTAGACAATTATGACCCATAACGTCACTATTTGTAAAAGACATTGTGGTTTTTGGACAAATTAATTATGTAGCATTGAAATTGCATTTTATCATTTTGTAATTTGATTACTTAATATATATAAATGATAAAAGTCCCTATGATTAGTTCCGGATTATAAGATATGAGACAGTATCAATCCATAAAGGTTTAATCATTAAATATCCATAGTCGTAGTATTATCGAGACTGGACATCGATAATGCGGAATAGACTAGTATCGCACTTGTGCGTGTTATGGAAGCGTAACGACATAGTTCTCATATATTTAAGTATTAGATACTTATGCAAGTGTGATAGGAGGTTGTGTTTACCGATGGCACGGAAACAGCTTCGCTCTGGATAGACCCCGCGGAATCCCATTAGTAGTATGACTATGTGTCTATGGGAATCCGCATCAGGGTAGGTGTATTTGGTCTTAACCTGAGACTTACATCGCTAGTACTTGTGACAATCAATACGCTTTGGTTTTGGTCGTCCAGGACTTTAACAGGTTCTGTGTATGCCTCTTCTGGGTTTAATGAGAATTGTAGTGTATTGGGTGTGATGTCAAGACAGAAGTATCACTTCAGTCATATGGAGATGATGATCACGCAGAGATACAGAACTGGTTCTCTATTGTGTTGCAACCATCGAGATAATATGACTTGGTCATGATTATCTGATTAAAGAGACTAGTTGCTTGTAATCCGATATATGCTTCGCATGGGACAGACAATATTCCAGCCTCAGGCCTTGCATGTGACATCTGATACTGGATCACAATACACAATACTACGTATACTACGCCTGACAAAGATCGTATATTCCATTAAGAATATTTCTGGAGAATTGGGTAGGCACGGTGCTTTGCTAGAAGCCAACCATGTCTCGTAAATTGGTAAAAATGTAGTACGAGGTACGTACGTGTTCGGATAGTCCGACGATCGAATTTACTGCCAACATATCCAGAGATCTCTTGGGTCGCTTTCCGAAGATTCACCGATGACGTATGATTCGAACATAATTAATCTTGGATTAATTACGGAGATATTTTATCTGAGATAAAATACTATTTGAAGAGAGAGAACGATTAATTCGAAATTAATCGATAAAATAATATATTCGATATATTAAACAAAATTAGATTTCGACGCGGAATTAAAATTAGATTTTAATTCGGGCAAACGAGTTAGTTTAGAATTAATTCGTAAGCGACGTGAATAGTAAATTTGATTTAATTACGTCGCAACGGAAAATTTGTTAATTCAAAATTAACGAACCCGAGCCCGGGATGTGTTTGCGAGGCCACTCCGATTTTGAATCAAGTGCGACCACAAGTCACATCGCTCGTCACATCACATGTCACTCAAGTGATGGATGTCAATTCACCTTTTTGGTGAGTGACAACTAGTCATTATTCATGATGGAGGTGGTTGTGAGCCTTTAATGCATTTTTGGCCCCAAAATTTGGTTTGACTTTTTGAAAGCATATACCAAAATTTGGTAAAGAATTTTTCATTATTGTTTTTAGAAAACAAATACCAAAAAAAGAAAACTCTCTCTCTCTCTCCCCATTTGCTCAAAAACCGTGAGCTCCATTGAAGGAAAGAAAAATTGTTTTTCTTTCAATCTTGCTAGCACATTCAAGGAATCATTACTAGGTGATAGGGAAACTAATCTAAGAGCTTGGAATCCTTTCAAAGGCTTGGAGCTTGTTCATCATCAACAAAGGACCACCTTGGCCGAATAGATCAAGGATTTTTTGTGTTTATCGTCTTCAAAATCCGTTCAATGTAAGTGTGATTCCGCCTCACTTCTTTGAGTATTCATTCTTTTCATTGTTCAAATATGATCTTGGGACCACATTAGAAACCAACAATGGTATCTTAGAGCCTAATTTGAGCATGAAAAATATTATGGTTCTTATGCTAAAATTTGGGTAAAAATGATTTGAGCTTGATTTGATAAAATTGATTGATTGAGTATGCTTGAATGATGGTAACATAGTGTTATGCATGATCAATTTCATGAAAAATGAATTGGATTATTTTTTCCCCAAATTTATGGCTTGGCCGAATGTATGTTGAACCTTAAAGTCATGGTATTTTTTGTTCTTTTGATCATTAGATGAGTTTAAAGACTTGGGATAATGTTGATTTGTAATTCAATCAGATTGAAAACGAAATCGAAATAAAAACCCTAGAATACTGTGAGCTTGATAGCATGAAATGAGATGATTTTTTGAATCAATTATGTTGGACATGTGTTGATGATGAAAATAATGATTAATGGATTAAATTAGTATTTTGGAAATGTTAATTTAAAAGATTAATCATGGCTAAACACTTTGATTTATTAAATTATGAATTTTGGAAAATTGGAATTTAATAAATTGGGCTTGATTTTGAATTGGGCTTATAATTGTTGTATTTGGGCATAATGGGATTGGTTGGGCCAAGTTGGTTTAGGCCAAATGGATTGGATCCAAATTGGGCCTAAACCATTCCATTAAGTCCAAATATAACAAATGGGCTTTAAAAGTTTAATTGGGCCTAATGGGCCGAAATTGGTTTCTTGGCAAATCAAGGTGATTCCTTAATTGGGCTTTGGTATTTGGGTTTGACCCATATTGACCAAAGTCCATGCCTTATGAAATCAATTGAAAGCCCATTGGACTTTAATTAAACAACATTGGATGTTAATTGGGCTTTGAGACCCGTTTAGATTAGATTTGGAATCTAAGTCGTTAAAGCGCATTAAAAAGTGTAGATATTTAATTTGGAATTAAATAAATGAATTAGTATTGAATATAATTAAATTAGATTTAAAGAGTAGTTCGATATAATTCAAGAATTCGTACTTCGAGTACTTATTCTCAAACGAGTTGGACTCGAGCAAATCAAATCGTTGTTTGAACATTGGATGATCACTTAATTCAAAGATTAATTAATTGGATTAGATTAATTGAATAACATGCTATGAATGAATACATGGATGTGTTGAATGAATAATGTATATCGGATGGATATTAGAAGGGAAAGGGCAATTTTGGAAATTGTTGTAAATTTAGAATTTATTAAATTGGACCTGCGTGTCCAGCCTTATCTCTCTTGATTCTTTGTATTCTCTTCTCACCTAATCCCCCTCAATGTTAATGAGGTTTCTATTATTGTATTATGTAATTGGGTAGAAGTAAGAATAGTGCTAGCCGGGGAGAGGAAATGAAGTGATTTGTTCTAGGAACAATTTGTGCGATATCCATCCGCATATCATTATTATTTTATTTCCGCGCCTTATTATGTTTTTAGAATGCATGATTGAGGGTGTATGATGAGACCTTAACAAAGATAATAAATTGGTTGCCAATTTACGCGAAAAACCCTCAATAAAATATTAAGCGTTTTCCTTCCATTGAGTGATTCTTACTCAAGATCCAAGATTGGCACTAGATTGTTGGCCAAAGTCAAGACCTTTGTCCATCGCGGATGTGTTTGAATCATGAAGGCTTTGTTGCATATCGGTGTCTTGTACAAGTTGTGATTTGTTGGCCAAAGTCAAGATCATTTCTTGTCCATCGACATCGATTACGAAGCTTTCCATAGTCAATGGGTTCTGCTTAACTGGAATCATTAAGCTTGTTGTGCCAAAGCCAAGGCTTAGTTGATTCAGAGGAAAAAGGTTAGGAAAATATATTGGATATATTGGCATATATATTGTATATATGTTTCGGACTTGGAGGTCCACCTACCGGATCTAGGAATTGGATGAGATCCAATTGATCTTAGAGATCTACCTAGTTAAATATCATACAGCTTGTTGGCCAAAGTCAAGGTTGTGTGTTATTTAACGGGATCCTAGCCCATTAGGAAACTAGGTTTCCCGAGTACTCAACAGAGGGTTAGAGTCTCACAGAAAAATAGTGGGAGGCTAGTATTGAATTTGCAATTTCGTTCAAATACTTAGCTTTAAGCGCTTTCAAAATTATTTCGTCAATTATTTTATTAGTTAGACTAATACATTATTATTTTTCCTTGTAACAGTTAGACTGTACCCAAACATCGTTAATCGAATAGTTGGACTATTGCGGTTAAGATGACTGGAAAGTTAAGCATTAGGGATATTGTCATGGGCGACAACGTCTTTAATGGTAGAAACTTTCAAGACTGGGATATGAATCTCAGAATTGTTATGGGATCCGAGAAGTTACTATATACTATAGAGCGACCTCTTGGGCCTAAGCCCCGACCAGATCAGTTGCTTGAGCTAGAGCTTTGGAAGACTCATAGCGATGATAATGCAACTGCTCAATCGGTAATGCTTGCCGCTATGACTCCGCAATTCCATCGTCAAAACAAGGGGTTGGATCCCTATGAGATGATGGCGAAGTTGCACGATCTCCACCGATCTAACCTTAGATCGTAAAGATACGAGTTGCAGAAAAAGCTCTTCCGCGCTCGAATGTTAGAGGGTATGTCTGTTGAGCATCATGTCTCAGAGATGATTGCTGACATTGAGAAGCTCGGACAGATGGGCATAGTCTTCGAGGCTGAGACTTCAATAGATTTGATCCTACAGTCTCTCCCCGACACTTGGAGTGGGTTCATCATGAACTACAACATGTTGAACCAAGACCAAACTCTTGGAGAGTTGATGTCCACTCTGCGTGAGGCAGAAAATGAGCTCCTTAAGGGCAAGAAGCGCGAGGCGCACTATGCTTCAATATCTTAGACTCCGAGGGCTTAGCCCAATGCGACTGAAGGTGTTAAGAAGAAAAAACATAAGAATAAGGGCAAGGCCAAATCGTCAAAGGGTTCTGGGAAACCCAAGGACAAATCCCAAGATGTATGCTTGCAGTGCAGGAAGCGGGGTCACTGGAAGCGTGACTACCGCGAGTACAAGGCACACATGAAGGAAATTAAAACGGGTAAGGCACCGGCTTTAGGTATTTTTGTTATAGAAATAAACATGTCTACTTCTAGTTTTAAAAATTGGATTTTTGATTTTGGTTGTGGTACTCACATATGTACGGATGTGCAGGATCTGCGGATTAGCAGGAGACTGGCCTCAGGAGAGATTGACCTCCGTGTTGGAAATGAGACTCGAGTTACCGTTTTGGCCGTGGGCACTTATGTTTTGGAACTGCCCTCGGGGCACGTACTTGAACTTATAAACTGTTATTTTGTACCTAGTTTGACTAGGAATATAATTTCTGTATCTATGTTAACCCAATGTGGGTATACTTTTATATTTAGAAACACCGGGTGTTTTATGTATAAAAATGATATGAAATTTACACAGCTGATGCAAATAATGGTCTTTATATTTTGAATATAAATCAATCTCAAACATATAATGTAACAAACAAAAGGCTTAAAGTAAGTAACAAAGATGAAACTTATATGTGGCATTGTCGTCTGGGACACATAAACAAGACACGTATATCCACACTTTCGAAGAGTGGGTACTTGGACGGATTTTATCCAAATTCATATGACGTCTGCGAATATTGTTTATTAGGCAAGATAGCGGTAAAGGTGTACGTGCCACCAAACTGTTAGCCCTTGTTCATAGTGACGTTTGTGGGCCCATGTCTAGCTAGGCTAGAGGTGGATATGAATACTTCGTAACCTTTACGGATGATGCATCACGTTATGGTTATGTGTATCTTATGAGACACAAGTCGGAAACTTTTGAGAAATTCAAAGAGTTTCGACACGAAGTAGAAAAACAGACCGGCAAAAGTATTAAGACATTACGGTCAGGCCATGGTGGCGAATACTTAAGCAATGATTTTCTTGATTACTTGAAAGAATATGGTATTCTTTCACAGTGGACTCCCCCCGGAACACCGCAATTAAACGGTGTGTCCGAACGGAGAAACCGAACTTTGTTAGATATGGTAAGGTCTATGATGAGTCGCACAGAGCTATCTATTTCCTTCTGGGGATATGCATTGTACAGTGCAATACTTATTTTGAATAAGGTTCCGTCAAAGTCTGTTCAACAGACTCCATATGAAATATGGACAGGAAAGAAACTGGGTTTCTCATTCCTGAAGATTTGGGGTTGCTGGGCATACGTCAAACGTTTGGAAGTTACCAAACTAGAACTCAAATCGGATAAATGCCTATTTCTAGGATATCCTAGGAAAACCAAATGATATTACATCTATCACCCACAAGAGAACAAAGTATTTGTTGCTCTACATGCGGTTTTCCTTGAGAAGGAATTCCTAAATGCAGTGATAAGTGGGAGGAAAGTAGAACTTGATGAAAATCGGAGTGATACTGTTCCTGTCATAGAATCCTTAACGGAACATGAACAGTCCATCAGGGATGAGACTGTACCATAATCTTCGAATACACAAGGACCGCGTAGGTCGGAGAGAGTCAGAAAACAACCTGAGAGGTATGGGTTTCTGATCTCACCTTATGTGGATATTAATATTATTGAGGAAGACGAGCCGGCTACGTATAAGGAAGCGATACAAGGTATCGACTCTGGTTTATGGCAAGATGCCATGAATTCCGAAATGGATTCCATGTACACCAACCAAATTTGGACACCGGTTGATGCACCAGAAGGCGTAAAGCCTATTGGATGCAAATGGGTCTTCAAGAGGAAGACTGACATGGATGGCAACGTACAAACGTACAAAGCTAGGCTTGTAGCGAAAGGGTATCGTCAACGACATGGTGTCGATTACGACGAAACTTTTTCACCTGTTGCCATGATTAAATCCATTCGCATAATGCTTGCTATTGCTGCATATTTCGATTACGAGATATGACAGATGGACGTCAAGACCGCTTTCCTTAACGGAAACCTTTTGGAGGATGTTTATATGCAACAGCTTGACGGTTTTTTCGTACTAAGACTTGCAAAAAAGGTTTGTAAGTTAAATCGATCCATTTATGGATTAAAGCAAGCATCGCGTTCTTGGAACCAACGTTTTGATGAGATCATAAAAGAATATGATTTCGTTCAAAACGAAGATGGTCCTTGTGTATATAAGAAGGTTAGTGGGAGCGCACTGACATTCATTGTCCTTTACATTGACGATGTATTGCTTATTGGCAATGACATTCCCATGTTAACATCGGTGAAAGCTTGGCTTTCATTAAAATTCTCCATGAAAGATCTGGGAGAAGCAGCCTTTATTCTAGGAATAAAGATCTACCGGGATAGATCTAGAAAGATGCTTGGACCCTCCCAGAGTACGTACATTGACAAAGTGTTGAAGAGATTCAACATGGATCAGTCCAAGAGGAGACTGTTGCCAGTGTCACATGGCGTCTCTCTATCTAAGGACATGTGTCCTAAAACTCAAGATGAGAGAGACAACATGAATCAGATACCGTTCGCCTCGGCAGTCGGATCGATCATGTATGCCATGATATGTACGCGATCTGATGTCTCCTATGCTTTGAGCATGTGTGGTCGCTATCGGGCCGATCCAGGTGAAGGTCAATGAATGGCGGTTAAGAATATCCTTAAGTATCTTAGACGAACTAATGATGCTTTCTTAATCTATGGAGATGGAGAACTTGAGGTAACTGGGTATACCGATGCAAGTTTCCAAACCGATAAAGACGACTGTAAGTCGCAATCCGGGTACATATTTTGTTTGAGTAACGGAGCAGTAAGCTGGAAATCTTCCAAGCAAGAGACTATTGTCGATTCAACAACAGAAGCAGAGTATATTGCTGCAGCTGAAGCAGCAAAAGAGGCAGTTTGGATCCGAAAATTCCTAATTGGATTAGGAGTAGTTCTGTTAGCAGCTGAGCCCGTTCCTTTGTATTGTGACAATAATGGGGCTATAGCGCAGACTAAGGAACCGCAATCTCATCAATGATCCAAGCATGTTCTTCGACGTTTCCATCTGATTCGTGAGATCATACATCGTGGCGATGTGAAGATCTAGAAGGTCGCATCAGAGGACATTATTGCAGATCCGCTGACGAAAGCTATTCCTCAGCAAAAGTTTGAGCGACATGTACATAGTTCAGGTATTAGATGCTTGAGTGACTGGCTATAGGCCAAGTGGGAGATTGTTAGACAATTATGACCCATATCGTCACTATTTGTAAAAGACATTGTGGTTTTTGTACAAATTAATTATGTAGCAATGAAATTGCATTTTATCATTTAGTAATTTGATTACTTAATATATATAAATGATAAAAGTCCCTATGATTAGTTCCGGATTATAAGATATGAGACAATATCAATCCATAAAGGTTTAATCATTAAATATCCCTAGTCATAGTATTATCGAGACTGGACATCGATAATGCGGAATAGACTAATAACAAGTGATGGATGTCAATTCACCTTTTTGGTGAGTGAAAACTAGTCATTATTCATGATGGAGGTGGTTGTGAGCCTTTAATGCATTTTTGGCTCCAAAATTTGGTTTGACTTTTTGAAAGCATATACCAAAATTTGGTAAAGCATTTTTCATTATTGTTTTTAGAAAACAAATACCAAAAAAAGAAAACTCTCTCTCTCTCCCTTTGCTCAAAAACCATGAGCTCCATTGAATGAAAGAAAAATTGTTTTTCTTTCAATCTTGCTAGCACATTCAATGAATCATCACTAGGTGATAGGGAAACTAATCTAAGAGCTTGGAATCCTTTCAAAGGCTTGGAGCTTGTTCATCATCAACAAATGACCACCTTGGCCGAATAGATCAAGGATTTTTTGTGTTCTTCGTCTTCAAAATCCGTTCAATGTAAGTGTGATTCTTCCTCACTTCTTTGAGTATTCATTCTTTTCATTGTTCAAATATGATCTTAGGACCACATTAGAAACCAACAGGGATGACAGCAGATCGCAAACAGGATATCTGTTTACTTTGAATGGCGGTGCTGTCAGTTGTAAAAGCTCAAAACAGTCAACTACAGCGGACTCCACCACTGAAGCCGAGTATATTGTAGCATCTGAGGCAGCTAAAGAAGCAGTCTGGATAAAGAAGTTCATCACGGAGCTGGAAGTGCTTCCCGCGATAAAGAATGGCGTCACTGATGAGCGGAAAATATATCAATATTTACCGCCCCTTTAACTTAATATTTTGTTTAGTTTCTCGGGTTTGATGAACGTTTTGATATATTTTATTTTATTTTGCAGATAAAATAATATCGGGACTCAATGAAATCATTTAGGACGAAATGTGGATCAAATAAGGGCAATTATTGGACTTGATATATTAATTTTGGAGATTGGAAACTTGAAAGGGCGTTTTTGACGAAGTGCAGTTTTGGAAATTCCAGTTTTGCGCATCTGTGGTATTTTGGGCATAACTTTTTACTCAGATATCGGATTGAGGTGATTCAAGTTCCAGATTAAAGAAGACTCAAAGATATACAACTGTTAAAGAGAAAATATTTTCAAATTCTGATGATTTCATGACCGAAATTGATGAACCATCCAGAAGTGTGTGGAGTGTAATTATTAAAAGTCATTATCAATCATTTTCAAAGCAAAATATTAATTAATAAATAATTAATAAAAATTATCAAATCACCACCAAACAAGATAAGCAATTAGTGGAGCAATTATGGATTTGGTGGAGTAATTAGTGGAGAAATTAATAATGGATTTGGTGGAGAAATTGATTGATGATTTGATGGTGGCAAAATTTTACCTATAAATACCAAGCCATTTCATTTGTAAAATTCATACTTTCTTCTTTGAAATTCTTAATGAATAAATAAGAAGATTGTATCTAGTTTGTTTATTTTTAGCTTTCAGTAATTAATTTCCGCTTTCGCACTTTCTTTTCTTTTCTTTTCAGTTTTTACTTTCCGCAATTTACTTTTACGCACAGTACTTTTCTTTCTTTAATTTTTAGTTTTTTTTTTTTCAGTAATGAGGAGGTAATTTCCCCAGCTAGGGTGAAAGGTAATTCTTTTACTGTTACTATTTAGATTAATCTCCCTTAAAAATAATATATTCACTATTTAAAATACTGATTAGTAAAGGATACCGCTATATTGGTCGGTTGGCAATTCAATTTAATCTGGTTTAAACCTGACTAATCAAGGATACCGCCAGATTGGTCGGTTGGTAAATTTATTTTGGTACCGCCTTTATGGCTGGATTATGGACAAATATTACCGCCTATATGGCTGGTTGGACTTAATTTGACTTAATCAGGATACCGCCAGATTGGTCGGTTGGTAAAATAATATCACAAGTTTATATATTATTTTATGGGAGATATCTAAATTAGTAGTAGTAAAAGTAATTCCTTTTACCTTAGCATTTTATTTTATTGTAATTTACTTTTTAGCTTTTACTTTACCGCAATTACTTTCAAGCATTTTCATTTTATGTCTTTTACTTTTAAGTTTTTATTAGCCCTAGTTATGTGTGGTAACTAAATTAGTTATCTGGGGTTGTGATGAATTTCAATATCACTGGTTTATAAAGGGGTTAAATTATGGTTTGGGTAATATAAAGGTTTATTTATTGAGCCTTAATCTTAATGCTTTTTATTAACTGGCCATTAATAAAATTGATTAGGTAAACTTAAAATGAACTAGACATAGGGATTTTAAGTTTAAAACCTTAGACTCAATAGCCCACGATCTCCCTTGAGGATAGATAAACCTTTAATAGATTTCCTTACAGGATAGACATATACCTGTCGGGCGGGGGTAGCCATAATTGGAACTTAAACTTAATGAATCCAGATAATTTGGTTGACATAGACATATGGTTCAATTGGGTTAAAATGGGTATTTGTGTCTGACCATCGACAGAGGCTTTCACAAAATTTAGTGTTCCAGGTTAATAAATCAATATATTACCCAACTATATAATAACCACTTCATCTTTAAAATGATATTGGAAGAAATCACAACCCTAGATTGTTTTTTTTATATTGTATTTTCATAAAATTTACTCTCAAACAATTTCATTTTCTTGTTTTTAAATTTAGAATCGTCACCATTTCAAATCAATCAATCAACCTGTTAGATACTAGTAATCATTTGACCTCATAAAATTAATAGCTTAGGTATTAAGTCCTCGTGGGATCGATACATTTTATACTACTTGAACGATACGTGCGCTTGCGTTATACGTGTGTGTTTACGCCGGTCAGTCACGATGTACTGTGACAACACGGGCGCCATTGCTCAATCAAAGGAACCAAGGTCCCACCAAAAATCCAAGCATGTACTCAAGCGATTTCATCTCATCAGGGAGATTGTTGAGAGAAAAGAAGTTATTATAGAGAAAATATCCACATAAGATAATCTTACAGATTCTCTGACTAGAGGGCTGACTCAACAAAAGCATGATAGGCACACCCGAGAGTATAATGTCCAGATTCATACTAGTTGGCTATAGTACAAGTGCGAGATTGTAAGGGATATGCCCTATACCCAACTTGTGGATGGGCTATATGTACATGTATTTGTAATATTTTCATTAATTAATAAAATGGCAATCTTTATTATACGTGTCTTACATAACTTATATGAATCATCAACACTGTAATAAAGCCCTTGGAGTAATAAGACGATGGCTTCCACGCCTTATGAGAATTATTAATCTTAAATGTTCATAGTCATAGTTTTGTGAATAATCTGGGCGTTCACAAGGCGGAGAGACTAGCATGATAATATGATTCGCCCTTAAGTGGGGTAGCCGATCTCATAGGCTACTAGCGGAGATCCGTCCGCTTGGTGTATCACATGGATGCATGAGTTGCTCGTGTCCATCGAACTGACCGCCGAAAGTTTTCATATGGATTATTTATCCCATGTGTCTGGGAGAACTTTCATGTATCGATTATATGACTAGTCCTTTGACTTGAGGTCTTTACAATTTTATGTGTGGATCAAATAACTTTGACAATCTCCTTCCTCGGTTCAAAAGATCCAGTCATAAGGGTATGATTGGGTCATTTGTTGAAACTCATGAAGTTTGTAAAGATACAACAGAGAATCGCCACTCTCTCGGATAATATTTTCTTATAAGAGTAGTATTCTAGTTCGCGGGATGATATGTGTGATCAGTGCTTGAGACTATGGCCACAGCAGAAGAATCATGTGAGATTCTTGGGTTAACACGATTCATGAAACTATCAACATCATACCTTTGACCATATGGGCAGACACTTTCCGTATCCTAGGTCAAACGGTGGGGATACAGTGAGGCGAATGACCGTATCATATGTAAATCACATACATAATGGGTATATATATCTTTCCTTCTCATTTGGGGGCCTTGGCATGTTGCTAGTTGTCAACATTGGTCATTGAAATCGAACGACCATCTGATCGGAGGATAATTTATGTTCGATTATATTATCACGATTCATTTCATGTCCAACTTGAGGGGAACCCAAAAGGTCACACACAACAAAGTCGAAATCAATGGTTAACAGTGCACAATACAAATATAACAACATATATGATTGATGTAGGAATTATTCATAAATGGTTCAATGTGTTTAATTATTGAACAGATCATTTATTAGGTTCCATAGTGGCTTAGGGATTGGTTAATGACGATAGGGGCACTTTGGGAATTGGAATTAAAAAAAATTACTATTCATGTGAGTAGTAACATGAATAGTAAATTTTTTTTTTGTTATTTGTTTTGAATTCCAATTCGACCCAAACTCTTATTAGGGTTTTATAATCTCATTAAACCACTAAATTAAGATCCAATGGCTAAGATTAAATTAGCTTTTATCCCACATCGGATTCTTAATTAATTTTGTTGTCTTTGGAGCACTATATAAACCCAAAGAATTCGTTACAAATTTGCTACACCAAAACCATTCATTTCTTGGGTTTATATAAGTGAGCAACTCTAAAGTTTAAGAGTAAGCCACTGATTTTGAGGATCCTTAAGTCTAATTGACTAGAGGAACCTTGAGTTAAAAGTTTTGTGGTATTTTCCTAGGCTAGCACCAAGGGCAAAATACCCGTGCACTCAAGGCGTAGTCTTGCCGTTGAGTTTTGGCTTTGGTGTGTGCATCTTTGGAGGTCACACACTTGGGTGGCTCTTTGGAATGTGGAAAAGCTTGATGAGTTCAAGAAAAGCTTGTAGATTGGAGGGAGGACTGGAGAAGTCTACAGTTCAAGTAAGTCTTTTTCTTTCCTTATTTTATTTAGAATTCTTATGATAGTTAACATGTTTAGGTTTATGTTCTTTGCATGTTTTATGAGTTTTATGCTTAAAATATATAGTAACATGCCTAGGCCTGTAGAATAATCAAAACAAATGGGTCTTGGGCAAAGGGAAAGCGGCATAATAATTTTGATTTTCCGCTGCACACTCGCGGCCGCTTCCCAACAGTTCAAAGGCTAAGATTTAGTCAAGTAAATCATGGGCAGTTCTGGCAGTGACTATGAGTTCTTTCAGAGGTTTTGTCACGAACCCATTTCTCCGGGCATCATCAAGAAACACACAAAGAAAATCATAAAATCCATCAACGTTAAACAGCCCAATCGTTTTCTGGTGTATGTTCAAGTTCTCCCAAGATAGCACTATAAGAAATTTCCTCCAATGTGCCCAAGCCTCCTGGCAAATTAATAAAAGCATCAGCACGGTTAATCATTTCCACCAGTCATTCAGACATTCCTGGCACGATCAGTTCCTCGCCGTTTGATGGTCCAATAAGATTCGCCTCCGTCAAGGGTTTTGGGATGATTCCCAGAACTGGACTGCCTCCTTCTTGTATGGCATTTGAAATGGTTCCCATTAATCCAAGATTGCCACCGCCATATACTAGGTGCATATTCTTCTCAGCTATGACTCGACCCAATTCATGTGCTGCCTCAACGTATTGTGGCTTGGTTCCAACACTAATACCACAAAACACACAGATGTTTTCAATTTTATTTAATGTATTTCTTTCTCAAATCTGGATGCCTTCAAAAGTACAATAACGGGCTGAATTTATAGTACCTGAAAAGGATGAGTAATAATAGCACTAGTATCTTCCAAAGGATGATTGTTAGCTAAACAAAAAAAGAAATCGTGAAAGGTCAAAAAGTCTGGATCCTATCTACGAAAATAAAGATAGTTACAACAGAAAAGCAAATCAAAGCAATTATTAAGGCAACAGAATTATGTACGCAATACGCCACTCGCTTGGTATAAATTAATTAGGATGCGTCTCAAGAATGTTGGTTATTATCGAGGTCCCAAGATCAAACAAGACATGAAATTAATGTGCGAATACACCAACGAAGATAGCGGAATACTTACATTGATCGGTTATGTCGATTTGGAGATGAATCAAGGCCAATAGCCACTGCCAAGGACGCCAAACTGCTGCAGTTCACTGCCTCCATTTTCAGAATTTTGAGTGACGAAACGGAGCTCCAAGCCTCGTCCGACGGATCCCGGCTCATGGTCGAACCTCCCTACCACCTTCGCAAGACTCGTAGTGTGCTAGCACTTGCGGTTTTTGCCACAAAAACCCAACTCTTGGCTTCCCTTTGCTCACGTTTTTGGCTTCAAAAACCAGTGAAAAAATGCCCCTTGGGCGTGAGCTTGAAGGAGAGAATGAGAGAGAAAAAGTTGTTAAGTTATTACAAAAGTGGTATAACATTTGTTTATATATTTTCCAAAAAAATAATAAATGTTTTTACCATTTAATTTGCTTTCAAAAAACAAATTAAATCAATTGTAATGACTTTGAGTGTTCCACACTCTAAAGTCAAAAGTCCATCACAAGTCCATCAAGTCACATCTACTTTAATAAAGTGACATGTTGTCAAGTCACATCACTCAAAGTGACAAGTGATTTGACGCTTGATGCGACTAATGATTTGACGCTTGATGCGACTTGCGATGCCGCACTCGAATTCGAAATACGAATGCTCTCGCAATCACACTCGGGCTCGGGTTCGCTAATTCTAAATTAACGATTTTTCCGTCGCGTCGTAATTAAATGATTACGCCTAGCGAATTCACTATTCATGTCGCTAACGAATTAATTCTAAATTAATTCGTTCGCCCGAATTAAAATCTAATTTTAATTCCGCGTCGAAATCTAATTTCGTTTAATATATCGAATATATTAATTTACCGATTAATTCAAAATTAATCGTTATCTCTCTATAGACGATATTTTATCCTAGATAAAATATCTCCGTAATTAATCCTAGATTAATTTTCTCTCTCTTCTATATAATCCCAGATTATTAAAGAGTGCGAGTTATGCGTCATCGGTGGATTATCGGGAAGCGACCCATGAGATCCCCGATAAGTTGGTAGTAAATACGGTCGTCGGTGTATCCGAATCACGTACGTACCAAGTACTACGTTCTACCAATTTACGAGACAAGGTCGACTCCTAGCAAAGCACCAAGTCTACCCAATTCTCCGGACATATCCATTTAAGAATATTAAGATCTGTATCAAGCGTAGTATACCATTGTATTGTGCATATCGGTCCAGTATCGGATAGTCACGTGCTAGGGCTGGGGCTGGATAAGTGTCTGCCCCGTCCGAAACACATATCGGATGTCTGGTAACATAGTCTCTATAATCGGATATTTATGACCTGATCACAATATCCCGATTGGATGCGCATCACTCAAGAGCACTAGTACCGTATCCTGCGTGACATCATCTCCACTATGACTGAAGTGATACTTCCGTCTCGACATCACATCCAATACACTACGACTCTCTGATAAACCCAGAAGTGGTGTACGCAGAACCGGTTAAAGCCCTGTACCACCAAGACCAAAGTCTATCGATTATCGTAAGTATTAGCGATGTAAGTCTCAGGTTAAGACTATACACACCTACCTTGAATTCGGCCTCCCATAGACACATAGTCATAATACCAATGAGATTCCGAGGGGTCTATCCAGAGCGAAGCTGTTTCCCGTACCATCGGTGAAACACGACCTCCTATCGTACTTGCATAAGTATCCGATACTTATATATATGAGAACTATGCCGTTGTGCCCTCACAAAGCACACAAGTGCAATACTAGCCTATTCTGCATTATCGATGTCCAGTCTCGATAATACTCCGGCTAGGGATATTTAATGATTAATCCTTTGGGGACTGATATTGTCTCATATCATTCTCAATCCAGGAACTAATCATAGGGACCTCTCTTCATTTATATATCTATGGTGATCTAATCACAAATGATGAGAGTGCAATTTCCTTGTCACATAGTTAATTTGCTACAACAACACAATGATCTGTGCAAATAGTGACGCTATGGGTCATTTTGTCCAACAATCTCCCACTTGGCACATAGCCAGTCACTCAAGTGTCCCACACCCGAACTATGTACGGTTCGCTCAAATTGCTGAGGAAAGGTTTTCGTCAGCGGATTTGTTTGATTATCGTTTGACGTGATTTATACGATCATCACATCGCCACGATGTATGATCCGAACGAATCAGATGATATAGAAGTATATATCTGGATCGTCGATGAGACCTTTAATTCCTTAGCATGTGTTGACGCCTAGCTCAGCTGCTAACAGAACTATATCTAATCTAATTAGATTTATTTTCGATCTAAATGGCTTCTATTGCTGCCTCAGCTGCAGCAATAATCTACATTTGTTGTTTATTCGGCAACAGTTATCTTGCTCGGAATATTTCCAGCTCACTGTCCCAGTGTACAAACTTAATAGTACCGTATTATTTAATCGTTTGGAAACTTGCAGCAGTGATCCCTGTCACTTCAAGTTCTCCTTCTCCATAGTTTAAGATAGCATCTTTAGTTCTCTGAGATACTAACAGATGTTCTTAACTTCAATCCAGTGACTATCACTTGGATTGACCTGATCGTGACTCCATATGCTCGAAGCGTATGAGACACCAATACAAGTACATTTTAAATGTACAATTTCCCAGAGAGTGTTAACAACTCCAAATCTATCCCAGTAGATCTTTATTCCTTGAATAAAGGTTGCTACTCCCCAGAATTCTACGGAGAATTTCTATTGAAAGCCAAGCTTTCATCAATTGCTTTATTGGGAATTTCACTGTCAGTGCGCTCTCCCACTAACCTCCTTATATATACAAGAATTATTTCATTTTGATTCAAATCATAAACCATTATGATTATTTCAAAACGACAGTTCCAATAACCTTATGCTTGCATTAATCCATACATGGATCGAATAACCCGCAAACCTTATTTGTCGGTTATACAAAATCGTCAGGATGTTGTAAACATCCTCCAAAAGGTTTCCTTTTCAGGAAAGCGATTTTGATCAATAACTGACACATTTCATAAATGAAATACGCAGTTATCAACAAGCATCTTCAAAATGGATTTACCATGGCAACAGGTAAAAGGTTGAACCGTTATAACACAATGTTGATAACGATACCTTTCCGTCAAAAGCCCAGCTTTGTACGTTGGTATGTTGCCTTCCATGTATGTCTTCCTTAAAGACGTTTAATGTACCAATAGGCACAATGCCTTGTGGTACAACAACTAGTATCCAAAATAGTTGTTATACATGGAATCCATTTCGGACTCATGGCACTTTGCCATAATAGGGAGTCGATACCTCGTATCACTTCCTCAAAACGTAGTCGGTGGATATACCTTCATAAGATTGACATCTTTATGAGGTTAGATCAGAAACCCATACCCTAGGTTGTTTTCTGACTCTATCCGATCTACTAGTTTCTTGTGTATTTGAAGATTAATGGTATAGATTCATTATAGATTAACTATTCATGTTCCATTAAGGACTTCGTGCCTTGAACAGTATTACTCCGATTTTCATCGAGTATCACTATCCTCCAACTGACCACTGCATATCGGTATTCCTCTCAGGAAAAACCGCATGGTGAACAACAATCACATTGTTCTCATGTGAGATTTATAAGTACTATACTTATGGTTTCCCTTAGGATAACCTATATTGGCACTTATCCAATTTGGGTATTTTAGTTTGGTATCATCCAAACGTTATAACTGGCATACCCAAATTATCAGGAATGAGAAACCCCGTTTCTTTCCTGTTCATATCCTATATGATATCTGTCAAACATATTTATATGGAACCTTATTCTAAATAAGTTTTGCACTGTTAATACATATCCTATTGAAGGATACAGTAGCTCAGAGCGACTCGTGATAAACCTTAGCATGTCCAACAAAATTCGGTTTTTAGTTCGGACACACCGTCTAACTGACGTGTCTCGGGAGGAGTCCTCATTTGAAAGAATACCGTACTCTTTCATGTACGTATGAAACTTACTGCTTAAGTATTTTCCATTACGGTCTTACCGTGGCGGAATAATACTATAGCCGATCTGTTTATTTACTTCGTGTCGAAACTTTAAAGTTTCTGATTTGTGTTCTTCAAAAGATACACATAACCATAACGTGATGCCACATCCGTTAAGGTCATGAAATATTCATGTTCACATCTAGCCTAGCTAGATATGGGCCCACTTACTTCACCATGAATAGGGCTAATAGATCGGTGACCATTTTACTATTACCAAGTAAATAGTATTTTAGGTACTTTACCTAATAAACTAGATTCGCAGACCTTATTTGAATAGTCAAATCAGTCCTAGTACCCACTCTTCAAAAGTGTGGATATAAGAGTCTCGTTTAATTGTGTCCTAGACAACAATGCCACAAATAAGTCTCTATTGATCAAATCAATTTGAGCTATTTATTTGACATTTTTATATGTTTGAGATTTTATTATATTCAAAATATAAATTCTGTTATTCACATCTAATGTGTTTATCTCAGTATCATCTTTATATAATAAAACACTTTAGTGTTCTAGAATATAAAGGTTTATCCGCAACGGATTAAACACTGATATAGAGATAATGTCTCTAGTCAAACTAGTTACATTATAACAGTTCCTAATTTAAGTACATACCCAAAGGGTAGTTCCTAAACTTAGGTATCTACGGTCGAAACAGCGACTTTCGTCCCGTTTCCGATTCGCAGAGAAATCTCGGCTTGAAGTCAGTATCCTGATCATAGCGGATTCTGAACATCAATACATATATTTTATGTACCACACTAAGTATTTAAAATCCAATTTCAATACTAGTAGTGAACATAACTTTGACAAATATTTTTAAAGTTAGAGCCTCGCCCTTTCTTTAATTCCTTCGTGTCTTCCATATCCAAATGGTAGTCACTTTGGGATATGTCAATTATCATTTTCAATGTTTCACAAACCTTTGGCCAAGCCTTGGGTTTTGGAATATCGAAACGATGTGCACCTTGTGCAACATGCCCAATTGCAAACTTTGACTTTTCTCCATTAGAATAGTCAATTAATGCTCTAAGAATTATAAATTGTAATTTTAATACTTTTTAAATCTAAAGATAGATTTATTTTCAAGTATATTAAATTAAGCACTAAAGTCATCATCACACAAATCTTCCAAAGATTTATGCTCTACTTATTTGCTTAATTATGGGCCTAGATATAATTAGTTATTTTATCCAATAAAGTAACCTATTATTAATTCCCAATTGAAAATTAAATTATTTAAAACATTTAATCCAAGGATTATATATTTTAAATATTCAACCTTTCAATCTTTTTATTGATTCCAATAGTCCAACTATTTAATCAATTTAATAAGGTACTATTCATTATAATGATTACAATAATCCAATTATTTAATCAACTATAATTTTAATATTGATTACTATAATCCAATTATAAAATCAACTATTATTTCGAATGAGTTTGTATATAGTCCAACTATATATATTTAAAACAACATAAAATATTAGTCCAACTAATACTTTTAATTAATATGACGAGTAAAATATAGATGAGCGCGTTTAGCGAGTATTCGAACGAATGTTGCAAATTCAATATTTGCCTCCCACTTTTTTCGTCGAGCCTCTAACCCTCTGTCGAGTACTCGGGAAACCGTGTTTCCTAGTGGGCTAGGATCCCGTTAAAGTATCACACAATCTTGACTTGGCCAACAAATTGTATGATAGTTAACTAGGTAGATCTCGAAGATCAATTGGATCTCATCCAACTCCTAGATCCAGTAGGTGGACATCCAAGTCCCAAACATATATCTTATATATGCCTATATATCGAATATATATACCCTAACCTTTTTTCCTCTGAAATACTAGGCCTTGGCTTTGGCACAACAAACCTAGTGATCCCAGTCAAGCGCGGACCCATTGACATGGAAGCTTCGTAATCAATGTCAATGGACAAGAAGTGGTCTTGACTTTGGCCAACAAACCACAACTTGGACACGACACCGATATGGAACAAAGCCTCGTGATTAAAACACATCTTTGACGGACAAGGGCTTGACTTTGGCCAACAACCCCTGCCAATCTCGGATCTTGAGTAAGAATCACTCAATGGAAGGAAAATAAACGCTTGATATTTAACGAGGGTTTTTCGCGTGCAAATTGGCTACCAATTTAATTATCTTTGTTAAGGTCTCATCATCATACACCCTTAAACATGCATTCTAAATACATAATAAAGCGAGCATGAAAATAAATAATAATGATATACGGATGGATACTTTACATTGATCCTAGATCAAATCTCTCACTTTCTCACTCAAGCTAGCACTTGTATTACTTCTACCCGTTACACTACACTTATAAAGAAACCTCATTTACATGGAGGGGAATAGGTGAGAAGAGAATACAAAGAGAATGAAGGTGATAAGGCTGGACACGCAGGTCCAATTTAATAAATCGAATTTATTACAATAATTTCTAAAATTGCCCCACCCGACTAATATCCATCTGATATACATTATTCATACAACACAACCACGTATTCACACACATAAGCATGCTATCAATCAATCTAATCAAATAATTAATCTGATAATTAAGTGATCATCCAATGTTCAAACAACGATTTGATTTTGTTCGAGTCAAACTCGTTTTTGCGAATAAGTACTTAAAGTACGAATTCATGAATTAAATTAAACTACATCATTAAATCTAATTTAACATGTATTTAATACTAATTCACTATTCAATTCCAAATTAAATATTACACTTTTATTTAATAAACCTTTTACGATTTAAATTCCAAATTTAATCGTAACGCGTCTCAAAGACCGATTAACGTCCAACGTCAATTCAATTAAGGTCCAATGGGCTTTTAATTGATTTCTTAAGGCGTGGACTTTTGGTCAACTCGGGTCAAACCGATAACCAAAGTCCAATCCGGGATTTACCCCATAAGCCCATAATCAATCTTGGCCCATTAGGCCCAATTAAACTTTAAAGGTTCATTAAGTCGCATTTGGGCTTAACGGAAGTGGCTTTGGGTCCAATTGGATCCAATCCATTTGGCCTAAACCCAACTTGATAAAATCAAGCCCAATAAGCCCAATTACAACATTAAAGTCCAATTTCCAAAATTAGGCCCAATTAATTAAATATACAAAATCCAATTTCATATTCAATTAACCTAAAGTGTATTACATGATTAATCAACTAAATCAATATTTCTAAAACACCATATTAGTACAATTAATCATGCTCATTATCATTATCATATGTCCAACACATAAATGAAAAAATCAAACCCATTACATGCTTTAATGCTCTCGGCCAAAGGATGGATTTTGTGTCTGATTTGGTTTCAATCCAATCGAACCCACAATCGACATTAAATCAACATCCTAAATGATTTCATACATATCCAATGTCATAAAATCAAAAATACCAAGACATTAGGGCATAGTTACATTCGGCCAATATAAGATTTTGGGGTTTTTTGTCCAATTCAAAGTACAATCCAATTGACCTCAAATTAACATCAAACATTATGATTCCAATTCATCTAATGAATCAAAAAACAAAAATTTCCAAGAACCCAAAATAGCTAATACATTCGGCCAAGGTAATCAATTTGGGGAAAATAATTCCAAATCATTTTTCAACAAATTGGTCCAACCAAAATGAAATTAAACATGTTATAAGCATACTTAAACAATCAATTTATTCAAATCATGCTCAACAAACATTTACCCAAATTTTAAGCCCTACAATTTCATGCTTGAACCTATAGCTCTTGATGCCATTGTTGGTTATTATCTAGGTCCCAAGATCAAACAAGACATGAAATTAATGTGCGAATACACCAACGAAGATAGCGGAATACTTACATTGATCGGTTATGTCGATTTGGAGATGAATCAAGGCCAAATAGCCACTGCCAAGGACGCCAAACTGCTGCAGTTCACTGCCTCCATTTTCAGAATTTTGAGTGACGAAACGGAGCTCCAAGCCTCGTCCGACGGATCCCGGCTCATGGTCGAACCTCCCTACCACCTTCGCAAGACTCGTAGTGTGCTAGCACTTGCGGTTTTTGCCACAAAAACCCAACTCTTGGCTTCCCTTTGCTCACGTTTTTGGCTTCAAAAACCAGTGAAAAAATGCCCCTTGGGCGTGAGCTTGAAGGAGAGAATGAGAGAGAAAAAGTTGTTAAGTTATTACAAAAGTGGTATAACATTTGTTTATATATTTCCAAAAAAATAATAAATGTTTTTACCATTTAATTTGCTTTCAAAAAACAAATTAAATCAATTGTAATGACTTTGAGTGTTCCACACTCTAAAGTCAAAAGTCCATCACAAGTCCATCAAGTCACATCTACTTTAATAAAGTGACATGTTGTCAAGTCACATCACTCAAAGTGACAAGTGATTTGACGCTTGATGCGACTAATGATTTGACGCTTGATGCGACTTGCGATGCCGCACTCGAATTCGAAATACGAATGCTCTCGCAATCACACTCGGGCTCGGGTTCGCTAATTCTAAATTAACGATTTTTCCGTCGCGTCGTAATTAAATGATTACGCCTAGCGAATTCACTATTCATGTCGCTAACGAATTAATTCTAAATTAATTCGTTCGCCCGAATTAAAATCTAATTTTAATTCCGCGTCGAAATCTAATTTCGTTTAATATATCGAATATATTAATTTACCGATTAATTCAAAATTAATCGTTATCTCTCTATAGACGATATTTTATCCTAGATAAAATATCTCCGTAATTAATCCTAGATTAATTTTCTCTCTCTTCTATATAATCCCAGATTATTAAAGAGTGCGAGTTATGCGTCATCGGTGGATTATCGGGAAGCGACCCATGAGATCCCCGGATAAGTTGGTAGTAAATACGGTCGTCGGTGTATCCGAATCACGTACGTACCAAGTACTACGTTCTACCAATTTACGAGACAAGGTCGACTCCTAGCAAAGCACCAAGTCTACCCAATTCTCCGGACATATCCATTTAAGAATATTAAGATCTGTATCAAGCGTAGTATACCATTGTATTGTGCATATCGGTCCAGTATCGGATAGTCACGTGCTAGGGCTGGGGCTGGATAAGTGTCTGCCCCGTCCGAAACACATATCGGATGTCTGGTAACATAGTCTCTATAATCGGATATTTATGACCTGGTCACAATATCCTGATTGGATGCGCATCACTCAAGAGCACTAGTACCGTATCCTGCGTGACATCATCTCCACTATGACTGAAGTGATAATTCCGTCTCGACATCACACCCAATACACTACGACTCTCTGATAAACCCAGAAGTGGTGTACGTAGAACCGGTTAAAGCCCTGTACCACCAAGACCAAAGTCTATCGATTATCGTAAGTATTAGCGATGTAAGTCTCAGGTTAAGACTATACACACCTACCTTGAATTCGGCCTCCCATAGACACATAGTCATAATACCAATGGGATTCCGAGGGGTCTATCCAGAGCGAAGCTGTTTCCCGTACCATCGGTGAAACACGACCTCCTATCGCACTTGCATAAGTATCCGATACTTATATATATGAGAACTATGCCGTTGTGCCCTCACAACGCACATAAGTGCAATACTAGCCTATTCTGCATTATCGATGTCCAGTCTCGATAATACTCCGGTTAGGGATATTTAATGATTAATCCTTCGGGGACTGATACTGTCTCATATCATTCTCAATCCAGGAACTAATCATAGGGACCTCTCTTCATTTATATATCTATCTTGATCTAATCACAAATGATTAGAGTGCAATTTCCTTGTCACATAGTTAATTTGCTACAACAACACAATGATCTGTGCAAATAGTGACGCTATGGGTCATTTTTTCCAACAAAGAATTCATTCTTTACTCAGCCATCACAAATTAATTAGCTCTTTTCTTTGTGATTGCCAAAAACCCTTCCTTTTTAAATGCTCCGTTTGTGCTTTTCCTTGAAAAATTAACACACAAAATTAAAAACTCTACAACATGTATACACAAAATATGAAAACAAAAATTACAACAAATTGCATGGGTTTCCTCCCTGATAGCGCTAAATTTATCATCTTCAGCCAGACATGACTGAAATCTATCTGTCAATGAGGTTTCAGTGTGGTTTTGGATGTCCGATTAAAGACATTCTTATGTGCGTTGCTTTTGAAGGGTCTCTTCTAACGGTAAGGTGGCAAAAAGGATTGTGTCACATTCAGTGCTTGTGCCACCTTCTTAAACTTTGTCACTCCAGTGGTTCCTGAAAAGAAAGAAAGAAAATCAGGAGGTCTTGTATGGTGCTTGACTTTGAATGGAAGTTTCATTCTGTCAAACTTCTGGGCGATATCTTTGATTTGTACTCCCCAAAACAGTGATGTTTCTCCTGAATGCCTGAGATCTTCAATTTGGTCAGACATTTGCTCCTCCATTTGCTCTGCTTCTTGCTCCACCTTTTCTTCACAGATGTATTTTAGGATTTCCGCATTCAATTCTTCATCTGTTATCTGTGAAATACATGCTCCATAAGTATCAACCTGATGATGTAAAGATGTATCTGATTTTAGGTCTTCATCCTCTATGACTAGCTCATGTAGATCTTCTTCAAAAATTTGTGCAATAGAAGCTCCAAGATCTTCATTTTGAAGATGGAAGGTTTGATCATCCCTTATTGGTGTAGTTGGTTCAAACAACTCAACTTCTTTATCCTCGTCAGAGTCCGAATAATAAAAATCAAATTGAGACTTTGCTGGTTCGGGTTCCTGAACAGATACCTCTGATTCTTGATACTGCTCAGCCTCTTCCTCTGTTAAAGTGTCATTGTGAAACTCTGGGTACTCGAAGGCTTCATCAGTTTCAATTGAAAATATTTCATGAGGTATGTAGCTCTGGTTTTTTGTTAATTGTCTCGTTTGATCTGTCAGTCTCTGAATGGATGCTGATTGTCTCTGAATACTTTCGAATTGATTCTGGAATGTTTCATGCATTGTATCTAACTTTTCATCTTGTTTCTTGAACCAATCTTTGAGCATGTCAATCATCTGATCTTCCTCTGATGGTTCTGGTTCTTGATGAAGATTATAGGTGGATGGTGGATAAGATGGAGAATAAGGTTCAGTGAAATATACTGGTTCTTCGTACCTTGAAGGATTTTGATAATTCTGCCACCCTGAATTGTAGTAATGATTAATGCTCGGGTGGTTACCATCACATATCTCACATCTCCTTATTGCATTCTGATATGGTTGAGCATATGTTGTGTTGAATGGTTCCGACATCCAGTGATAGTTGTTGGGCTGGACAACAGGCCTCAGAAAACCAGACTGTTGCTCCCTGATTTGGGGTGTATCTTCACCTTTTAAAATTCGTAATTCCTTTATCACCCAACTAAGATCCATGTCAACCACGTGAAAAATAAAAGAAAATAATAATTACAGATAAAAAATAAAGAAAATTATATACAAGTAAATTAGATAGATTCAAAATTAATAACTCAAGAAAAATAAGTCCCCGACAACGGCGCCAAAAAAATGACCGGTGTAATCACACGCGTATAACGCAAGCGCACGTATCATTCAAGTAATATAAAAATATCGATCCCACGAGGACTTAATTCCTACTATTGTTATTAATTATTGATACTATTTATTTACAAGTATCTAATTAAAGGAAAAGAGAATGATTGCTTTTGGTTGGTTGAATGTGGATTTGCTTAAATAAAATGAATAAAATAAACAAAAGAAAATACTAAGAAAAATAAATAAAAGTCACAAAGATCTAGGGTTGTGATTCCACACAATATTATCCTAAAGATGAATTGATTCTCTTATATATCTGTAATAAGTCAGTTTGCTAACCTGGAACACGAAGATATGCAAAAGCCTCTGTCGATGGTCAGACGCAAATACCCAAATAACCCAATTAATCATACGTCTATGTTAACCAAGTTACCTGAATTCATTAAGTTCAAGTTCCAAAAGTGGCTGCCCCCGCTCGACAGGTATATGTCTATCCTGTAAGGAAATCTATTAAAGGGTTATCTATCCTCAAGGAAGATTGTGAGCTATTAAATCTAAGGCTGAAACCTAAAATCCCTTCGTCAAGTTCATTTTAAGTTTACCAAATCAATCTTATTAATGGCCAATTAACAAGAAGCATTAAGCTTAAGACTCAATAAACAAACTAAAGAATTACCCATAAAAAGAAAATCAATTATTAAGTGTGTGGATATTGTGTTTCATCACTTCCCTAGATTAAAAATAAAATGCTGGGGGTTGGGGGATCCACCTTTACTATTTCTAATTTAGAAATCTCCCTTATTATAAAATAGAAATTATCAGTGATATTACCAACCGACCATATATGTAGTATCCTCATTAAATCAGATTTTCAATTAAGTCCAACGGACCATAAAGACGGTGTTATCATTTGTCCATAAACCATCCATATAGGCGGTAATCACCTGTCACCTAAAGACCGGCCATATAGGCGGTGTCACATTATGTCAAATAAATAAAACCAACCATTAAGGTGGTATAACCTTTTATGTTAAATTATAATTTTCCATATTAAAATTAAGGGAGATTAATCTAAACTAAAATAATAAAAACTTCACCTTTCCCCTAGCGGAAAATTAACTACAAAACATAAAAGAAAAGAAAAGAAAAGAAACTACTACTATTACTGAAAATAAAAATGCATAATTAAAATACTGAAAATAAATACAAACAAGATGAAATCCTTAAATTCTTACAAAAACCTAAGAAAAGCATGAGAATTACAAATGAAATGGCTTGGTATTTATAGGAAATCTAAAGGCTTCCACCAATTTATCCACCAATTTATCCACCAAACATGGCACAAGACACTCCACAAAACACTCCACCAAACATGCAAGCATGTTTTTTGGAAGTTTGACAATTGTAAATTGTCATTTTCCATTTTTATTTTATTTTTTTGATAATGACTTTAGTAATTACACAAAACACATTGGATTATTCGTTAATTTCGGTCTTGAAAAATTCGGAATTCGAAAATATTTAAAATTTCAAGGTTGTATATCTTTGAGTCTTCTTTAATCTGCAACTTGAATCAGCTCAATCGGATATCGGATGAAAGAGTTATGGTCAAAATACCAAACTTGCGCAAAACTGGAATTTATGACTGCACTTCGTGACGCTATAGTAAATTTCCATTTTCGCCATTTTTTACTCTGGATTTCATCGTTTTAGCCCCGAGTTGATTTCATTAAGTCACGATACTTTATTTATCTGTAAAACACATCAAAACACATCAAAACGTTCATCAAACCCGAGAAACTAAACAAAATATTAGGTAAAAAGTGCGGTAAATAGTGATATATTTTCCGCTCATCATTTATTAACCACCAAATTTCACAATCCAAGTTTTGGGTCAAGTTGGCCTTACCTCATTTCATGTGATTTCCTTCATCCATCAAGTCTCACATGGTTGCTATTATTCCTCTTAGCTTATTATGGGAGGATTTGTATTTGTTTCCCCCCTTCTTTCCTTCTTCTTTCTTCTTCTTCTTCCTTTCTTCTCACGTTTTTCTCTTTCTCTCAAATGTTGGGGATAAGTGAATAGTTCCCCTTATTTATAATAGAGGCTGATTTGGCTAATTTGTAATATTTTGATTTGAAGAAAATATAGAATTTTTGAGAGAAATGTGGAATTCTCTAGATAGGTCCGTAAGTACTATTCATATGAATTTTTTTGTTATATTTTTGACCTATTTCTAGTTCGAATTTGGAAAAATGTTCAACGCAAAATTGGTAGGTCTCGGCCTTGTCTTTTCGACGAGATAAAATTCAGAATTCGTAAGAAAAATTTACAGCCTTAATATCACGGGATGTTCGGATTTAATCTTGAAATGAATTCCGTATCGGAACTGCGAGGAATTTGTCGAATGTTCAAGAAGTCATTTCATGAGTGTATATGTGTTCGAACATGATTTTTATCATATATCATGCGTCCCATTAAGTAATAGTCGTCAAGATTACCGGGGTGTTATAATACAAGAAGCATATGGTAAGTTAGACATTCTAACTCTCTCTTCCTAAGTCCGAGGTGCCATTTTCTTTGAAAAATATATGACATATATAGACTTCACGATGCTTGTTCAATTTGTATTTAATACTAATTCATTATTTAATTCCAAATTAAATATTTACACTTTTAAAGTACATTTACGACTTAGATTCTAAATCTAATCGTTACGGGTCTCAAAGCTCGATTAACATCCAATGTTAATTTAATTTAAAGTCCAATGGGCTTTTAATTAATTTCTAAGGCATGGACTTTTGGTCAACATGGGTCAAACCCAAATATCAAAGCCCATTTAAGGAATCACCCTTATTTGCCAAGAAACCAATTTAGGCCCAATTAAAATTAAAGGTCCATTAAGTCATAATTGGACTTTATGGAAATGGTTTTGGGCCCATTGGATCCAACCAATTAGCCTAAACCAAACTTGGCCCAACCAAGCCCATTAAGCACAATTACAACTTTTCAAGCCCAATTCCAAATTTGGCCCAATTAATTAACTTACAAAATTCCAAATTTCACAATTAATTAATTTAAAGTGTATGCCATAATTAATTAACCAAATTAACATTTCCAAAATACTAATTCCCTCAATTAATTATGCTCATTATCATCAACACATGTCCAACACATTTGAATCAAAAAATCAAATCATTTTCATGCTAAAAAGTCTCGGCATTTTAGGGGTTCTTATGTCCGATTCGGTTTTAATCCAATTAAATCCACAATCAATATTTTCCAAATGATTTCAACTCATCCAATGATCAAAATCAAAAAATACCATGACTTAGGGCAAACATTCATATTCGGCCAAGCCTAAATTTTGGGCAAAAATTGATCCAATCAACTTTTCATGAAATTGATCATATACAACTTCAATACATCATCATTCAAGCTTCACGATGCTTGTTTAAGTCCATAAATAGACTTCTTGAGCTTACAAACCAAGTTTGAAGTCTCACTGGATACGAAACCCTCTAGTTATTCCATATAAATATCATCCTCGAGGAATCCATTTAGGAAAGCGATTTTCACATTCATCTGCCATATCTCATAATCATGATATGCAACAATGGCTAAGAGAATCCCAATGGATTTTAGCATGACTACTGGTGAAAAAGTTTCCTCATAGTCAATCTCAGGACGTTGAGTGTAACCTTTCACTACAAGTCAGGCCTTAAAGGTTTCCAGATTTCCATCGGGCCCTCGCTTCCTTTTATAAACTCATTTACAACCAATAAGTTTAACTCATTCAGAAAGTTCAATCAACTCCCAAAATTGATTATCATGCATAGAATCCATGTCGGATTTCATGGCTTCTTATTATTTTCCCGAATCGATATCCAATAACGCTTGTTTATACGTAGTCGGATCCATTTCCTCCAAGAGAAGAACATCGAGGCTCGCATCAGAAGTTAAAAACAGTATCTCTGAAGGTCTTGATATTCTATTTAACCTACGTAGAACCTGTGTTATATATCTTTCACCTAGTTTCATCTCTGGTTATATCTCAGGTTCCTCAATGTTGAGATTAAACTCATCAAGTTCAATCTTTCTATAATTCCCACTATCTCTCAAAAATGCCTTTTCAAGAAAATGACAAAACGAGAACAAATACATTTCAATGCTCAAAATCGTAGAATTGATATCCCAAAGAATTTTCAGGATATCCAACGAACCTATATTTATACCCATAGGTGCTAGTTTATCCCGTTGTAAAACTCTAACGTATGCAAGACAACCCCAAATCCTTAAATATTTAAGACTTGGGATTTCTACCATACCATATCTGATATGGGGTCGTAGAAACAACTTTCGATGAAAGTCTGTTAAATATGTGGACATTAGTAAGTAAAACATAACCCCAAAGGTAATATGGAAGATCTGTATAGCTCATCATAGATCGTACTATATCCAATAAAGTACGATTTCTCCGTTCAGACATATCATTGTGTTGAGGAGTTCTTGGTGGACTATATTGGGCGAGAATCTCATTCTCCTTTAAATAACATCTGAATTTATCACTCATAAATTCACACACCCCGATCTGGTCGAAGGCACTTAATGAATTTCCCAATTTATTTTTCTACTTCATTTCAGAATATTTTGAATTTTTCAAATGTTTTCGATTTATGTAAAACTCTCTAAGTCCGGACTAGTTCGTCATATAAGCCTATCTTATACGTACGTAATTCAGCCACCTCTGAATTTGCGAAGAACACGAATGGCCTTTCTGAACTATACAAGTCGAGATCATCTCATATGTTTAATAATTCCTCTGTCGTAGGCTATTCGAGTTATGCTTAGGAAATATAGATTACACTGTCAACTTTCCAAGATGCACATTTCATATTGTCGACATGTCCATGATTCTTAACAACTAATCAAAACATTATTTCTGATATATGCTATCAACCATAGGTGATTAGCTTTGGCCAAAGTCTTAAGAATCATCACTTACTCACACGGATACCTTAACCCCTTATGGTACACATATGGACCGATGTATCCTATCTTGATACACATTTGATTAATGAGTGCATCGGTCCACACCCAACGAACATCTAGCGTTTAGACCATGAAAGGTCTCTGACATACATGACATCAAAGTCAGTGTCATCCTATAGTCAAATGATCACATATGCTACTCGAATCGAGGAGATTCCTATTAACGGTGGTGTATACTTCCAACTATTAGAAATCACATGTAAGTCATTCAGTATTCACTTCAACGAATACCATATGTCTATACGAGCTTCCCTTACTCATAGTACATTGGGTTAGACCATTGGAACTCCAATTCCAATATACAACATGTGTTAGTCTTCTAAGTTATAGGAATTCGACTGTATTCCGAAACCAACGACTAGAAATAATTATTTTAAGAATAGTTTATAATAACAATACTATCTCAATATCGGACCACCCAATTTTCAGTATTACTACATAACTAATCTAAGGTCGATGTCATTCTCAGCATATTTATATATCAATCTAATATGCATTATGACATAATAATTATCATTAACAAGGTTTGAAATGAAAATATAGTTATTTTATTAATAAATAATAAAATATAATGTACAATACATTATCCGAATTGGCGCTCCAAGCACCAACTCCAACACTATGTCCAAGCCTCTCTATGCGATTTTTACAAACTTTATTTCCGGTAGGTAAATCTTACATCGGTTCCTCATCTTCTTAAAATGAGTAATTAATCGGTCTGCCGTTTCTCAACTCCTTTGTGTCACCCTAAACAGTTCTATTATCCACACCTTCAGTTCAGCTCTGAAGAATTGGGTATGAAATTGCCTCTCCATTTTCTATCAGGTGAACACAGTTCCTGGACAGAGTGGCATACCGGGTAAAAGTTGTTCATGTCAAGGAATTAGGAAACAATCTTAGCTTAAATTTGAAAAGTTGTCATAATTCGCCAGTTCTCCACACTGGATAGTGAATCCGGCTATATGCTCCAAGGAGGATTGGCCATCATCTCCAAAAAACAACGAGAAATCTGAAATCTTGTATCCTCATGGATATGGGTGGTCTTTGTCAATTGCATCAAGATAAGGTTTGTGAAATTCAGGATGAACAGTTTGTCTCAACCCTGGTCCATAGAGTTCCTACAGTACTTCCCTTACCGTTTCTACATCCACGTGTTGGGGAATGTGCACTGTAGGATGATTTTCTTTATAGATCAGTGGGGGATTGCCCTCCGAACCCATTCCTGCCAGTGCTTCCTCTTCATAAATCACATGATGGTTATTTGGATTCGTGACTCGGAAGAACTGTTGAGGAACCATATGAGCCACGGGCCTACCATTGGTAAAATGGCGGCCATTGGTAGCATGAATCTTAGTAAACCCTCCAATTTATTCTCTCATGTGAGGATGTTGATATTTGTCTTCCACTGGAGGAGGAGGAAGAGGATGGGGATTAGACACATGACGAGACAAACCATGTGTTTCGTGAGATCCTCCAAAGGATTGCCCCCGAGTTCCTCATGTCTAACTGGTCGAGAGATTGTTTCTTGTCCTTCATTCCTCTCGTTCCTAGAGTTTGAAGTTTTCCAGACATATGTTGTTCATCCTCTCCAAAGTCTGCAAGATTTTCTCTTGGCTTTTTGTTATTACATCTTAGCTTGCCTCCATCCTCCTAACTATATTTGTAAAAAAAAAAATCAGATCAGTACTGAAATTATTGGGTGAACGTATATCACCCGAGGCTCCAATGACAGTTCCCATTGGAGTTTGATTTTCCTAACTGTGGATTTCAAGAAGAGCCAGGTTCCTCTCAATTTTCTCCACTAAATGTAGAACAATTCCTTACTGTCTTTTCCCTAATGTTGTAGGAGCAACAACCACGTCAGATGTGGCAGCATATTTTCCAATATTACTTATTGTCTTTGGAGCCATCCTGCTAATTTGTCCCACCTGCGTGCCAAAAACATTGTTGGCTCCAAAATTTGGGTTGTGTGTGGGCGTGCCAGAGGAGTGAATCCTCAACGTGAAAAATTGACTTCTATTAGACGATCATAAAAACTAGGGGTTCTCCAAAACCTACATTGAATAGGCATTTGGAATCTAGGAGGATGCTGATAATAGACTAAGAATAAAAAGTTACAGGAATAAAATTTTTACTGTAATTGAATCTTTAAATTAGAGAGATTATGAATATGAGTTTTATTGAAAATTTACATGTTTTGGGTTTTTTATCGGTGTGTTTTAGTGCCTTCATCTTAGCTCCTCTTTGGATTTTATAACTTCTGGAAATAGTTTCTCACAATGCTTCTCAACTTCCTGCACATGTTTTGTCTGTCTTGCTAACTTCCTCCACACATTCTTTAAATTTCTGTGTTTTCTGTCAACTTCCTCTAAATGCTTATCAACTTCCCGCGCTTCAGGAGGGGGTGTACGTTGGTGGAGGAAGACTTGGACCCCTCATAATTTCTTGCTTAATTTACTATTTTTCCTACTTAAAAAATAGTAATTTCCTGCTTGATCCTACGATGGGCTTCTAGAGCAACTTAGTCTTGGGTTGTTTTAATTGGGCTGAACTTATAATTTTTGGTCCAAACAAGTAGTTACTGGTTAGTATTCATTTGCTTATTATTATTCTTCTGATTAAAGTGTGCAATTAATTTTGTGCGTATATATATATATTTATGTGTGTGTTTTGAGTTTAATTATGATATATCAAAATTGTCAATAACTCATTTTATAAGATTTACCTTCAATAACATTACTTTTCAAAGGAATATAAAATAACTTAAAATTTATTTTATTTTTAATCTTATCTTAAATTTTTATAATAGTCAAGAAAATATTTTAAAAAAATAATAATCAACAAATTTGCAACTATACCAAGAACTCAATTAAATAAATTGGTCAAAAATTTGATACTAGTTTGACCGGATAATATTGATCGGGTCCAGGCAGATCATGAAATTTACTGTTTTGGCGAATTCTATTTTTTTTTTTAAATCTATCCGGTCAATATTGTCCGATTAAAACATTTTTTTTTTTTGGTAAAAGCCAAGTGACCAATTGGAATGTCATTCAAAGGCTGTCCAAAAGCACGTGGGTTTGGAAGCCACGTGACTCATGTGGCTTCTGCTTACGCTTGTATTGTTGGTTGCGTGGACCCCACAAATCTTTTCCTTATCCGAAGGGAAATTTGGGGTTTTAACAAATTTGGATAATTACAAAAATTTAGTGTTTTTTCCAAAGGTTTGGTACAGAGAGGCATGAGCTAACTTTCTTCGCAACTTTGAAATTTAAAACAATAAAAAAATAAAATAATATTAAAGTTATAATTTTTGTTTACAAATTGAAGTGACCTATCAATAATTGGTTAGGTAAAAAAATGTATGTAATTCATTTTCGGAAAGTGTGACTTGGCGATGAAATTTCCAACGATTTAAAAAAAAAAATTTCAAATAATATATAATCAGGGAATATGTTCCAAATAAATTTGACAAAAACGATCCCGCGTGCCACTATAACTTGATCCCCTACCCAAGGAGTTGGGAAATGGTGATTATTGCTTATTTAGTAATAATAATTGAAGCTAGGAAAAAGTGGCGAAAATTCATATTGTCAAATGTCTTAGGCAGATATTTCAGAGTTCAGTTGGAGTTGGACAATGAATTGTGTATTGGATAGGCCTGACTTTGCTTATTTTTCAGTTCATTGATGCTTTTCTGCGTGGATACACTTTGGAGATTATAATCTTTCTCTTCGTATGTTAATTTAATTAATAAGTTTTTCTATTATTTTTTCTCAATCATTGAGTTACTAAATTTTCTTTTAGAATTTCTCATTAACTTATATAACCTACATTATATTTTCTCTGTGAGTGGAGATTTCATTCATTAAGTTGACACTTGTCAGATGTTGAGGTTCTTCAAGATGCATGAAATATAGTTGTCATTTGACATGCTGAAATATAAGATTAGATGTTAAAGGTGCAAGTCTGTGACCCCCTTCCCACGAGGCCAATTGTCCGCTTTGAGATCTCGATAGAGGTGGTATGCCCAAGGGCTTTGATGGGGCCTTCCCCTGAACAAACCTAAGATCAACAGAGGTATCTTGGGGCTGCGCCTAGAGGCCCTACTCTCCTAGTCCCTCACGGCTTTGTCCCCGCATGGAGCCTCACCCATATGGACGTGGAGGTTAATATGCCCATACGCCCAACTCTCACCCCATCTCCACGGAGCGTTAACCATATGGGATCGGGAAAGTAGAGTCCCCAACAAATCCCTCGGACCAATTCCCACGACAAAGCCCTCGGACACACCTTCGTCGAGATCCCAAAATGGATAATTGGCCTTGTGGGAATGTGTCGTAGACTTACACCTTCATATGTAATTACACATGTTATTATGCTGTTAGGGTTGGTGCTCTGAGTGCCAATCTGGATCGTATTTATGTCCGATTCATAAATACGAGCGATTCAATTTTCCATAATATTACTAATTTACTGGTAGCACCCTTGTCTTTTATACACATATTCGGTCTAATTACGATTAGATATCTGATTCCGATTAGACCGAAATTAAATCCGGTTTAATGATATGTGTCTATTAGACAAAGACCCTAGGATTTACCATATAGTGCGCGGTTACAACATAGTTTGTAATTGACATTGGGAATCGCACTATAAGATGTATATCCTTAAATAAAGTTCATGGTCAAGATTTACTAACACGGGTCGGTTAGTAAAATTCTCTGAGACCAGTACATGTCGTATATCGTGACATGGTCCGATGGTTTATCCCAGTGAACCATGAGTTTCGGGAGACTCGTATAGACATGTAGGTGTTTATTTGATAAGACACTGAACGACTCACTGAAGATTTCCTAATGATGGTACACCAACGTCAATAGAAACCTTCTCGAGTTGAGCGAGCATAGTGGTCCTTCGACTTGAGATACCAATATGGATATATGAGCTATCTGCCACACTTTGATGGCAATCACGTCAACGATCTATTCATGATCAGACCTTCGCTTGTTCGTTGGGTGTGGACTGATGCTCATGATATCATGTACGTATCAAGATAGGATCCGTCAGTCCTGTGTACAGGGCATAGGCATCCTCACGTGTTTACGATCTAGTAAATCTATGGCTGTGGTATAACGTCAGAAACCAGTTCCGAGTGTTATTTCGTGATCGTAAATTGAAAGTCGATTGTATTATACCGAACAGGTTTGACGTTTTCATCTATACCCAGGTATAATACGGATAGCCTGTGACAGATAGATTATACGTATGTTATGACCTCGACTTGTATAGTTTAGCGAGATTATCCGTGGTCGTCATAATCCATGAGTGGGTGGATTATGGACACGAAATTGGATTTCGTGATGGATAAACATAAACTTAGAGAGTCCCACAATATGAAGTGTACTCGTTGAGCACTTGGGCAGCTCGATATGAATAATACGGATTATTCATAATACTTCACCGGATTAAATGAGTTAATCCGGATCGTTTAATCGTTAAACGATAACACATGCAATTAAGGGATTTTGTCCGTTAATATTATTATGTATTTGTATTTGATACATAATACGATTAGATACACATTAATTATTCGTCAAATGAGATTTTGACACATGCCATAAATATATGTATTTGTTATTTAATGTAAATAAAAATACATATATGGTTGTTGATTAATTATTTTTTTATTTAATTGTTAAATAATTAAAAAAATTAATATTTATCCTTTTATCATTAATTGAATGATACTTGGTGAAATTTAATTGGAACTTTTGGCATGTAATAATTATGCTTTATAAGTGTGTGAATTTGATTTGCTTATATAAGTGTAAATATTAATTTATTTGATAAATTTTCAAAAGGACTAAAATGCCCCTTGACTTCCAATTTCGTTTTTTATAAAAGGAAAGAGAAAAATTGTTTTGATCATCTCCTTCATTCACCCACTGCCGAAACTCCTTAAAAAAAATGGGTTTACAAATTGATTTGAAGAATCCATGGATCTTGAAGGAAAAATCAAAGAAAATGCTAAGGTTTAAGTGGATTTAAGGTAAGTCTTCATAACCTTTAGCTTAGAAATATGATTTCTTGTTTCTTGTTGATTTAGAATTGTTCTAGGATTCCTAAAAATCTGAAAATTTGGAGTTTTTGTTTGTGGTTGAAGAAGGAGGAAGTTTAGGCATGTGTGAAGTAGATTTTGGAACTAATTAGTATAATTTATTTCCAATTTGTTCAAATTATTGTTGGACAATTTTTTTGCTATTCTAGAGTTATTGAACCACTCTAATATAACCTAGAATTGTTCTAGAGTGCCTCATGTGTGGTGACTTTAGTTGGTGTTATGGATTAATTTGATTGATCTTGAAAATTGGATTTTAAAGCATGAAAAATGAGAATTTTTGGTCTGCAGATCAGATCTGTTAAAACTGGAAATTATGTGATGATTTTGATGTCATACGAATGTAATGGATGTGTTTTGGGAGTTGGCACAATTTCCGAAAAGTGTTTCGGAGTTGAAATAAGCGAAAACGGCAAAAAACGGCGTTACCGGGTGGATTTTGAGCCAACCGGGTGACGGCTGTGAAAACAGTGATTCCGTCACTGTTTGGGCAGCCCATGAACTTCCCAGACACTATTGGATCTGACCTGGGCAGTTTTCATAAGTGACGGGTAGTCGGTTCGGTCAAAAACATTTTTTAGGCCATTTTGCGGAAAAACCGTTTTTGTAAAAGTTTCGCGAGTTTTCAACTATATTTATGTTAATATATAATATTAAATAAATTGGTTTACGTAATATATGAATAAATTATTCATATTAGATATTGAATAATTTATTCGGTATTTTGAAAAAGTTTTAAAATACGATATCGCCCGGACCCGCGCTTCCGCTGCGCCCCGACGCCCAAAACCCCAACAAAAATGGTATCAGAGCGGGTCTGATGCTTCATCCATTACATTATTCATGCTTGATATATGATATATAATCCAATTTTAATGTCCGCACATGCTTGTAATCTATATATGTTTCTTTACTTTTCGGTTTTATGTTAACGGAAATTTAATAGTTAAATTGTGTTAAGTTTTCTAAAGTAGAATTGAAATGTTTAGAAAATGATTTAGATTAAAATTCTGCATTGGATGTAGAGTATAACTTCCGTAGGAAAATCTCCGCTTTTAAATATGGCTGTAAAGTAACGTGTATTAAATACATGTTTCTTGGTCCGTCTTGTCAATACAGTTTATGGGTAACTTTCTATGGCTGCTTCCGAGATCGTGCCAAAGCAGTGAGGGTGTAGTTGATAGAATTTTATCCATGCCGGTTGTATATTGATACTAGACAAATTCAAGTGAAAGTGGAAATCATGAACGTGCCAAAGCTGTCAGGACTACACCGGTAGCTTGAGTTTGTCATTGGCAAGTGAAGCCTTGATACGCCTCCCTGTGAACGTGCCAAAGCTGTCACAGCGAGAAACGGTCAGGACCAAAACTATGAGTCACTGGTGAGTGATTGACAAAGTGTTGTCTACCTAATGAATATACGTAGGTGAGAACGTGCCAAAGCTGTGAGTCAAAATTTTTTACATGGGATCCCACTCTCACTATGGAATTCGATTTAATTATTGAATTCCTGTTGTCCGTTGGGGATTACGGTATTACGTAAAGTAGTGGGAGACACTGCTGGGTTAAAAATCCATAACCTAAGTGGTGTGTATTATTATGGAATTTTCTGCTTCGTTTTCCTTTTATTCTATATTGCTTATAGAATTTTACTTCTAATCCACTGCATGCTTATTACATGAATAGGTTTTCTGACTTTACTTATGGTTGCATAGTTCTAGAATAGGTTCTAGAAAGACAGTAGACTTAGATATAGTTAGATTAGTTAAAACCATGAGGAGCTGTTGTTCCGATTTTCTTACAAAAATCAAGATGGTTTGTGACTTGGTTTTTAAGTCACGATTAGGTAATCTAAATATGATATCTGCTTTATGATATAATAGTCTAGTTAGAACTATTTCTTATGCAGTAAGATTTGACACGAATCAGTTCATGTCTCGAGATTCTTGACTGACATTAAGAAAACCCCTTAAGTGTTTGTTTATCTTTTAATGACGTTTATTAGCTTTAGTGACTTTTAAAAGTCAAGTGTCTGACACAATTTGCTAATCAATCATTTGCAATTGTTGTGAATAATTGAACGCAAATTATAAAGCTCAAGAAATGAGATGTGCATGGTTGTGTATAGAGAATATCGATTCTCACAATACGACAACTGTAGGTATTAGATACCGGATCTCCCGTCCAGTTATTTAAAATAATGTTTAATAACTGTTTTGATATTTGATATCAGAACTTGTGACTATTGGATAGTTACTTTTCTGTATAAATAGTTGTTACATATTTTAAAGTGACTAGTAGTGTCATTAATGAAAGAAAAACATTAAGAAAATATTCGGTAAAATAAATAACTTAGTACTATGCATTATGAGGTTTTATCATAAAAGCATTGGATGCTTATTCCTTATGGTAAATGATGGTCTGATATGAGATCACACCACATATCCTTATCCATTTAATGAATATTGTATTCAGATTGTGATTAAATCTCATTTAACCAATGATTGTCATTGGACCACAGATTTATTAAACTTATACTTTGGAATTATGTAGTTTAATGAATTAGAAATTGCCACATATATTTTTCTTTGCTTCGTAACTCAGTTGATGAATTGTCATGACTTAGTTACGTGTTTCTAATAGAGAACATGTTGAACGTCTTGAATTGTTCAAGAATTGTCAATATGTTTCTAATGAAACTTGGATAGAATATTCTGAATAGTTCAAAGATATTCTATCTGTAGTATTGAAAATTGTATCTTTAGAAATTCATTGCGTGTCTTTGAATTGTTCGAAGATGTTTGATTTGATCAAACGCATGAATTTAAGGCAATTAGTTCTAAGGTTATTTAATGAATTTGATTCTTACTCAATATTAAACTTCCGCGATTCCATTTTGATGGAATTGGTCAGTGGGAGTAATCAAATCTTATATGATTTGATTCGTTGATATTGAGTGTTATCGAATTGTTTTTCAATACTCTTGGGGTTATGCTCCAGTAACGCTAATTCGTCTATTTAATTAAGGTTCCATTTATTTCTACAATCACATATATGATGTGTATAGTAGAAAATTCGAATCTTGAAAAGTTTGAGATTTGAAACTTTCTTTTGTATAATGGTTATATAATTGAAAATACTTATGCCTCTGAGGTATGAGTGATAGGTTTATCATTTATTCTATTTAATAGAATATTGTATTCTATTTGATAAAATATCTTTTCTACGATCCCAAGTAATGGAATTATTTTGTTACTTGGTGGTTGACATTGGATGTTGACGATTGTAGAAAGGACTTGACTTAGTGAAGTCAAATAAGAGAGTGATAAACTGTGACGGAACTACAAAATTAATAAGATGAAAAGACCTTTAGACAACTGCCGTATAAGTTTAATAGAAAGTCAGAATCATTTACAAAGTATTTGATACTTAATGATTCTGATGTTTTCTTATCGAAGAAAATTATCCTATAACTCATAGTGGGAGCGATATTTGATATTGATTCCGAAAATTAGCATTGAACCATAGATCTAAGATTGTTCATGGCTTACGACGATCAAGTTTTGAACTTGATTAGGCTTTCGTTATGAATAGTTCATAAAATGTGCAAACTGTTTGCGCAGCAAAAGTAAAGTGAGCTTGATAAAGGTTTGACCTTTATAGTATGACAGTGAGAAAGTTATACTCAGTAGTCTATTGTAGATTCTGAGAAAGCTTGTCTTTTGTCGCACTAATTGAACAATAAAATATGTATTGGTTAATGTCGATATTAAACCGTGTGTTTTGGCTAAAGAATGCAAAGTGGCGTTCTTGAGTGATTTCTTCAAATGAGAAATTCGTTGTGATTTCTTTGTTTGAAGAGTTCATTCTAGAATGGACCTAGAGTTTGTATTCTGCTAAGATCAAGTTTGATATACTAGCTTATGAAGCCTATTGTAGACTCAGATAAGCTTTCCGGAAATTCGTGCTCTCTGATTTTGATACAGTCAGATTGTCTGGTTTTATCAAAGTATGGAGAATACGTATTTGTTAGTATGGTCAGTGGGAGCGTACAAATTTCTTTCTAGCATTATATATCCTAAGTCTTCTTTTCTCCGTGGAAGCAGTGGGAGTAGTCTCTGATATATCTGATATAAAGTTTTATATATGATATAAAACTAAGAGACTTGTGAAAGACTCTCATTAATCGCATATTAGATATGATCTAATAAAGGATACAACGAGACTATCTGTATGACAATTAGTGTAACTGTTTGACAGTTAACGTGTCTTTTATGTATATAGTATTCATCTTTCGTAAATGATGATTCATTTATCGAAAAAAAAAGATTGATTGGAATGTCTAGTCAATCTTATGCATCATAGGATGATGGCGTGATGAATACCATATTATGTGCGATTATAGATATCAATTTAATCGTAATTGTTACGAGTTATTTTGATTTGCTGCAGACCATATGATGGATCTTGAAACATGTTCTTTGCGATCTTTGAGATATTAAGAACGAGTTTCTTATACATGGAGAATTTAGTCAGCAACCATAAGGTCAGATTAGTTTTGATTCTAATTATGACATTAGATGGTCTATGTCATATAAAGTCAGGAAAGATGCAGTGGGAGTGTCACCGTTGATTCTACTATACTAGTGGAATCAGTTGTAGCTTAAGAAGTATTGACTTATGAAGTTGCATAGTGACCTCATAGATTAGAAGTCTTCATATTAGTATAGTGCTTGCGGTGGTCTCAAAGTATTTGGATTTGATTTCTAAATACATAGATAACTTAGCAACTATAGCACAATACTGATATAGCGTCTGAGTCATATTGATGTGGAATTTAGATTATGCAAAATATAAATGATGTTGGCTAAGGAAAATGGTTGGGTTTGTTGGACAAACTCGATTTGTTAAAGCAGGCTTACTTGTTGTTGCCTACCTCTTGAGTGCTGGTGAGCTCTTGAGGGCCATGAGTATGCGATACACATTGAGATGTGTATATGATACCATGGATTGGCACTAGAGCAAGTGGGAGAAATTGTTAGGGTTGATGCTCTAAGTGCCAATCTGGATCGTATTTATGTCCGATTCATAATTACGAGCGATTCAATTTTCCATAATATTACTAATTTACTGGTAGCACCCTTGTCTTTTATACACATATTCGGTCTAATTACGATTAGATATCTGATTCCGATTAGACCGAAACTAAATCTGGTTTAGTGATATGTGTCTATTAGACAAAGACCCTAGGATTTACCATATAGTGCGCGGTTACAACATAGTTTGTAATTGACATTGGGAATCGCACTATAAGATGTATATCCTTAAATAAAGTTTCTGGTCAAGATTTACTAACACGGGTCGGTTAGTAAAATCCGCTGAGACCAGTACATGTCGTATATCGTGACTTGGTACAATGGTTTATCCCAGTGAACCATGAGTCTCGGGAGACTCGTATAGACATGTATGTGTTTATTTGATAAGACACTGAATGACTCACTGAAGGTTTCCTAATAGATGGTACACCAACGTCAATAGGAACCTTCTCGAGTTGAGCGAGCATAGTGGTCCTTCGACTTGAGATACCACTGTGGATATATGAGCTATCCTCCACACTTTGATGGCAGTCACGTCAACGATCTATTCATGATCAGACCTTCGTCTGTTCGTTGGGTGTGGACTGATGCTCATGATATCCTGTGCGTATCAAGATAGGATCTGTCAGTTCTGTGTACAGGGCATAGGCATCCTCACGTGTTTACGATCTAGTAAATCCATGGCCGTGGTATAACGTCGGAAACCAGTTCCGAGTGTTATTTCGTGATCGTAAATTGAAAGTCGACTGTATTATATCGAACAGGTTTGACGTTTTCATCTGTACCTCAGGTATAATACGGATAGCCTGTGACAGAGGGATTATACGTATGCTATGACCTCGACTTGTATAGTTTAGCGAGATTATCCGTGGTCGTCATAATCCATGAGTGGGTGGATTATGGACACGAAATTGGATTTCGTGACGGATAAACCTAAATTTAGAGAATCCCACAATATGAAGTGTACTCGTTGAGCACTTGGGCAACTCGATATGAATAATACGGATTATTCATAATACTTCACCGGATTAAATGAGTTAATCCGGATCGTTTAATCGTTAAACGATAACACATGCAATTAAGGGATTTTGTCCGCTAATAATTATTGTGTATTTGTATTTGATACATAATACGATTAGATACACATTAATTATTCGTCAAATGAGATTTTGACACATTCCATAAATATATGTATTTGTTATTTAATGTAAATAAAATTACATATATGGTTGTTGATTAATTAATTATTTATTTATTTGTTAAATAAATAAATAATTAAAATATTTAATATTTATCCTTTTATCATTAATTGAATGATACTTGGTGAAATTTAATTGGAACTTTTGGCATGTAATAATTATGCTTTATAAGTGTGTGAATTTGATTTGCTTATATAAAGTGTAAATATTAATTTAATTAATAAATTTTCAAAAGGACTAAAATGCCCCTTGACTTCTAATTTCGTTTTTTATATAAAAGGAAAGAGAAAAAATATTTTGATCATCTCCTTCATTCACCCACTGCCGAAACTCCTTAAAAAAATGGGTTTACAAATTGATTTGAAGAATCAATGGATCTTGAAGGAAAAATCAAAGAAAATGCTAAGGTTTAAGTGGATTTAAGGTAAGTCATCAAAACCTTTAGCTTAGAAATATGATTTCTTGTTTCTTGTTGATTTAGAATTGTTCTAGGGTTTCCTACAAATCTGAAAATTTGGGGTTTTTGTTTGTGGTTGAAGAAGAAGGAAGTTTAGGCATGTGTGAAGTAGATTTTGGAACTAATTAGTGTAATTTGTTTCCAATTTGTTCAAATTATTATTGGACAATTTTGTTGCTATTCTAGAGTTATTGAACCACTCTAATATAACCTAGAATTGTTCTAGAGTGCCTCATGTGTGGTGACTTTAGTTGGTGTTATGGATTAATTTGATTGATCTTGAAAATTGGATTTTAAAGCATGAAAAATGAGAATTTTTGGTCTGCAGATCAGATCTGTTAAAACTGGAAATTATGTGATGATTTTGATGTCATACGAATGTAATGGATGTGTTTTGGGAGTTGGCACAATTTCCAGAAAGTGTTTCGGAGTTGAAATAAGCGAAAACGGCCAAAAACGGCGTTACCGAGTGGATTTTGAGCCAACCGGGTGACGGCTGTGAAAACAGTGATTCTGTCACTGTTTGGGTAGCCCATGAACTTCCCCGACACTATTGGATCTGACCTGGGCAGTTTCCATAAGTGTCGGGTTGTCGGTTCGGTCAAAAACGCATTTTTGGCCATTTTGCGGAAAAAACCGTTTTCGTAAAAGTTTCGCGAGTTTTCAACTATATTTATGTTAATATATAATATTAAATAATTGGTTTAGGGAATATATGAATAAATTATTCATATTAGGTATTGAATAATTTATTCGGTATTTTGAAAAAGTTTTAAAATACGATATCGCTCGGACCCGCGCTTCCGCTGCGCCCCGACGCCTAAAACCCCATGTTTTAAAAAAAAACATGTTGAATGAATTAGTTTTAAAAAAAAACTAAACTAAACTAAACTATCTTGCTGCACCTAAATGTTTTTAACTTTTAATTCAATTTAATTGTAAAATTCCTGTCAACATGTGTGAATATATCCACACGTTTGATCAATCTTTGGGCCAACTTTAGAATGAATTAGGATTCAGTACTGATCTGATGAATTAGGATTCAGTTCTGAGAAATACAAAATAGGAAAAAATGTTTTTTTTTTCAATTTATTTTGTGAATCTTAAGCATCATGTAAAAAAGACTAAAAAAGGTGTTCATGTTCCTTGTGTGTTGTATATCTACACGCACTTGTTTGTGTATGCACATGCGTATGGTCTTTCATGATTTCATCTTCTTTGGACTCAATTTGCTGGCCCTGAGTTCTTTTGGGCAGTTCCTAGGCTTCGTTTGGAATTGTGGTGTTATGGCTTTGAATGAGAAATATGAGAAATGAACACGATGAAGAAGCTCGCATTACAGGTAGGACTTAAGATATGTGAATATACAAGTTTAAAAAGGTCATCGACAGTTAAAATCAGAACCTGGATTCTCATTTATTTCAATGGTCGAGTTCTGGCATCTTAATTAACAAGATTTCTTATAGCTATTTGCTCTTTTGAATTTCATTGTCTATTTCTGAAAAGGAAGAAAAACTTGTACAAGGCTTTCCAGTACTTCGACAAGGATGCCAGCGGGTTAGTGTATTGTTATTTATAGTTCGTTAAAAGTTACTGATTTGCTTACTAATGCTAGTTTGAGTTGGATCGTACTTCGATCCATAAGATTTTGAAGATGTTGACACAGATAAAGTAATTTTCTCTTTCTTGGACTCAAACCATGCATCTTTCTTTACAATGCTTCAATAATTTCTTCAACTTCCAGTGCTGTTACTGGTTACTGATTTCATCGCGATCAAATTTTGTATGCAGGTGTTGAGAGTTAGTTTTCTATTAGTTAGTTTGTTATAAGAAGTATGCTACACACGTGCATCAGAATGTAATATAAATAGCTCAAAGGAAGTGATTGTTTAGTGGCTTTTGATCAATATAAAAAGTGTCCAGATTCATTCAATTTTCTCTCTAATTTTTCTCACTGTGCTTCTTCTATTTTCTCAAGAAACAAACAATTTCTTCAGTTCTTAAATTCTAGATTTTACATGGTATCAGAGCTCAAAGCTTAATCATGGCTTCATCAAACACTAACACATCATCTCTTATGTTTACATTCACTTCACCTGTAAAATTGGATCGATCTAACTGGATGATTTGGAAATCACAAGTTCTTTCTTCAGTACGAGGTAATGGAGTTGAAGATCTTCTTAATGGAACAAGATATTGTCCCAATCAGTTTATTCGACTAGAATCAACAGATCGCATGGCAGATCGAACACCTGAACCAAGAACAAATTCAGAGTACGAGATCCGGCACTGTCAATATCAGTTTATGCTAAGCTGGCTTCTGTCCTCCATCTCTATTGAGATTCTGAGTCTTGTTGCTGGTGCTTCATCATCTCATGATCTTTGGAAAATTCTTGAAGAACAATTTAGCTCGGAATCCATGGCCAAAAAGGTACATCTCAAAACTCAATTGAGTAATCTTCGCAAGGGATCCCTAACAATGTCACAGTACTTCACAAAGTTAAAGGCAATTGTTGATGAATTAGCCTTGGCTGGAAGTCCAGTCAGCAATTTGGATTTCAAAACACATCTGATCACCGACTTGGGTTAACACTATGATCCAGTAGTGGTGCATATTTGTATAATATGACTGTCAATGAAGCTTATGTTATGCTGTTAAATCATGAAGCTAGGTTAGAAAGTAATCATGTTGATGATAATAAATAAACGAAGTATAATTTTGCTGCTAACATGGCTCAAACTGGTTCTGGACAATATACAAACAATTGGAATAGTAGAGCTAATTGGAATCAAAGAAACTATGGTAGATGCAGTAACAATAATGGAGGCAGATGATACTTTCATGGTAGAGGCAATTGGTATAATGGTTATAATCCCAGAGGTGGTTTTAGAGGAGGTTTCAGAGGTGGCTATAGTGGAAATGGTAATCCAGGAGGAGATATCAGTGGAAATTCTGGAAATTTTGGTTACAATAGAGGTGGTTCTTCAAGAGGAAATGGCATAGGACTGAATGTTGTCTATCAGATCTGTTTTAAGCCTAATCACTCAGCAATAGAATGCAGAAATAGATTCAATAGAGACTTTTCTGGTTTTGGTAATCATGGTAGTTATGGAAACTTTGGTGTCTATGGATACAATGGTCAAGGTGGTCAGTTTTCAGGATACAATGATCAAGGACCAAGGGCTGCTTTCATGGCAACACAAGAAGGCATTGCTAATCAAGGTTGTTTCCTTGATAGTGGAGCAACACACCATATCACAAATGACATGTAAAATCTGACTGAATCCAGTGAATACCCAGGTAATCAGCAATGTTAGTAGGAAATGGACAAGGTATACATATAACTCATACTGGAATTATGTATTTCAAATACACTTATGGATATCAACTTTACTTGTCTGATGTTCTGTATGTGCCTAAAATCACTAGGAAACTCCTGAGTATATCCAAACTTCTTTTTGATAACAATGTATACATTGAATTTGACTCCAATGCTTGTTATGTTAAGGACAAGATGCAGGGGACACTTCTGGCTAGGGGTATTGCTTTTGGAGGATTGTACAGGCTACTGTCCAATGGTGATCATTCACTGATTCCAGTTCTCAAACCTAAATCAATGCTTTCAATTCTTGCTTCAAATAAAGTTGATGTATCTGTAAAAAAGTCATATGCAACAAACTCTCATTCAGAAGCTTTTGTAAATACTGCAAATCTTATCTCACTAAATTTGTTACATAACAGATTTGGACACCCTCATCAATATGCTTTACAAACCTTGTTGACATCTCAACCTTTCATCTCTTAAATCAAACGTTCCTTTTTAGTTTTGTGATGCTTGTCAAATTGGAAAAATGCACCAGTTACATTTTTCTATCACTGAAATCTCTACCAAACAGCCCTTAGAACTCATTCATGCTGATTTATGGGGCCATGCCTTTCTTCCTTCCACAAATGGATATAGGTATTATATCTCATTTTTAGATGACTATACAAGATATGTCTGGATTTTTCCTCTTAGGTTCAAGTCTGAAGCCTTACAAACCTTTAAAAAGTTCAAAACCTTGGTTGAAAAACAATTTCACCTCTCCATTAATGCTCTTCAAACTGATATTGGAGGAGAATTTAAAGCCTTTGAATCATTTCTTGAGCTAGAAGGGATAAGAGCTAGACTTACTTGCCCTTACACCCATCATCAAAATGGAGTTGTAGAAAGAAATCATAGGAACATTGTGGAAACATGATTAACCTTACTTGCTCAAGCCCAAATGCCCTTGAAATTCTGGTGGGAGTCATTCCATACAGCAACCTATCTTATAAATAGATTACCTAGTACAGTTCTTAAGAACCAATCACCTTTTTCAGAAACTTCATGGTCAATTTCCCGATTACCAGTTTATTAGAGTATTTGGTTGTTCCTGTTTTCCTCTTTTAAGGCCCTATAACCAACACAAGTTGGATTTTCACTCTCAAAAGTGTGTTTTGATTGGTTTTAGTCCTATTCATAAAGGGTACAAATGTTTGGCTTCCGATGGGAGAATTTATGTTGCTATACATGTTCAATTCAATGAAAATAAGTTTCTTTATCACTCCATGTTTCCCTCTTCCTCTAACTCCATCACTCATGAACGTTTTGTCCATCCTTCACAACTCAATCTTCACTATCCCAGAGATCCTTCACACATCATTGACAGTAGTAGCACATAAACTTCATCAGTTGACTCTCAACCAGACCCAGGTGTCTGCACCAATTCACCACTATCAGTCTCTTTTGATTAAAATACTTCCAGCAATGTTGCTTATTCCTCTGATATTAGCACACCTTTACATCAAAATCAGCATCCTATGATTACAAGATCTAAAGTATGGACCTTCAAACCTAAGACTTATCTACCTGCAGTTCAAGATACAAAACCAGAGAGTGTAACAAGTGCCCTAGCCAGTAGCAACTGGTTTCCAGCCATGAAGGAAGAAATTGATTCCTTGAATAGGAATCACACCCGGACCTTAGTACCCCCTGAAGTTGCTCCCAAGGTAGTAGGCAATAAATGGGTGTTCAGGATCAAACACAATCCGGATGGAAGTATATCTAAGTATAAAACAAGGCTTATTGCAAAAGGCTTTCATCAAACATATGAGGTGGATTTTTTTGAGACATTCAGCCCAGTAGTCAAGCCATGTACAGTCAGAATTGTCCTAAGTTTGGCTGTAATGAAGCACTGGCAGATTAGACAGCTAGATATTAATAATGCATTCCTTAATGGAGTGCTTACATAGGATATATATATATATGCATCAATTTGAAGGGTTTTTAGATCCACAACACCCTTCCTATGTGTGCAAATTAAACAAGGTCTTGTATGGTCTTAAGCAAGCTCCAAGGACTTGGTATGATAATCTAAAAAACTATCTGGTAGACTGGGGTTTTGTCACTGCTAAATCAGATTCATCTCTGTTTATTCAGCATCTGGACACTCATATTGTGATAGTTTTGATTTATGTTGATGACATATTGATAACTGGCTCTAGTTCCACCCTTGTTGAAGATCTTATTTCTAAGCTCAACAAAGCCTATGCCTTGAAGGATCTAGGAGAGTTCAATTACTTTCTTGGACTAGAGGTTACACCTTCAGTTGATGGTTTTCATCTGTCGCAAAAAAATATATTGGTGATGTTCTTTCTAAAGCTCATATGATTGACAGTAAAGGGTGTCCAACACCTATTAGCACAACTGAGAAACTTGTGAAAGAAAAGAGAAAATGTTTGACAACCATACTCTCTATAGAAGCATCATTAGCTCCCTCCAGTATGTGGTGCTCACTAGACTAGATATTGCTTTCACTATCAATATGTTAGTCAATTTTTGTCTTCTCCACCTGTACTGCATTGGCAAGCTTGTAAACGTGTTCTGAGGTACCTGCAAATAGGGGTGTTCACGGGTCGGGTTTTTCGGAATTTTTTTTGACCCGATCGGGTCAGGTCATCTGACCCGAAACCCGAAATTTGAGGAGGTGACCCGCGCGGGTCGGGTCAAAAAAATTACGGGTCGGTCAGGTCAACATAATATATAGTGAATATAATATATATATTTTTTTTATTGAGCAAAGATATTAACAATGCATGCAGCATTGATGGTTAAAGCATCAATAAGTTTCAGAGCAGTCCAGGTTCAAATCTCACCAATAAATTGAGCTTTTTTTGAAAAATTAATTTACAAAAATTGCAACCATCACACTCGAACCTGCAACCTTCTTCTTCTTAAGCATGGAATGTTACCATTTGAGCTACGACGTATGGTTGTTAAAGTTATACTACTAAAAATATATATATTATAATAAAATATTATTACATCGGGTCGGGTCGGGTCAAACCCGAGTTTTCTGAACTAAACCCGTGACCCGATCCGAAATTTCGAGTCGGGTCGGGTCAGACCCGAAATTAACTTTTTAAATTAAGAAACCCGACCGGGTCGGGTCGGGTCTCTGCGGGTCGCGGGTCGACCCGACCCTATGAACACCCCTACCCACAGCAATCTATGGTCTTCAGTTTCTACAATCAAGGGTCTCTTGATTTAATAGTATTTTTTGATGCTGACTGGGGGCTGATCTGGATGACATAAGATTTGTGGGGGGGGGGGTAACTCTGTGTATCTAGGCAATAATCTTGTGTCCTGGTCATCAAAGAAACAACATATTGTCTCTCGATCCACAGCAGAATCAGAATATCGAGCACTTCCTTTGACAACATATGAAGTCTTGTGGATTGGATACTTGTTATAGGAGCTCAAAGTTCCTCCTAAATCAATCCCAGTATTGAACTGTGACAACCAGAGTGCTGAAGCTCTTGCTAGCAACCCCAAGTATCATTCACGAACTAAGAATATTGAATTAGATCTTCATTTTTATCAGAGATCACATAGCAAAGAATGAGTTGCAGATTCAGCATGTTCCCAGTCATAACCAATATGCAGATATCTTGAAAAAGCCCTTAGCTTTTGATCAGTTTGTGTACCTAAGGTCCAAGCTCAACATTATTCCCAGAAGTTAAGCTTAAAGGGGGCTGTTGAGAGTTAGTTTTCTATTAGTTAGTTTGTTATAAGAAGTATGCTACGCACGTGCATCAGAATGTAATATAAATAGCTCAAAGGAAGTGATTGTTTATGTAAGGTTTTGGGGTTAGCGCGGAAGCATCCATGTGATTGGATTTTAAAATTTTCTTCCAAAACCACTTTAAGAATCGTGATTATGTCGTTGTTGATGTAAACCATTTTCTATTTAAATTAATCTATATTAATTTAACATGCATGTAGAAAATATTTTATATATCAACATAAATAATATTTACTAATAATAAAACATACCTTGATGTGTTTATTATATTTCTCGAGCCTTTTGAATATCCTCTTTGATTTTTCCCTGTAGTAGTACACCAAGCGTTGCACCTCTAGTTGATACACTAGCGCTCCTCTACGAACAAATCGCTCCCACTATTGAGAACAAAAGAAACTCTTTTCTTTTCTAGGATGTTTGAAGTTTTAGGAATGAATTGGAACTATTCCAATAGAGAGATCAAATCGGAAAGCACAATATATATAGATGTATATCTTGACGCAAGCAACAATTTACTTGCATATATCAATACCCCTTTACGAAACAACTTTCACGCAAAACTTGATTATATCTCTTATTGCATGCGCATATATATTCTTGCCAATATATATACAGCAAAACAATGGACAACAATCAAAAATTGCCCTTAACGTGAGCAACAATTTGCAAAACAATTAATTTCTTTTCTCAACGTAAATAGCACATTAATTGTATCCCAATACAATAAGGTTAATCAAATTTGATCTCTCAAAGATTCTTTCCAAAATAAAATTAGGATTCTTAATCAAATATGTGAATCATAATTAAATAAAGACTTCCCTATTTAATCTTAAATAGGACTCTAATTAATTTGGGTGCTAGCCCAATAGATTAAATATTATTTTGGCATATTAATTAATTAATTAATTTAACTTACTTAATTTTAATTAACAATTAATTAAAATTTAATTTAATTTATTTAATATAAATATCAAATATTTAATTAAACAATTAAATCTTATTTTATATTTCGAATTTATTAATCAAATTAATATTTCCGAAATATCCCGAATATCATAATCCAATTAGGAAATGCCAAAATAATCATTTATTAACTTTTAATAAATATCCTCGAATTTGTAACATAGACGAGAACTATATTGTGCGACCGTTCTAGGTTCATTATCGAGTAGCATTGGAATAATATTAACTCTATAATATTTCATCTCTATGATATTCCACGGACCATGGGTAATCGCCTAATAGCAAGCTATGGCCCCTAGTCGATGAATGAAGTGGGAAAACATATGAACCTGTTAGAATACACTTCGAGCATGTCATCTCATTCCTTCCGATATTTATGTTTCTTATCGATTCTGGGATCATGGTAAGGTCAAATCCTTATATTCGACATATCTTTAAACTTTATCTTGTGGATTTGATATCTCTAAGATATCGACTGCTTTGGTCAAAGACTTGTATCCACAACTTTAAGTTTCCTTGAAACATCTATAACTTTTATTATCAAAGTTATTGGATCCCATCTTAAAGCATACGTGACTTCGTACGTCAATCGCTCAAGGCCACCTAGTATTTATTCAAATGACGTGGATAGTCGAATGAGGATATACTAGTGAACCAAGAATACTATCGCACAAGTCATCATATGATCTCAGGTCAGAGGATATGATGACACTAATGTATTATTACGAAGATCAATGACCTTAAATAATGTTACCATGTGATCTTACGCTTCTGTGGTCGTGTTCGATATTTCATTCTACTAATGAAACATCTATTATCTGTGTCCTTATGATATGAGACTCATCATCCATTCTATTAATATCATATGTCAATCTAGACGACACACAACAGTATTGGTCAAGTGATATATTATTGTCCTGTATAACAATCACATTTTACCAAGAACTTAATTTGAGACATATATAAATATTGTTGACTCTCATAATCGCAATCCTCTTTTGGATTAACGATATTCATCTCATATAATGTCTCAGGACATACACATAAAATATGGATGTAATAATGTGTAGTTAACAAATGCCTTTTATTAATAAATTATAAACTATATTACAAATATTATGCCTTAAACCATTACACCCATAACTGGTTTTAGGGCATATACTCTAACAGTTTAGTGGCTTTTGATCAATACAAAAAATGTCTAGATTCATTCAATTTTCTCTCTAATTTTTCTCACTGTGCTTCTTCTATTTTTTCTCAAAAACAAACAACTTCTTCAGTTCTTAAATTGCAGATTTTACAGCAAGATGGCAAAATTAACTACGATGAATTTGTTGCGATGATGAGAAAAGGGACTCTCGATGCTGGTGGAGTAAGATAAAAATCCAAGTGCTAGTAGCATGTATATAATTAAGTCTTGAGGCTATTACTAATATGTAAGCAAAAGAAATTTAGGCTATTGTTAATATGTATGTTGGAAGTTGAATTTTGGATTAGAGGTGATAGCTACTTTTGTATTAATTGAATTCTTATATAATATTTTTGTTGGTTAATGGCCATAAAATTAAGAATATTGTATTTATTTTAGAATCAGGGTGTTATTTTACCCGATTTTTGTAAGAATGTTGAATGTATGAGATGCTTATATGAATTTAGATTTCAATACTATGTGATGTTTAGTTATGTTAGTTCAAATTTCATATATATATTATAAAACAGGAAAAATAGGTATATATTTAATTTTTTGTTTAAAAAAATTCTGATAACATGTCAACATAATTTACTGACACTTAATGGTAACATAAAATATTGATACTTAAAATTATATCAATATTTTAGCGATGTATTAGTATCAATATATAAGTGATATCTTCGTGTCAGAATATTACTAATATTGTTATGTTAGAATATTATTGATATTATTGTGTCAGAAAATTACAGACTCCAATAACTAGTGTCAATAATCTATTACCGACATCATTAACAAGTGTCAGTTAAAATATTTACCGACACTAATTTAGAATAATAAAGACCTTTTTTGACACCGTGAGTATTTTTCTAATGATTATGATGCCTCTAATAAATTCTCTCTCTACACCCCCATTTTCCGCATTAAATTTGACAACCATATTTTGAATTAATAATATCATCCTAATCAATTTGTCTTGCAATTATATTTTGTGAATAAAAACTTGAACCCCATCAGAATAACTTCTTCATTCCGAATTCGTATAAGCAAACTTATGCTACACACGAGCATTATCGCCAACATTCATTCTCTCGGGAGAATATTACATATTACCTCAAGTTATATATGGATTTACATAGAGAAGCATTCGTCTATGGCAAATGCCAATAATAAAGGCTAAATGAACTTGCATGCAATATCAGTTAGGCCAATCATTTTCCAAGTCTTAAACACATTATTCCAACTCAAACCTCCACCTTACATATACTAATCTCTGTTTATATATAATCTTATATCACAATGAAGGTCATTGTATAAAATCAAAGCAAAATCGCACATTGGAGCCTGCATCTGATATTGTCTGCAAAAGGAGGGTTTGAAAAGCAAAATAAATAATAGAGATCCAGATCTGCATCTAATAATTGAAGGTCAATTATGCTGCTAATGGGTTGTTACCGTCCCACTTCTTTGTTAGCTGTGAATATATATATATATAACAATGAACTCACAACATGCGAGGAAATGACAAGAAAACAGAAAAAAAAAAGTGCAGAGAATGTTCCTTGGCAAAACAAAATTGAAGGGATTGTAAATAGACATTCTTGATTCAGAAGTACAAAAGATTAAAGTGTTTATAACAGCAAGTCAGCGACTAAAGGTAATAGAATCGTTTAGTTTTGAGAAGTTGACAAGCTGGAAGAAACATAGTTACACAAACCCAGAGCCTCAAGGCCTTCCTTCCTCTGATAGATATTCACCAACTGAGGGATATCATCCACGTGTTTTGCCACAAACCTTTCAAAGAAAACCTTCTCAACAGGAGTTATGACCTGACTAAACTTCAAACTTTTCTTCTCCAACCCCTTCAACTGCAGAACTTTGATAACCAAACACCTTGGGATTGTCCTCTTTTCCAAGTTCATAAGGAACACGTTTGGATATTTGGCAACAGCTGTCGATTGCCAACCCATCTTGTTCACAACAAAATCAAATACACTGATTATTTTTTTCTCTGATGCAAGCAAATAATTAGGACGGCTTCTGAATGCCAGCTTAATGTCCTCGTCAGACCAACCCCATTTCCTAAAAACATCCAATTTGTGTTCCCAATTTGGTTGACTAACTGAAGCAAATGCCTGCATTGCAAGGATAAATGTACTTTTTTGAGGATCAAAACCCAGTTCGATAACCTTTTTAACATTGGCATCAAAATTATCCTGTCTTTGGAGAACAACCGAGGGATAACATGTTAAAACCAATGAGATAAATGGCTCAGGCATTCCAAGTTCTCTCAAGACTGCGAGTTTCGGGGACACTTTCTTTTGTAAATCATAACCAAAGATACGTGATTTTTTCCTAAAAGTTTTAACGACATTTTCATTAGAGAAAACCGCACTTTTGAGGAAATTATAACTAGGAATGAGTTGGTTCTCCAAGCTATGACACAAAATAGTTGGGTTTGATGAGCAAACATCAGCAAGTTCAGCATCGTTGACCCCGAACGATTTGAAAAACTCAAATTTAGGCAAGATAGATCTCTCAGGATGGGCTAAAGTAAACTCGGACGCCCCCTAACCAGTTTTGCAATATGATAAAATAACAAATGAGTACAATGAATATTAATATATTACATTTTACTACTAAACTTATATAAAATTTAACATTTTACTACTTTTCCATCCAAATCATTAGTTGACCATGACATCATGCTGACATCTCAAAGATAAAAGAGTCTTAACTCACAAATTATTATAAATTGTAGTCCATTTAAAGTATTTGGTTAATATGAGAATTTTAATTATTAAATATGTTGGTAAATTAAATTCTTTATTTTGTTGGGTTATAATGGACAGTTTAGAGACTGAAATATTTTTATAAATGTGATTATTGATTGCATCTCTTTTATTGTTATATATAAGATTTAAATAGGTTTTTTTTAAAGGGTATAATTGTAATTTTCACGTTTATTTTATTTAAGGATAAAATAGTCTTTTTAAAGGTCAACTAACTGTTTAGATAGAAAAGTAGTAAAATGTTAAATTTTATATAAGTTTAGTAGTAAAGTGTAATATGTTAATATTCATAAAACTCAATTGTTATTTTATCATAACTTTAGTAGTAAAACGTAAATAACCCTACAATAAAAATATATATTATAAATTTATAAAAATTATATTATAACAAGAAAACATATTAGAATATCCTATTAATATAAAAAACACTATTAAATTTTCTACAATTAACCTAATCTCTATAATTATTTTTTTATTATTAAATTATAAAATTAAAAAAATAAAATATTAACATAAGAAACCTATTACAATATAAAAACATAATCTACTATTAAAGTAATATATCTATTAATTTAATTAATTAATTAATATTTTAAAATATTTGAAGATATTCCAACTTCATTTGAAGTATAACATAAACTATATAATGTAAACCATCAATGTAACTGAAATATGTATGATATGCTCTGTAAATGCAAGATATAAAATGCACGCGTGGTTAAAACATGTTGAACTTGAACTGAAATCATGATTGAAAACAGTAGCATTGACTGAAAACTGAAATTTAAAAACTGAATCATGATATGAAAACTTACACGTTGTTGACAGTTGTTTTTCGTTCCAGGGGTAATTCAAGGAATCTACTCCTAGAACAAATTTCCCCAAGCAGTGAAATTGTTTGGTTAGTTGGGAACCAAAGTAAACTTGGCAAGCAAAGAAAAAATCACAGAGAAAACAAATGTTTAATGTGGTTCGGCGGAGAGTGGCTCCCACCTACGTCCACGAGAATAAAGAAGAGAAAATTTTACTATTAGCTGGGGTCAAGACCGACCAACTTTCTCTCTCTATCACTAAGCTTTTTAGAGCTCTTTTACAAATTGTAGAATATAAAAATGCTAACCAAAAGGAACCAACCTATGAAATTAAGACTTTGACTCCTTTATATAGACTTTTGAATCTACTATTCTACCAACCCACGAAGTCAGCTCACGTCAGCCTATCACTATCGCCCATGCTCTTTTTCCTTAACTACTCTGCAAACAGTAGCTCTAACCTTCTGATTCAACCACTCTCTGTCAGAAAAATTTATCATTCCCACCTTATCCTCTGCTACACGTTATGCCCATATAATAACCTGTAATTCAAGCACTCTCACGCAAGGGAAGTCTCGGACCAACTCTCATCATACTAGTCTTCTGGAGGCTCAAACTTTCGTGTAGGGCTTAAGTCATTCATATATAAGAATATGATGCTACGACCTTATCCTAAACCCCCGGGTCGGTATGCTAGGGTGAATGATGTCGAGTTTATTCTCTTCATTGCATCTTTTACCAGGTCTGACCCGTTGAGTCGATTCTGATTTCAGAGGCTGACACTGTGATTGGTTTAGAGTCTGGTACTGATGTTCGGCCTAAGACTGAATCTGACGTAGCTTATTTTATCAGGTCGGATGGTAGTAACGGACCACATCGGGTCAGCCTTCACAGATGCTCAAGTGCAATCGAATCTGATATCTTTTCATCAGGTCGGGTCGGTATCCCAACCTATCCTTCTCCACCGGTTCTGCCATCGGGTGTTCCTCAGCACTAAGGGCTCGAGCCATTCATACGATCTCTTATCCTCACATAGACCTTAGATCATCTATTAAGTGCAAACCTCATTATATCACTCTTTAGGCTTCAGAGTTCATCGGGGCTTAAAATCACCATCAACATCTGTCCCCTAATTCTCGGTATCAACGAGTTGGTGGGTTGATGTCTGGAACTATAAAAAAATGGTAGTTCCTTCTCATGTTGTTGCTCAACTTGATCAAGCTCAGAATCTCAAGTCTATCTCATCTCATAACCTGTACCACAATTGCAAGCTTCAATGCTCATTGTGAAAGTCCATGTCGAGTTCATAACCATGATCTAACACCCCTGCTTCTGATTCATATCTTGGTCATCTCTTCCACTAGGCCTTCTCTGACCGGAGGTTGATTAAGCACTCTGGTTAGTTCATTCACTGGTTTCTCTATTTAAAGAAGCCCATCTTTTGCCATCTCGGGCTGATGCATGCTCTTGATGTGCTGCAATCCCAAAAGAAAATGATATACAAAGACCTGCAAAAAAATGGTCACGGGGGAAATCTCTCATTCTCAGGCTATTATTAAGATAGTAAGGCTAAGGGGGAGAAATTATGACCCCGAGCTATCATAAGTCGACCGCAATGGAATGGACCCTCATGCGCCAACACACAGCAATAGGGCCTTGGTGGGACGTAACCTAGCCCTGAGCTAATCTTATAGAAAGAGGCCTTGGGGGAAAAATTTTGACCCCAAGCCATCTGAGTCACTTGGCTGTAAGTGAACAAACCTCTATTGCTCCAACATACTGCAATAAGGCATCGGCAGGACGTAACCCAGCCTCGAGCCAATACCAGCCACAAGGGAATCAACCTCATTGAGCCTCTCAGTTTGAAGAAGCTCATACATGCCCTCACACATCCTAGAGTCCCGGATGGGGGATTATCTGAAAAAACCTGCAAAAAAAAAAACAAACTACGAGGGAAAGCTCACTTCCCTGTGCCATTAATAAAATAAGAATGCCTCGGGGAGAAATTCTGACCCTGAGCTTTCTTATCCTTACAAGCTACAATTAGCCATAGTCTGGGAGCCTTAGAGGTTATGTACCTCCCAACCTAATCTCCCCAGGGATCTATGATCATCATGAGGCTACAATTGTCACGTAAGTCCCCCAACCCAAAGCTTCATGTTTGATGATGCCTCAGCATATCCCCATTATGTGGCTTGTGGTGGGCAACAATGTAAAATCTCCAAACGACTCTTGGGTCAGTAAAGTTAACAAAAACATAGCATTTGTTCAACCCATTTTTAAAATCAATTGGCAAGTATAAGAAATCAAATGCTGACACAAAGACCTCTTAATTGAGTTATGCCTTTTAATCTTCCTCCATGCAATGTTCTACGAGGAAATCCATCAAAATTTCACGAGTGAATCTATTGGGCATATTTCTGATCATAAATGTAGTGGTATTGCCATAGTTTCTGACAGGCAAAATAAGATGTTTCTGTTGCTGTAAATTTCTAAAAGAATGGAAGAAGTCATCCCAATGATTAAACTCGGGCCTCCAATTTTTCAGCTGACTGCTTCTTCTTATATTCCTCCCGTTGGTAGTTCAGTGAATGGCTCAACTATAGCAACGTAGGGTGGTTGTTGCACTACCACTTGTTGATGATCAAATATTGAAGTGGAATAGTGAGGGAAAATGAGGACTCCATAGGTTTCAAGATATGGACATGGAATTGGAAGGTAGCAGTTTTGGAAATAATAGTAACTATTAATACAATAAGGTTGTTATTTCCTCTCTCATTTCGAGAGTCTTCCCTTTCATGCAGCAGGGTTTCTTCCATTTTCTCCATCCATTCCATCGTCGAAGCCCTGAGGTTTCCATCTCCTGCCATCACCTAAGTATGTTTGCTACTTTTTATATTGTTCCTCAATGACGGCGCCAACTGTTGACGGGTATTTTTCATTATGAGTAATTCGAGAAATCTACTCCTCGAACAAACCTCCCACAAACAGTGAATTAGTTTGATTAGTTGGGAACCAAAATAAACTTGGCTGGCAAGCAATTAGAAAATCACAGAGAGAATAAAGATTTAACGTGGTTCGGTGAAAAGTGGCTCCCACCTACATCCACGAGAACAAAGAAGGAAAATTTTATTATTAGCTTGGGTCAAGACCGACCAATTTTCTCTCTCTATCACTAAGCTTTTTAGAGCTCTTTTACAAATTGTATAATATAAAAATGCTAACAAAAAAAACAATCTATGAAATTAAGCCTTCGACTCATTTATATAGACTTTCGAATGTACTATTCTTCAAACCCAAGATGTTAGCTCATGTCAACCTGTCATTGTCACTCATGCATATTTTCCCCAACTGCTATGCAAATAGTAAATCTAGCCTTCTGACTCAACCACCCTCTGTCAGAAAAAAGTCATCAATACCACATTTATCCTCTGCTACACGTTCTGCCCATGTGAAAACCTGTAATTCAACCACTCCCACGATGTTCCGTGTATCGAAAGGGAAGTCTCTGTTAGGGTTGGTGATCTGAGCGCCAATCCAGATCGTATTTATGTCCGATTCATGAATACGAGCAATACCTTTTTCCATAATATTACTAATTTAAATGGTACCACCTCTTGTCTTTTATATACATATTCGATCTAATTTCGATTAGATTGAAAATAAATTTATTTAGTGATATGTATATATATTAGACAAAGACCCCAGGATTTACAACGTAGTGCGCAGTTACAACATAATTTGTAATTAACATTGGAAAGTGTCACTATAAATTGTATATCCTTAAATTAAGTTCCTGGTCAAGATTTTCTAACACGGGTCAGTTAGTAAAATCCGTTGAGACCAGTACATGTTGTATATCGGACTTGGTTCGATGGCTTATCCCAATGAACCATGAGTCTTAGGAGACTCGTATAGACGTGTATGTGTTTATTTGATAAACACTGAACGACTCATCGAAGATTTCCTAATAGATGGTGCACCAACGTCAATAGGAATCTTCTCGGGTTGAGTAGCATAGTGATTCATTGACATGAGATACCACTGTGGATATATGAGTTATCCTCCACATTTAGATGAGAGTCACGTCATCGATCTATTTAGATCAGACCTCCGCCTGTTCGTTGGGTGTGGACTCATGCTCATGATATCCAGTGAGTATCAAGAAAGAATCTGTATGTTCTGTGTACAGAGCATATGTAGTCTATATTTGATTAGCAATCTGTTAAATCTATGGTCATAGTATACTTCAGAAGTGAGTTCCGAATGTTATTTAGAGATTGTTGATAGATACGTCGACGAGATTATTCCTATAGAGATTTGACGTTTATATCTATATCTCTGGGATAATCCGGATACCTGTGACGGATGGATTATACGTATGTAGTGACCTCGACCTGTATGATTCAACGAGTTTATCCGTGGTCATCATGATTTACGGGTGGGTGAATTATGGACACAAAATTGGATTTCATGACGGATATGCCTGAATCTAGAAAGTCTCACTAATGAAATATACTCGTAGAGCACTAGGACAACTGTTATGAATAATATTGATAATTTATAACTCGTTTAACGGTTCAACGAAAAATACATGCAATCGGGACCTAACAGTCATTTCTGAATTAATGTGTATTTGTATTTAACACTTGATTTTATTAAATACACATTAATAAAATATCAATTTGTGATATTTGAAATTTATCATTAATATATGTATTTGTGATATTTAATGTAAATATAATACATATATTTAAGATATTTATATTTAATTATTTAATTGTTAAATAATTAAACTAATTAATAAAATAAATATCTTTCATAATGTTTTTTTTTCTTTTTAATGGCATGAAACCATTGCTCCATTTGTTTGATCACTTTATTAAAGATAAGAGTTACTTTATTAAAGCAAAATGTGAACTAATGATATTGTTACAAAATAAAATAATTGTTATTATTCTTTTTGGTTCCAAATTTTTGGCCATTAGGTTTTTGTTAACAAAAAAATTATTATTTTTTGAAGAACAACACTTAGACAAGTTCAACAAAATTTTACAAAGTGAGTTGAGAGAAAATTGAAGAAAGAAAGGAAAAATCAAAGCCAAAAATTTAGAATTTTTATAAGTTTCTTACACTTTCTTCTACATAGAAAATGCTTCTATTATTCTTAACTTCAAATTGTGTTGTTAAGTTTATTTCTCTACTCTTTAAGTTTGTAATTAAATTTGTTGGAAGCTTGTTTGCGGATGTTAAGCATGTATGATTAATTTATAAGCTTATTAGTGTAATTAAGCTTAATAAATTAATTAGAAATAAAGTTGTTATTCTAGAGTTAATTAGCCATTCATAATTAACCTATAATTATTCTTGATTAATTTCATGATGGTGAGACTTGATTGGTGTGGTAATTGGATGATTAAAGTGATGAATTTTGTCAATTTAATGTAAATTGTCTAATTTGAGTAATTTGTGAAATTAGGGTTCTTAACCCATTCAAATTTTGGGAATTTTCATATATATGATATAATTTGATGTATATTTGATGTATGTCAAATTTGGGATTGATTGGATTTGATCTTGATGTGTTTTGAACAATTTGGGCCAAATTGCAATTAATAAAAAAATATGGGCTGTTTTCGTAATTCTGGAAACATCTGGGCAGTTTCGAAATTCTGGAAACGTTTCTGGTTTATGCTGCAAATTTTATAAATTATTTTGGGATTGATTTGGAATCAATTAAATATATATTTGACAATTTAAGGACCAAAATGATTAATTTGTAAAGTGTAGGGGTCTTATAGCAATTAATGGAATTCTGAATTTTTAGATAAAAATTCAATTTTTATTTATTGAGTAATTAAAATAAATTGGTTTATTTTAATTGCCCAAGAAATTATTTATCGGAAATTATTTCGGAGTGAAAATACGCGAAAGCGGCGTTACCGGGTAACGGCTGCCCAAACAGTGAACTGGGTACTATTTGGGCAGCCCACGAACTGTCCAAATATTTTTGGGGCTGATTTGGGCAGTCCCCATTAGAATTGGTTGGTCGGTTCGGCCGGAAACGCGTTTATGCTATTTTGTGGAAAAATATTTTCGTAAACATTTCGCGATGTTTCTATATTATTTATGTCGTTATATGATATCGAATAATTATATTTGGGTGAAATATGAATGAATTATGAATATTGGTATTAAATAATTTATTCGTAATTTTAAAAAATTTTAAACTACGATTTCCCCTGAACAACGCTTCTTTCGCTGCGCCTCCCTGATTTGACCCTAACAAAAATGGTATCAGAGCGAGTCTGATCCTGAACACCCGATATGATTAGTCCTTTAAAATTCAATGTTTAATTTAATCATTACTTAATACATGCATGTGTTTATTTAATTTGATTAAATAAAGTAAGAGCATCTTTTGTTGGAAAATCATCGTTTAAATAAGGTTTTAAGAAAGTAACTAGTATAAGGAATACTTCTTTCTTCGTCCGCCTTGTAAATACGGATGTAAATATTTTCATGATGCTATGGCTGTAACGTGCCAAAGCTGTGCGGTTATGGTTGAAGATAGTTCATTTGTGCCGGTAGAACTTAAAAGTGAAAGTGGAAATCCTGAACGTGCCAAAGCTGTCAAGACTACATCGGTAGCTTGAGTTTGACATTGACAAGTTTAACCTTGATACACCTCCTTGTGAAATTGCCAAAGCTATCATAACAAGAAACGATCAGGACCGAACCCAGGAGTCACAGTGAGTGTGATTGACAATGAGTTGTCTACGTAATGAATATACGTAGGCGAGAACATGTCAAAGCTGTGAGTCGAAATATATTCATGGGGTCCACTTCCCACTATGGAATTCAATATAATTATTGAATTCTCATTTCCGTTGGGGATTATGGTATTATGTAAAGTAGTGGGAGACACTGCTAGGTTAAAAATTCATAACCGATGCAGTGTGTAATATTATGAAAACTGTCGCTTATGTATTTTCCTTCTTCTATTTTTACATAGAATTAGGCTTTTATCCACTGCATGCATATTATATATGTTTTTTGACTTCAATTATGGTTGCAGATTTCTAGAATATGTTCTAGATTAATATAGATAATGATATAATCCTTATAGACAAAATAGTTTCTTATGCAGTAAAGATTGACATGAAGTGGTTCATGTCTCGAGATTCTTCACTGGAATGAAGAAAACCCCATTAGGTATTTGTTTATCGAAAAATGACGTTTCTTGGCTTCAGTGACATTCATAGGTCACATGTCAGACACTATTTGTTTTTCGATTATTTGCAAATATTGTAATAATTTGAAAGTAAATAATAAAGCTAAAGAAAGAAGATGCGTATAGTTGTGTATAGAAAATATTGATTTTCACAATACGACAACTGTAGATATTGGATATCAGATCTCCCGTCTAGTTATTTAAAATATTGTTGAATAATTGTTTCGATATTTGATATCAGAACTTGCGACTATTTGATAGTTACTTGTTATTTGTAAACAGTTGTTACATATTTTAAAATGACTAGTAGTGTCATTAACGAATAGATAAACATTAAGAAAACTATTCGGTTAAGTAAATAACTTAGAACGTTATTTTATGAGATTTTATCACTTAACTATTGAATGCTTATTCCATATGGTAAATGATGGTCTGATATGATATCACACCACATATCCTTATCCATTTAACGAATATAGTATTCGGAAAGGTGACTAAATCTCATTTAACCAATGACTGTCATTGGAATAGAAAATTTATTAAATTGATACATTGGATGTATGTAATTTAATGAATTGTAAATTGCTTAAGGTAGTTTTCTTTACTTCGTAACTTAGTCAATGTGACTTGGTTACGTGTTTCTGATGAAACGCAGATAGAATATTTTGACTGGTTCAAAGATATTCCATCTGAAGTTTTGAAAATTGTATCTTTAAAATTCATCGTGAGTCTTTGAATTGTTCAAAGATGTTTGATGATCAAACATATGAATTTATGGTAATTTTTTCTAAGATTATTCAATGAATTTAATTCTTACATTTCCATGATTCCATATTGATGGAATTGATTAATGGAAGAAATCAGATCTTATGCGATTTGATTCATTTGATATTGAGAGTTACCGAATTAATTTCAATACTCTTGGGGATATGCTCAAGTAACACTAATTCATCATTTTAATTAATGTTCCATTAGTTTCTACAGTTACGTATATGATGTGTATAAGTAGAAAATTCAAATATTGAAATGTTTGAGATTTGAATCTATCTTTTATATAATTGTTATATAATTGATATTACTTGCGCCTCAAAGGTACGAGTAGAAATTTATCATTTATTTTATTTAATAAAATATTATATTTTATTTGATAAAATATATTTTCTACGATATTGAGTAATAAAATTGTTTATTATTTAGTGTGTAACATTGGATGTTGACTATTGTATAAAAGACTTGACTTATTGAAGTCAAATACAGTGATAAACTATAAATGTAACTAAATAATTAATAAGATGAAAATACCCTTTTATTACTTCCATATAAGTGCTATAGGATGTCAGAATCATTCGCAAAGTATTTGATACTTAATGGTTATGTTGTTTTCTTATCAAAGAAAATTATCCTATAACTTATAGTGGAACGATATTTGATATTGATTCCGGAAATTAACATTAAACAATAGATCTAAGATTGTTCATAGCTTACTACGATCAAGTTTAGAACTTGATTGAGCTTAAGTTATGAAACATTCATAAAATGTGCAAATGGTTTGCGCAACAAAAGCAAAGTGAGCTTATTAAAGGTTTGACCTTTACAGTATGACAGTTAGAAAAGTTATACTCAACAATCTATTGTACATTCTGAGGAAACTTGTCTCTAGTCGCATTGATTGAATAATTTAAGATCTGTTGGTTAATGATGATATTAAATTGTACATTTTAGCTAAATAATACAAAGTGACGTTTCTGAATGGTTTCTTCAGATAAGAGATCCATTGTGATTTCTTAGTTTGAAGAGTTCATTTTGGAATGATCCATTGTCTTATATATAATATTCATCTTTCGTAAATGATGATTCCTTTTCGAAAGAGATGTTGACTAAAATGTCTAATCAATCTTATGCATCATAGGATGATGGCATAATGAATACTAATAGAGTACGATAAGAGATATCAATTTAATTATAATTGTTACGAGTTATTTTGATATCCTTTAGACCATAAGATGTGTCTTGAAATATGTTCTTTATTATCTTTGAGATATTAAGAACAAGGTTCTTATTAATGGAGAATGAATCCGCAACCATTAGGGTCAGATTAGTTTTGAGTCTAATTATGACGTTAGACAGTCTATGTCAAAAAAAGTCAGGAAAGATGCAGTGAGAGTGTCACAGATGATTCTACTGTGTGAGTAGAATTAGTTGTAACTTATGAAATATTGAATTATGAAGTTGCAAAATGACCTCGTAGATTAGAAGTTTTTTATTAGTGTTGTGTTTGTGGTTGTCTACATAATATTTTGGATTTGATCCGTAAATACTTAGACAACTTAGTAGGTAAAGCACAATATTGATACGACATCTGAGTCATATTGAAGTAGAACTTAGTTTCTACAAAATATGAATGATGCTTGCTAAGGAAAATGATTGTGTTTGTTGGACAAACTGAATCTGTCATAGCGGGCTTACTTGTTGTTACCTACCTCTTGAGCTCTAGGTGAGTTCTTGAGGGACATGAGTATGTGATACACATTGGGATGTGTATATGATACCATGGATTGGTACAAAAGCAAGTGAGAGAAATTGTTAGGGTTGGTGCTCTGAGCGCCAATCCGGATTGTATTTATGTCTGATCCATGAATACGAGCAATACATTTTTCCATAATATTACAAATTTAACTGGTAGCACCTCTTGTCCTTTATATACGTATTCGATCTAATTTCGATTAGATTGAAACTAAATCTGGTTTAGTGATATGTATATATATTAGACAAAGACCCCAGGATTTACAACGTATTACGCAGTTATAACATAGTTTGTAATTGACATTGGGAAGTGTCACTATAAGTTGTATATCCTTAAATTAAGTTCCTGGTCAAGATTTGCTAACACGGGTCGGTTAGTAAAATCCGATGAGACCAGTACATGGCGTATATCAGACTTGGTCTGGTGGTTTATCCCAATGAACCATGAGTCTTGGGAGACTCGTATAGACGTGTAGGTGTTTATTTGATAAACACTGAATGACTCACCGAAGAATTCCTAATAGATGGTACACCAACGTCAATATGAATCTTCTCGGGTTGAGTAGCATAGTGATTCTTTGACTTGAGATATCACTGTTTATATATGAGTTATCCTCCACACTTAGATGAGAGTTACATCACCGATCTATTTAGATCAGACCTCTGCCTGTTCGTTGGGTGTGGACTCATGCTCATGATATCCTGTGAGTACCAAGAAAGGATCCGTCAATTCTGTGTACATGGCATAAGTAGTCCATATGTGATTAGCAATCCGTTAAATCTATGGCCATAGTATACTTCGGAAGTGAGTTCTGAATGTTATTTAGAGATTGCTAATAGATACGTCGATAGGATTATTCCTATAGAGATTTGAAGTTTATATCTATATCTCTGGGATAATCCGAATACCTGTGAATGAGAGATTATACGTATGCAGTGACCTCGACCTTATAATTCAGCGAGTTTATTCGTGGTCATCATGATTTATGGGTGGGTGAATTATGGACACGAAATTAGATTTCGTGACGGATATGCCTAAATCTAGAGAGTCTCACTAATGAAATATACTCGTAGAGCACTAGGGCAACTGTTATGAATAATACTGATTATTTATAATTCATTTAACGGTTAAACGAAAAATACATGCAATCGGGACCTAACAGTCATTTCCAAATTATTGTGTATTTGTATTTAATACTTGATTTTATTAAATACACATTAATAAAATATCAATTTTTGATATTTGAAATTTATCATTAATATATGTATTTTTGATATTTAATGAAAATATAATACATATATTTAAGATATTTATACTTAATTATTTAATTGTTAAATAATTAAACTAATTAATAAAATAAATATCTTTGATAGTGTTTTTACTTTTTAATGGCATGAAACCATTGGTCCATTTGTTTGATCACTTTATTAAACTTTATTAAAGAAAAATGTGGACTAATGAAATTGTTACAAAATAAAATAATTGTTATTATTATTTTTGGTTCCAAATTTTCGGCCATTAGGTTTTTGTTAACAAGAAAATTATTTTGTTTTGAAGAACAACACTTAGACAAGTTCAACAAAATTTTACAAAGTGAGTTGAGAGAAAATTGAAGAAAGAAGGAAAAATCAAAGCCAAAAATTTAGAATTTTTGTAGGTTTCTTATACTTTCTTCTACATAGAAAATATTTCTATTATTCTTAACTTCAAATTGTGTTGTTAAGTTTGTTTCTCTACTCTTTAAGTTTGTAATTAAATTTGTTGGAAGCTTGTTTGAGGATGTTAAACATGTATGATTAATTTATAAGCTTATTAGTGTAATTAAGCTTAATAAATTGATTAGAAATTAAAGTTGCTATTCTAGAGTTAATTAGCCATTCATAATTAACCTAGAACTGTTCTTGATTAATTTCATGATGGTGAGACTTGATTAGTGTGGTAATTGGATGATTAAAGTGTTGAATTTTGTCAATTTAATGTAAATTGTCCAATTTCAGTAATTTGTGAAATTAAAGTTCTTAACCCATTTAAATTTTGGGGCTTTTCATATATATGATATAATTTGATGTATATTTGATGTATGTCAAATTTGGGATTGATTGGATTTGATCTTGATGTGTTTTTGAATAAATTAGGCCAAATCACAAATAATAAAAAAATCTGGGCTGTTTTCGTAATTCTGGAAAACTCTGGGCAGTTTCGGAATTCTGGAAAAGTTTCTGATTTATGTTGCAAATTGTATAAATTATTTTGGAATTGATTTGGAATCAATTAAATATGTATTTGATAATTTAATGACCAAAATGATTAATTTGCAAAGTGTAGGGGTCTGATTGCAATTAATGATAAATCTGATTTTTCAGATAAAAATTCAGTTTTTATTTATTGAGTAATTAAAATAAATTGGTTTATTTTGCGCAAGGAAAATATTTATCGGAAATTATTTCGGAGTGAAAATACGCGAAAACGGTGAAAAACGGCGTTACAGGGTAACAGCTGCCCAAACAGTGAACTGGGCACTGTTCGGGCAGCCCACGAACTTTCCAATATTTTGGGGCTGACTTGGGCAGTCCCCATGATCATTGGTCGGTCGGTTCGGCCGGAAATGCGTTTTATACTATTTTGCGGAAAAATATTTTCGTAAAAGTTTCGCGATGTTTCTATATTATTTATGTCGTTATATGATATCGAATAAATATGTTTGGGTGAAATATGAATGAATTATTAATATTGGATATTAAATAATTTATTCACAATTTTAAAAATTTTAAACTACTATTTTGCCTGAACAACGCTTCTTCCGTGACGCCTCCCTGATTTGACCCCAACAGTCTCTACCAACTATCATCATACCAGCTTTCTGGAGGCTCAAACATTCATGTAGGGCTTACATCATTCACATATAAGCACATAATGCTACGGCCCTGACTTAAACCCCAGGGTCGGTGTGCTGGGGTGAATGATGCTGAGTCGATTCTCTTCGTTGCTTCTTTTACCAGGTCTCACCTACTAAATCGATTCTGATTTCAGAGGCTGACATTGTGATTGGTTCAGAGTTTGATGCTTTCAGAGTCTGGTACTGATGTTCTACCTAACTTCAAATCCGACCTAGCTTCTTTTATCAGGTCAGGTCCGTAGTAACGGACCATATCGGGTCGGCCTTTACAGATGCTCAAGTGTAATTGGATCTGATATCTTTTCATCAGATCGGGTCGATATTCCAACCCATCCTCCTTAATTTATGCCCTCAGGTGTTCCTCATCACTATGGGCTCAGGCCATTCGTCTGATCTCTCATCCTCATAAGGACCTTGGACCATCTGTTAAGTACAAACCTCAGTATACTCCTCTTCAGGCTTCAGAGTTCATCGGGCTTAAAATCACCATCAACACACATAAACTGAAATCTTTTATCTATAATTATAAAACATGATTGTAAGCTCAAAACTTAAAATAAAATCTTTTATCTATAACTGTAAAACATGATTGTAAGCTCGAAACTTAAACTGAAATCCTGAGTTGAAAACATGATCATGAAATCTAGCATCTGAAAAATTACATATGCAATAATCGGGATTGAGATGTCTCTCCCGTATTGCCATAAGTACCGAGATTAGGCCTTCGCCTCGCGTATGCTTGTTATGTTCTAAAACATGAAAACTCACACCAGTATCGAAACCCAGGGGCGTGAAACCTACCTAGCAGGACCTGACACCACGTAAGTAGAGGAAACAGATAACTGAACATGTTGGGCCTTATGGGGCGATCAGTGCCTCATAAAGCAATTTGAGCAATCACGAGCTCCTTAAAGCTGAAGGATGACTTGGTACTGGTGGTTTGAAAATATATTTTTGTAACATACCCATTTTGGAGATACTACCGGAAGGGAATAGGTTGACATACCTCATAAGCCTCTGACTTTCTGAATGTGGTCATCATTACCAATCCCATCTCAAACACAACTCATGCAAAGGGACCATTGCCTAACTCAATAACATGGAATGCATTTTAATACTCTTAATTATATACTCAAAAATACTTCTAGTTTACAACTCTATTCATGGACACTTTTATCACATTACAATGATTTATACAATACTAATGTATGATATGTAACTTTACTTTGACACTGGCTGTGCTAAACCTCTGTACTTAACCTGGTGGACTCAACACTCTAGTGACTGCCATCAGTATCCATCCTCTCGAGCTCATCCTCTAGGTAAATCTGCAAAACAGAAACACTAAGAGTGGGCGGGGTTAGATTGTTTGAATGACCTAATGAGTGGACAGTTAGAAATGGAAACTGAAATACTTATGAAACATTCATTGTCCTGAAATCAAAATCATCTCAAGAAAATTGATCTTTTCTGAAAACTCTTTCTCATCTAAAAATACATCTCTTTATATAAAACTTTTTTGGAAATCCTTTTTGTCTGCAAAACTTTGAGATCTTCTGTAAAACTAAATTTTTTCTAAAACTCTTTCATAAATATGTTCTGCTGAAAGTCTTTCATAAATCTGTTCTTTCTAAAACTCTTTTCTAAAACCATCATTTCTGAAAACCATATTTCTGAGAATCTGTAGAAACCCTGACGCATGAGGGCGTTACGTATCGTCGTCCATCCATACGCCTAAACTAGTGTCTTGGGGTGTTACGTATCGCCGTCCCCCAAGCCACTGAACTAGAGCCAGGACTGCTAATCCATGCTATCATCATGATCTTGAATTTAGGGTCTAGGGCCATTACGTATCGCCTTCCCCTAGCCATGAAATTTGGATATCGGGGCATTACGTATCGCCGTCCCCCTAGTCATGATCTATATGTGCACATGTTTATATCTGTCAATTCTCATAAGTCACATCTCAGGTGGGTTTTTCCCTACTTTTAAAATCAAAACTTTCTCAAACATTCTTATTCATAAAAAGCTTGAAATAAACTTGGTTAATGCCATGTGCACTTAAAAGTAAGTCTCAATTGAAAAACAAATAAGTAAATATCAACTTGAAAAGAAAAAGTCAACTCACTGATTAACAATTATTGCCAATGATCTTGGATGGGATTGAAGAGATTCCTACGGAAAAGCTAATTCGTCCTATATTTGAGTATGGTTAGTATATTTAAACTGAGAAGCTAATCATGATCATGGATGTGATTAATACACATACGTGTCGTATACTAAACCTTTAGGGTGCCATCAAACATCCTAAGATGAAATCGAAATATGCTAAAATTGATCCTGAAAAAGGGTTACACGTCGCGACGCTAGGTGCTGAGTGTCGTGACTCCCAAGCGAGCAGAGTTGAGGCAGAAAGCATTTTCATGTTACGTTTCACGACGCTATATGTTCCGCATCACGATGCTATATGTTCCGACCCAAGGCAGAGAGCACCTTCTGATTACACGTCATGACTCATACATGATCAAACCTGAGGCAGAGAGCATTCATATATTCGACGTCGCAACACTAGCCTGATTTCAGGGCCAAATACTAGTTCTTCATAGTCAATGTCCAAAGTAATTCCAACATCATCATCAACCCAAGACACTTATTCCTTACTCTTGCATTAACATAATATGAAAATAGATCAAAATAACTCCCCATTGTTGACAAAATTAGACACCACAACCAAGATATTTATTTCCTCACTCAATATCATCACTAACACCATTACAAGCATTATACATCTATAAAGTAAAAATTATCAAATGTGAATATATAGACTCATTCCTACCTCTTCACTGTTGATTTCAATCCCCAAATTATTGCTTTAGAGCTTGAACACACCCTTTTTAGCTTGCTTGAGTTGATCTTCATCCTTGCCTCTCCACAATTTTGGGCATTCCTTTGGAAAATTTTATTCTTTCCCTCTCCCTCTTCTCGTGGTTCCAAGGTCAAAATGAAGGGCTCAGAGAGCTTTTTAATTTTCCTTGCCATACTTGTTATTCTCTAGAAAAATCTGAGGACCTGAAGGATATTCTTCTTCATGGGCAAAAAAAAAATTAGAAGGTTATTTGGCTTATTAGGCTTCATTAATATTTGAGTGACTTAGGTGATAGATTTGGCTTTAGTCAAGTCTTTGATTTTTTTTTGAAATTATTTATAGGAGGAATTATGGACCCTTATGTAATAAGTCCATGAGCCCTCACAGTCCAAATCATCTCTGAATTTATCTATAAGGTATTTATACTTTGTAAAATTTAGTATTCAAATTGTCGTATTTTGGCCGAGTCATTAAATAAACTTCTAGCTGTTATAATTTTTCCACCTGAATTACTTATATGAACATAATTAAGAACATAATCATGAAAACATGTTCTGAAAATCATAAATGTGAAAACACACATTGAAACATAAGTTGAAAACTTAAGCATGAAATGTATTTCATGACGGGAATCAGAGAAACATAAACTGATTATGCGTGAACATGATTAAAGAAAATATGACATGAAAATGGAATAACATAATGGAAAATTGACATGCGTGATATGTGAATGACATGAAAACACTAATTGAAAACCTATGACATGAACCATAAACGTGAAGGCAGAACATGACATCATTGTAACATCCCTCATTTGGAGATGCTACCGGCAGGGAATAGGTCGTCATATCCCCCTAAGCCTCTGAATTTCTGACTATTGACAACACTACTACTCTGTCTCAAACATAAACTCATACATGAGACCATTGCCCAATTCAAAGACATAGAATGCATGATAAAACATATAACTATATACTCAACATTACATCTCTTTAAAACTCTGTTCATGAACACTTCTAACACAATACACACATAATCTCAACAATACCAAATGTATGATACAAGACTTTTCTTATACTGTGATTGAACCGTATCTCTAAATTGACCTGGTGGACTCAACACCCTAGTGACTGCCATCAATATCCATCCTATCGAGCTCGTCCTCCTGGTATACCTGCAAAACAAAAACACTGGGAGTTGGGGGATTGTTTGAACGACCTAGTGAGTGGACAATTTAAAACAAGAACAAAAATGCTTTTGAAAATCCATTATTCTAAATTCAAAGACTTCTCAAGGAAATGAATCTTTCTTGAAATCTCTTTACTTATCTGAAAAATAATTCTCTGTCTGGAAAACTTCTCTGAAAACTACTTTTGGTCTATAAAACTCTGGGTTTCTCTTAAAAATGTTTCTCTTGAAAACACTTTTATAAACCATCATTCTAGAAACCATGTCTCTGAGTATCTCTAGAAAACTTGACGTATGGGGGCGTTACGTATCGTCGTCCCCACATACGCCTAAACTAGTGGTCTTGAGGCGTTACATATCGACGTCTCTCAAGCCGCTGAACTGGAGCCAAGTGAGTAAATCCAGGTCATTGGGGCGTTATATATCGTCGTCCTCTAATGCATGCCACTGTCATGTCCTTGAATCTAGGGTCTAGGGGAGATACGTATCGACGTCCCCATATCCCTGAAATCTTGGATCTAGGGGCATTCGTATCTCTGTCCCCCTAGTCATGCTCTACATGTGCATATGTCATTTCCGTCAATTCCAGTAACCGTCAATTTCATGTCTGAGTCAAGTTACATCTGAGTTGGGTTTTCCCCCATGCCTCCAAAAATCACAAAACCATGTTTTATGAATCATCACTTTTTAAAACATTGCTCAAAATAGTTTTATTTATAAATCATCTGAAATAAATTTGGCTAACGCCCTAAGTGCAGAAAAGTAAGTTTCAAGCTCAAAAACATGTAAGTAAACAAAACTTAAGAAAAGAGTCCACTTACAGAATTAGGATCTGGCTGGTATTCCTTCGCTTCATCGAAGAATATTATGGTTCCTGCGATGATCTATAATTGAGAACTCAATTAGAAAATAAGGTATGAATCATGTTTTGGAATTAAACTTAGTTTTCAAATTCAACACATATATAGACATAACACGATGTATTATACTTGCGACTTGTCGTAAGGCATGTATATGTGTTGATACAAAACCCTTAGGGTGGCCTCTAATATTCTAGGATGAAATTGGAAGGGTTAAATATGATTCTGGAAATTGGTGGCGTATCGCGACTTTGGTCCCTTGGTGTCGCGACGCTCATGAGGCAGAGAGCTTCATATGTTTCTGCGTCGCGAAGCTGGAGTAATTGGCATCGCGACGCCCCAATGAAAGAACTAAAAAAGAGACCATCTTATTGCTACGTGTCGCGATGCTAGTCCATTGGCATCACGATGCTCGACTGATTTCAGGACCAATCATGATTCTTCAATATGACAATGCTCAAAGTAATTACCCCCACAATCATCCAATTTCAACATATATCAAAACTCATCTCATAATTTCAACCCAAACACAACTATTATCTAATATCATCAAGTCTCAAAGAATAATTCCCCAACAGATTTATACACATAAAAGGTTTATTCCATGCTAAAACCATCAAGACACTTCTCAAAATGCATGATAATAATGATTTCAATGCCAATTAAGCAAATTCCAACTCTAGGGCATGCATGGTGTGAATTTAGGGCTTCGATTTCCTTGCCCAAAACTGAAAATTAATAAGAGAAAAAGAGTTAGAAGCTTACTTTTTGTGATTGGAACTTGAGAATCATCACTATTTTATCAAAGTTTGTATGAGGAAGAAGAATTTTTTTTGAAAGCTTTCTTGCCCTTGCTCACGTTTTTGCCTTTGAAGGGGTTGAGTGAATAGTGTCCTTTATATAGGCAATGGCTGAGTTTTGTTTAATGAAATGAGTGGTTGATGGTGCCACATACCCAAATCTAGGTCATTCTCAAAATTATTGTAGCAGTCGTAAAAATCTCAATTTTAACTTATTTCTGATTTGAATTTGGAAAAATGTCCAACGCAGAAGTTGTAGGTCTCGATCTTAGATTTTTGACGATATAAATTACATGAAAATCGGAGATCGAATGAGAAAACTAGTGCCTAAATACTAAGGGCTTTCTAGAATAGAATATAAACTAAATTTCGTATCGGAACTGCGAGGAATTTACTGAATTTCCCAAAAGTCATTTCATGAGTGTATACATGTTTGAAAATGATTTATATCATGTATCATGCGTCACATAACATAACATTCATCAGGATTACCAGGGTATTATAAATTCTCCCCCTCTTAAATAAGATTTGTCCTCGAATCCCTTTATGAGGTTCAATGTCCAGGTCCGCCTTGGCTCTAGTATTTCAACGTCTCAGCTACTCTTATTCTCCTTAAATTTCTTTCTACTTTTCTAATCAACCACTCAATATTATGACTCATGAGGATTTCTTTCCCTGGTACACTCTATTCGACCTTTATATGAGTACAAGTTCAGAATTCGTCAACCATTTGATCTTTGGAAATCCCCTTATCGACCTTTTTATCTCGTGTGGTTTTTAGATTTGTATAATGTATTCTATCCATATAAAGGTGTAAGCTTTTCAGGAAACTTATCAAATCATAAAATGGTCATCATTTTCTTTTCAATCCTTGCAATCTTTCATCAAAACATACTAACTATCGAATTAGGTTTATTCTTTATTAAAACTGTTTATTCCTTGGTTTGTAGTTCCCATAACACTTATCGTCTAAAAAAACTGACCGGCGTAAACACTCACGTATAACGCAAACGCACGTATCTTTCAAGTAGTATAAAAATATCGATCCCACGAGGACTTAATTCCTACTATTGTTATTAATTATTGATACTATTTATTTACAAGTATCTAATTATAGGGAGAATGGAATTGATTGATTTTGGTTGGTTGAATGTGGATTTTGCTAAATAAAATACTTAAAGACACAAAAGAAAATACTAAGGAAAATAATAAAAGACTCAAAGATCTAGGGTTGTGACTCCACACAATATTATTATAAAGATGAATTGATTTTCTTATTTATGTGTAATAAATCAGATTGCTAACCTGGAACACGAAAATATGCAAAAGCCTATGTCGATGGTCAGACGTAAATACCCAGTATAACCCAATTGAACCATATGTCTATGTCAACCAAATTACCTGGATTCATTAATATTAAGTTCCAATTATGGCTACCCCCGCCTGACAGGTATATGTCTATCCTATAAGAAAATCTATTAAAGGGTTATCTATCCTCAAGGAAGATCGTGGGCTATTGAATCTAAGGCTGAAACTTAAAATCCCTATGTCTAGTTCATTTTAAGTTTACCACATCAATCTTATTGGTGATCAGATAACAAGAAGCATTAAGCTTAAGACTCAATAAACAAACTAAAGAATTACCCAATAAATAATTAAATCAATTATTAAGCCTAGTAATATTGTGTTTCATCACTTCCCTAGAATAAAATAAAATGCTGGGGGTTAGAGGATCCACATTTAATATTTATTATCTAGGAATCTAACTTATTATAAAATATAAATTATTTTATGCTCTGCTTTCTCAGGAATTAATAATGTTAAACATTTAAAACCAGCCATATAGGCGGTAATCCATTTAGTCCAATTACACCAGCCATATAGGCGGTAATTATCTGTCACATAAAGACCAGCCATATAGGCGGTAAAGTAATTTATATTTAGACCGACCATATAGGCGGTAATAAAGTCTGCCATTAATTAATTCGGTTAAATTATAATTTATAAATTATAATTAAGTTAGATTTACCTAGATAATTATATTAAATGTTTCACCTTTTACCCCAGCGGTAAATTAACTATAAAACATAAAGTAAAAAAGTAAATAAAATTTTATTAGAAAAAGTAAAAGTGCATAATTAAAAATACTAAAAGTAAAAATGCTAAATTAAAATTACAAAAACTAAAACACACAAGATGCAATCCTTAGAGTCCTTACAAAACTCAAGGAAGGCATGATTTGAATTCTGAAATCGAGCTGAATTTATAGGCGCGGATGGGCTTCCAGCGTCGCGACGCCAATGGCTTTGGCGTCGTGGCATGTTGAGGTGATGACACGTGGCGATTCTGGATAAGGTGATAAGGTGACATGTGGCAAGGTGGTTGGAGCTCAATTATTATGACACGTGGCAGCTTCTGATTGGTCGGCTCAGATTCTTATCCGCCACGTGTTGATTTCAGATAAGTGAGCCAATAATTGATGCTGACGTGGCACTGACGTGGCGCTGACATGGAGACATATGGCAAAGTGATTGTCGGCACTATAGAATTGCGACACGTGGCACGCTGTGATTGGTTGATGATGATGTGGTGATGACGTGGCATTTTGACTCGGTCAACCGATGATGTGGACGGTGATATGGCTGACAGGTGGAGTGCATGCGGTGACATATGGCGATGGCGACTGTCGGCACCGTAGGATGATGACATGTGGCACGGCGTACGTTAGCAGATCGGCTGTGATGGTGACACGTGGCACGACGCACGTTAGCAAAGTCAAATTTCCTCAGATTCTGACTTGTGGACCCGGCGCACGTTAGCACTGTTCGGCTCATGTTAGGCGTCGCGATGCCATAGGCTTGCGCGTCGCGACGTGGCAAATTACCAAAATGCTTTTTTTGTCCAATTTTCACTGTTTTGGTCCAAATCATATCCAGAGAGTCCTGAAACTTTATTTATCTACAAAATAACACAAAACACATCAAAATATTCACAAAACTCAAGAAAATATACAAAATATTAGGTTAAATGAGTGGGAAATAGTGATATAATTATCACTCATCAAAACCATCTTATCATGACTTATGTATGACTAATGTTAATCTAATGTCATTCCATATTCCTTCATCTCATTATTCTTCTTCTATTTTCTCAAATACCAATCAAGTTTAATGACCTTAGCTTTCTTGTGTTTTATGTTCATCTATTGATTTAATATAGACTCTTTAGTGCTCTAATTAATAAGTAATGTTATATGCGCTCCGTCGAATGCCAATGTTTCTTCAGTATTCTTTATATTTACTACGCAAACTTTGGTATTAGTCATGAATCCTCGATTATTGGAAGATTACTGCAGCACTAACTTCCTCAGAAGATTGTGTTTATAAAATACATTACTTGCACTAATACCCATAAATAATGTCCTTAATCATTCTCACTTATCTTATCTTGTTTTCTGATTCCTAATTCTTCCGAATCTTTAGATATACTAATACTTTCTATGGTTAGTCTTTCTCACATCCTTTGAATACACAGAAGAATAATCTTACTAAATATTTCCCCTGGCCTCATATGCTCGATCTAATTCTGATATTATTCCTCTTAATTTATCTATTTAACTATCGTTTTTTATTTATTGAGTTTCAACTACCATCAATTTCGACCTTCATGTTCTCTTAACTCTGCCTATCTGTGGGGCTTAGGACCTCATAGCTCATGGAAAATTTCTTCATATGCTCTAAGTTTATCATCACGGTTTTCCAATACCTCTTAACTCCAAAATATTAACTCTTGACATAATTCTGACGGTCTTTCTTAATTGGCTAAAGCCTTTGGAACAAGGTACTTAGATTAAGCGTAACTGTACATACACTTGTGCTTAAACGTGTCCTTTACTATTATCATCGACGCTGGTGACTCGAATCTGGTTAATGTTCACACTTTTTCGTATCTTTAAATTCGTTGCTACTATAAATCTGATTAACTATCCTTTACACTGGCTTGTTCTCTTTGTCTGATTGCCCTTAAGAATATCCTACTTTGAGATATTCCCATAGTCTTATTCTATCAGGTGTTGTCCTCGTCTCAATAATATCTGTATACCTAGTTTTTTTTGTTGTCTCTATGTTATATCTCAATAAATCCATTCAGGTCGTACTTGAACTTATCGGTTATACTCGCTACCTTCCTTCCATTTTCTACCTGATGAATTCCAGTCTTATTTTGACGTTGAGAAAGCTTGCTATTCCGTAATACTACTGAACTTAACCATTGAAAGTCTATCTTAGCAGTTATGCACCTTTGTCATTGTTTATCTAGTATCTTTTTCAATTGTTTTCTATCTCTACAATTCCGTAATACTATTGTTGTCATTTTCATCTTCTTTCCTACTCTATTCTATACCTGGAACTTCTATGGTCTATGTCTCTGTTTCTTTATCCGAAGGGTATCATCTTTTATAGTGTCTCTAGTCATATCTAACACTGGTTCTTTTATATTCCCCTCATTGTTTGACTAATATTTTCTCTCTTCATTGTTTCATCTAGACAACTTCTCTTCCAAATCTTTTACTTAGAGTTATTTTCCTCTTCTATCTTGCCATTGTACTAAATCTGAAGGTTTTATGTTTCGGTCTACTTCCACTGTGCATTCACTTATTTCTGGAAGTATCTTGAGGCAAACATCGAGGTCATTTTTTGTTGCGGTTGTCTAACGAGGGTTGGGAAGGTAGAGATTGGTCCTGAAGCCTTTTCGGTTGTGGTGATCTCGCTAGCTACCCATGATGTAGTTGTACGTGCTGCTAATCTATAAGCCTAGGATTCTCGTGTTTACATATCTAGTGTTGGCTCTCATACTAAGGTACTTCTCTTAGGTGCTATCTGAATTTCATTCTTTTGACTTTACCTCAGATTCATTCCGGCTATTGATCATAATTTCCTCTACCGAAAATCTCCTTGTAGTTCATGCTCTCTGAAAACCTTACCACAGTTCCTCTATTATTCTTCTTACTGATCTCGGTTCCTTAACTCGTCATTACTTCCCTAGAAATTCCACATCAATTTCGATAGGTTGAGGTATTACTACTAATACTTCTGATTCGAGTGCTACCATCTTACTAGTTCTTATATTCTAGTGTAATGAGGCTCTTAATAGATCATATATCTTATTTCTGAGGATTGTTCTCTCTGATTCCTTTACTCATTTGAAATTTTATCTTATTTGAGGCCACACTTCCATAATGGGTTTGATTGTTACTTTAAATTTTAGCTTGGCTTGTGGCGAATTTAAATTACTCCATCTCCTACAGACTATCATTCTCTTATGATTTTTATCTAGGTTCTACTGAACTCATTGGTTTGGTTGTCTTGCTGTATCACGATTTATCTATCCCGTTAGGTTTTCTCTTTTACTTGTTTTAAATCATTTCTAGGCTCTAACTTAGAGGGTGACTATATGCGTTTCGTAGAGATTTGCGAATATCTGTTATTATTATTCGATTAGGTTCAGTGATGGGCTATTAAGTGTCTATACGCTTACTAGGGTCGGGTTACTGAACGGAAAAGTTATCATTCATTCGGTTGGGATCTGCATCTATTTCTTCATGTCTTAAGGTTCCTCAACCTTTATCAACCATCATGCGATCTCCATTTACTTTATTGTCATTAAGTTATATTATTTGTGTTACTATTTGTACTGAACCTCCTCATTATTTCCCGTATCCTTCTATATTATCTATTCCCATAACTTTTCTCGTGGCTCTAATTTATGCTACCAAAACTAGTGTTGACTATTTCTAAATCTCTGCTCTTGTCATAGGCTACAACTATAACAATTAATATGACTGTCTATACTAATAATCTTGCTAACTTCCGAATATCTCCATTCTCATGGGTCTATACTCTTTAAACTTACAAGGATTTCCATTGGCATTGGTTCGATCAGTGGGTTCTTACTGCTACTGCGAACTTGCCTATCTAGAGTCATATCGGGTTCTTTCTTTCTATCTTCGGAAGATTCCCTGGATCTTTTCTAGGTAATCTATCTTTTAATGTTCTCTATCTGCGTCTTAGAATATATCACTATGGGCATTGAGTTTTCTTCATGTTATCTCTATGTATGCTGGTGAGGGTTAGGACTAACATCTTACGTCTCGAGGGATATCGACGTCCTTGTCTTGGTACTCTGTGTCATGGTAGAGTGTATTACTCATATAAGGCAGGTATGAGATAGATTCTGTCTGGATGACTTCCTTAATTGGTATCCCTGAGAGGTTCAAAATCTGGGTAGCTTGGGGTCGTATCTATATCGGGTTTCTTAACTAAAGAAACTAATTAATTTTCTTTATGACTTTCCTTTTTAATTACTTACGATCCTGGGTTTGGGTGTCTAGAATCTCTACATCCTTTGTGGCACCTCATGTCTATTGGAAACTTTCACGACTAATCCTGATTCCTTGCTTCTTTTATCTTTCTGTCTATTCTTCATTGTTCGGGGAACTTGCTATCTATACGAGGTATTGGATTTACTTGGAAGAACTTTCCGAGGAGGAACAAAATATTACTTGGAGGGAAGAAATATTACTTAGGTCTACTCAACATTTTATTCTTGCCCAGACTTACTATATTCTCTTTACTACTACGAGTTCTGGGACTTTCTTTGTTATCTCATTATGTACCTCTACCTTTTACTACCTCTAGTTACTTTAAGCATTTGTACCTTATTCTTTACTTTTCATTTTAGCTTTCTATTTCTAATTTTTTTGGGGATTACTCTTAGAACTTTACAATTTGTTCTCATAACTTATCTTAAACTTCTGCTAATAATTAGGATAATTACGAAAGGATTTTCAACCAGAAAAAGGAGTAGTATAGTTGCTTTCACTAGGTAAAATATTCAACTAGCTTGGGAATTTCTTACTAACCTGTCTATAGGACTAGAGGACGTACTCGAGGATCAGATACTAGCGAGGTAGTGGCTCGCATACTAGTATCCCAGGAATACCACGTATACAAGACCCCAACACCCTACCCAGTGCAGTCACTGACTCCCTAGACCATGCTCCAATACCATCTTTGTAACATCCCCTATTTGGAGATGCTATCGGCAGGGAATAGGCCTTCTTATCCACTTGAGCCTCTAAATTTCTGACTATGGACAACACTACTACTTTGTCTCAAATATAAACTCATACATGGACCATTGCCCAAATCAAAGACATAGAATGCATGATAAAACACATAACTGTATACTCTATATTACTTCTCTTTAAAACTCTGTTCATGAACACTTCTAACACAATACACACATAATCTCAACTATACCAAATGTACGATACATGACTTTTCTTATATTGTACTGAGCCGTATCTTTGACTTGACCTAGTGGACTCAACACCCTAGTGACTCTATCAGCATCCATCCTCTCGAGCTTGTCCTTCGGGTCTACCTGCAAAACAAAATATACGGGAGTGGGGGGTTAGATTGTTTGAACGACCTAGTGAGTGGACAATTTAAAATGAACTAAAATGCTTTTGAAAATACATTATTCTAAATTCAAAGACATCTCAAGGAAATCAATCTTTCTTGAAATCTCTTTACTTATCTGAAAACAATTCTCTTTCTGGAAAACTTCTCTGAAATCTGATTTTGGTCTATAAAACTCTGAGTTTCTCTTAAAATTGTTTCTCTTGAAAATACTTTTATAAACCTTCATTCTATAAACCATGTCTGTGAGTATCTATAGAAAAACTTATGCATGGGGGTGTTACATATCGTCGTCCCCCTATACGCCTAAACTAGTGGTCTTAGGGCGTTACATAACGTTGTCCTCCAAGCCGTTGAATTGGAGCCAGGTGTGCAAATCCATGTCATTGGGGCTCCTTGAATCTAGGGTCTAGGGGCGTTACGTATCGATGTCCCCCTAGCCCTGAAATCTAGGATCTAGAGGCATTACATATCTACGTCCCCCTAGCCATGCTCTACATGTGCACATGTCATTTTCGTCAATTTCAGTAACCGCCAATTCCATATTTGAGTCAAGTTACATTTGAGGTGGGTTTTTCCTCCATGTCTCCAAAAATCACAAAACCATGCTTTATAAATTATGACTTTTTAAAACATTCCTCAAAGTAATTTATTCATAAAACATCTGAAATAAACTTGGCTAACGCCCTAAGTACGAAAAAGTAAATTTCAAGATCAAAAACATGTACGTAAACGTAATTTAAGAAATGAGTCCACTCAAAGAATTTAAGATCTGGCTGGTATTCCTTCGCTTCGTCGAAGAATATTGCGGTTTCTGTGAGGATCTATAATCGAGAACTCAATTAGAATATAAGGTATGAATCATGTTTTGGAAATAAACTAAGTTTTTCAATTCAACACATCTATAGACATCACACAACGTATAATACTTGCAACTTATCATAAGGCGTGTATATTTATTGATACGAAACCCTTAGGGTGGCCTTTAATATTCTAGGATGAAATTGGAAGGGTTAAATCTGATTTTGAAAATTGGTCGCGTGTCGCGACTCTGGTCCCTTGGCGTCGCGACGCTTATGAGGCAGAAAGCTTCCTCTGTTTCTGCATCGCGACGCTGGCCTTTTGGTGTCACGGTGCCCCCACGACAGAACTGAAAGAAAGACCATCTTCTTCCTACGCGTCGCGACGTTAGTCCATTGGCGTCGCGACGCTCGACTGATTTCAGGATCAAACATGACTCTTCAATATGACAATGCTCAAAGCAATTCCCGACAATATCTTCCCATTTCAACATATATCAAAACTAATCTCATATGCTCAACCCAAACACAACTATTATCTAATATCATCAAGTCTTAAAGAATAATTGTCCAACACATTTATACACATAAAAGCTTTATTCCATGCTAACGCCATCAAGACACTTCTCAAAATGCATGCTAATAATGATTTCAATGCCAATTAAGCAAATTCCAACTCTAGGGCATGCATGGTGTGAATTTAGGGCTTCGATATCCTTGCCCAAAACTGAAAATTAATAAGAGAAAAAGAGTTAGAAGCTTACTTTTGTGTGCTTGGAACTTGAGAATCATCACTCTTTTATCAAAGTTTGTATGAGGAAGAAGAATTTTTTTTGAAAGCTCTCTTGCCCTAGCTCACGTTTTTGCCTTTGAAGGAGATGAGTGAATAATGTCTTTTTATAAGCAATGGCGAATACATGAACCTTACTTAATACAAATTATACAACTTGGAACTGGTACTTTGCTACACCAAACCACCTAAACCCGAGGCGATTTCCATTCCAAACCCGTGGTGGTTCAGACATATCTAAGATATCCACCAACCCTGTTATTAGCTATATTTCAAAATAGTATTTTTGACAAATAATAATATAGAAACTATGGTATGAAAATGCATGGACTATTGACTGAAACATACACGAATTGCGACGTGAAAGACACACTTTTATTTTTAGACTGGAAGCACAAACTAATTCTATGCATCAAGATCATTAAGAGTATAACATGGACTAAAATACGAGCTAAAAGTGTTTACTAAATTCGTGAGCTAAAATCATAACTTGAAAAAACAACTTAAATATTTTTTTTTATGCATTTCCACCAATAATTCTCTTTAAGATTTCTATACATCTTAGTACTGCCTGGGTACATAGAATAAGCATAACAATGGGCTTCTTCCATAATCTCTCTCTTCAAGTTCTCAACTTCAGGTACACATAATCTATCTCCGAGAATTGAGGCAAGCGAATCTTCTAAGTAAAGAGGAATATGATTCGCTTCAAACAGTCCTCGACATAAGAATTAACCTCCTCATCAACTAGAGGTTCCCTAAAAGGTTGGCCAACATTTGATATCCTACGCATATAGACTCGACCTGCACCTCAAACTCTGAAAAGTAGAGGCATCTAAAAAACATGGAAGATATGGATATTCAACTGCTAATAGACATAGAATAACTAACCGAGTAGAAGAAAAGTCTGCAGAATCTATGAACCTAGGGCTCTGATACCATTAAATATCACACTCGTCCTCTTAGGCAGGTAGGGGTGAGACAGAGACTTGAAATGGACGGAGTTCCTCCTGTAAGATGGACTAATCCTATAAATACAAAAGAAAATCAAATCTGAATAATGTCCTCATATAAGGATCTCCATGATTCAACTCAAATGATTATCCTTGATAAAATGTAAATATTTCAAGTATCAAATATAGGCTCAATGCCTATAACCAAATAACAATCCACTCAAAAATGACATATCTAGAACTATAATCCCAAAACATAACAAAGACACTCTACTGTTCGCACACCTTTCTCTACTGGCAGGAAATGATGATGGAACAGTAGATGAAAAATGAATGATCTACTAATCTGGTTAACCTATAAAATTTAAAGGAAAATGGTAAGCTCACGCTTAGTGCAATGGATCACAACTTATTGCCGTGGATAAACAAGTAACAATGCGGATTGAATAAGTCTTAATATAATAAATACATAAAGCTATAAACCGGTATATCAAACATTTACTTGAAATCATAAATCTCATTTCTCATAAATCTCATTATGCATAAGAATACTATGTATAAGATAAAACTGTCAATTCATCTATATGCACACTCTCGTGACAATACGGCAAAGCTGGCAACATGGGGCATCCCCACGGCAATAACTGACATCCGGAGTAAAAACTGGTAATATGAGACCCCGTCTCATGACAAATAATCTGGCACGTATATATACACGGAGTGCATCCTAGCATAAAAATCATTTCTAAAATAAATGCTCATATATCTCAAATCATGCAAATTTCTCATAGACCACAAATCATAATTTCAACATATCCAAAATTCGATCCATACTTTCATAACAAAATATAATCTTTCTACAAACAAAATCATTTAATGCATTACCTTAAAAATTCATTTAAGAAAACATGCATACTATTACTTTTGAAAACATCAATGTTACAAGTTTATCCACGCACCTGGCGAGCTGACTACAGAGAAAAGAACTATGCAGTATGACCATCTCCGCTTATGGTATCACACAATCACCTAAAGAGACAAAAGAATTTATGATTAGGAACCTAATCCTAACTAGAATAGATGAAAGAAAATACAAGAAACATGACTCAATCGCTCTCAAAATTCTAACAAAATTTCGGCAAAGTTCCGTCTATAATACGGGCTTCCATTATAAAATCCATAATCATCAACTTACATTCAAATTCTATTCCCAACATACACATACACATCCACAATTCAATTCAACATCACTAACCCAAATCTCGGGCTCACAATAATTTCCAAACACAATCTTACTCGACCATATTCTCTGATTAAATTCACCATTCACTTCCAACCACAAGACAATCATTTATATGGTCTAAGCATGTAAACTAATCATATTTTAAAGCTATTTACATTTCGAAATACATAACATGCATAAACCGAACATAACGATAAATTATATGAAAAATTAAGATTCGGAGGTCCGTTACTACTCGGAATGGTCGGTAAATCACGGAGGAAGACTCGGGAAGTCGACACGAACAAACTGTCTGGCGCGTGTGAGACACGCGCCGCTCGTCCAGGCCGTGCGTGGGCCTCACGCGCCACTGTGTAAGGCGTGCGTGAGTGCCACGTGCCAGCCGGAATCCAAATTTCCGACGGGTGAATATTCTCTCTCCCCCCTCCCGGTTCCAATCCGCTGACGGTTTGTCAATCGGAGTTCCGGATCAACGGGAAATTAAGAAAACCCATTAAAAGTTCCTTACCGTGATTTCTACGAAAATAGAAAGTTTCCCAAGATGAAACCACCATCAAAATGATGCCCTCATCGATATCTACATTTTCCCTCCAAGACCCGGTCGAGAACGGCTCCGAATCGGATGGATCGGGGCCAAATTCCTCTCTTTTTCTCTTTTTTCTTTCTTTTTTTTCCTCTCTCTCACGAACGACTGCTGGAGAAGAATGAAAGAAATGCAATTAATTTTCCCCCATTTTTTTTATATACTACAAGACAATTATCATTGCCTCCCTAAACTTGTCCCTTTTATTATTTTCAAATCTGACTTTTGTAAACTAAACAATCCAGTCCTAAAATTCTAACACGCCAAAGTTAATAAATTTAAATTGGGGTGTTACAATCTTTCTTTACAATGCTTCAGTAATTTCTTCAACTTCCAGTGCTGTTACAGTCGTTGCTGATGGATTAGATAAAAATCCAAGTGCTAGTACCATGTATATAATAAACCTTGAGGCTATTACAATATGTAAGCAAAATAAATTTAGGCTATGTGATTAGTGGTAAATCTATCACTATTTCCCACTCATTTAACCTAATATTTTGTATAGTTTCTTGAGTTTTGTGAATATTTTGATGTGTTTTGTGTTATTTTGTAGATAAATAAAGTTTTAGGACATTCTGGAGGTGATTTGGGCCAAAACAGTGAAAATTGGATGAAAAGGGCATTTTGGTAATTTCCCAAGTCGCGACGCAAGACCTTCAGCGTCGCGACGCCTAACATGCGCCGAACAGTGCTAACGTGCGCCGGGTCCACAAATCAGAATCTGAGAAAAGTTTGACTTTGCTAACGTGCGCCGTGCCACGTGTCACCATCACACGCGATCTGCTAACATGCGCCGTGCCACGTGTCAGCATCCTACGGTGCCGACAGTCATCATCGCCACGTGTGCCACGTGTCACTCCATGTCATTGCCACGTCATCAGCCACATCACCAGGTTGACCAAGTCAAACTGCCACCTCATCGCCACGTCATCATCAGCCAATCAGGAAGTGCCACGTGTCGCAATCCTACGGTGCCGACAGTCTCTTTCCCACCCACGTCGCCACATCACCGCCACGTCAGCGCCACGTCAGCATCAATCATTGAGTATCTAATCCTTATCTGACACGTGGCGGATAAGAATCTCATCGACCAATCAGAAGCCGCCACGTGTCACAATAATTGAAGCCCAACCACCTCGCCACGTGTCACCTTATCAGCTTATCCAGAATCTGCAAACCGACGAACCAGAGCGTGCCACGTCGACAGAATCTGGCGTAGCGACGCCAAAGGCCTTGGCGTCGCGACGCTGGAAGCCTACCAGGGCCTATAAATAGAGCTTCAAATTTCAGTTTTAGTTGCACCACTCTCTCTCATCTCTTTGATGTAAAGAGAGAGTTTCTCTCTCTAGTCTTTTAGTTTTTTTGTTTTTTGTTTTTTTAGTTTTGTAAATAATTTTAATTACGTTTTGTTAATATAGTAATTTACTTTTTTACTTTTTACAGTTTTTACTATTCACCATGAGGAGGTAACTTCCCCAGCTAGGGTGAAAGGTAATTCTTTTACTGTTACTATTAGATTAATCTCCCTTAAAAATAATATATTCACTATTTAAAATATTGACTTAAAAAGGATACCGCCAGATTGGTCGGTTGGTAATTCATTTTAATCTGGTTTAAACCTGACTAATAAGGATACCGCCAGATTGGTCGGTTGGTAATATTATCACAAGTTTATATATTATTTTATGGGAGATATCTAAAATAGTAAATAGTAAAAGTAATTCCTTTTACCTTAGCATTTTATTTTATTTTATTTTACTTTTCAGCTTTTACTTTATGTCTTTTACTTTTCAGTATTTTTACTTTATGTCTTTTACTTTTAAGTTTTTACTAGCCCTAGTTATGTGTTAGTTATCTGGGGTTGTGATGAATTCTAATATCACCGGTTTATAAGGGGTTATTTTATAGTTTGGGTAATTTAAAGGTTTACTTATTAAGTCTTAAGCTTAATGCTTCTTGTTGTCTGATCACCAATAAGATTGATGTGGTAAATCTAAAATGAACTAGACATAGGGATTTTAGGTTTCAGCCTTAGACTTAATAGCCCACGATCTTCCTTGAGGATAGATAACCCTTTAATAGATTTCCTTACAGGATAGACATATACCTGTCGGGCGGGGGTAGCCATAATTGGAACTTAAACTTAATGAATCCAGATAATTTGGTTGACATAGACATATGGTTCAATTGGTTAAACTGGGTATTTGCGTCTGACCATCGACAGAGGCTTTTGCATAATTTAGTGTTCCAGGTTAGTAAACTGATTTATTACACAAACATAAAATAATCACTTCATCTTTTAAAAGATATTAGAATGATTCACAACCCTAGATCTTTGTGTCTTTTGTTATTTTCTTAGTATTTTCTTTTGTCTTTTATTTATTTATTTATTTAGCAAATCTACAATCAACCAAATCAATCAAGCAATCATTCTCTTCTCCCTCAATTAGATATTTGTAAATAAATAGATCAATAATTAATAACAACAGTAGAAATTAAGTCCTCGTGGATCGATATTTTTATACTACTTGAACGATACGTGCGCTTGCGTTATACGTGTGTGTTTACGCCGGTCAAGTTTTTGGCGCCGTTGCCGGGGACTTATTTTTCTTGAGTTATTAATTTTGAAGCTATCTAATTTACTTGTATCTAATTTTTTTTATCTGTAATTTTTATTTCCTTCTTTTATTTTTCAGGTGATTGAAAAATGGAACATTATTGGGAGATTGAGAGATTACGACCTTACAGAAGATACACCCCAAATCTGGGAGCAACAGTCCGGTTTTCTGAGGCCTGTTGTCCAGCCCAACAATTATCACTGGATGCCAGAACCAAGCAATACTACATTTGCTCAACAGAACGCAATGGGGAGATGTGACATATGTAATGGTAACCACCCTAGAGATTATTGCGAATACAACTACCATACAGGGTGGCAGAGCTATCAAGATCCTTCATGGTATGACGAGCCATCACATTTCACAGAACCACATTTTCCATCTTATCCACCATCTACCATATATGATCTTCATCAACAACCAGAACCATCAGAGGAAGATCAGTTGCCAAACATGCTCGAAGATATGTTCAAGAAACGAAAAGAAAAGTTGGATACAATGCTTGAAAACAGTCAGAATCAATTTGAAAGTATTCAGAGACAATCAGAATTCATTCAGAGGATGACAGATCAAATGAGACAATTCACAGAAAACCAGAACTACATACCTCAAGAACCAGTTTCAGATGACACTGATGAAGCCTTCGAGTACCAATCATTTCACAATGACACTTCAACAGAGGAGGAGGCTGAGCAGTATCAACAACCAGAGGTATCAGTTCAGGAGCCCGAACCGGCAAAGTCTCAATTTGACTTTTATTATTCAGATTCTGACGAGGATGAAGCTGATCTATTTGTACCAACTGCACCAACAACGGAGGATCAAACTTTCAATCCTCAAAATGAAGATCTTGGAGCATGCTTTACCATGATGTTTGAAGAAGATCTATCTGAACCATCCATTCCAGTCGTATCAAAGGATGAAAACCTAATGTCAGAAACATCTTTGCATCCTCAGGTTGACAATTTTGAAGCATGCATCTCACAAATGACAGATGAAGAGCTGAATACAAAAATTTTACAATACATCTGTGAAGAAAATGTGGAACAAGAAGCAGAGCAAATGGAGGAGCAAATGTCTGACCTTAATAAAGATCCAGAGCATTCAGGAGAAACATCGCTGTTTTGGGGAGTACAAATCAAAGATATCGCTCAGAAGCTTGACAGAATGGAACTCCCATTCAAGTCAAGCACCATATGAGACCTCCTGATTTTCTTTCTTTCTTTGCAGGAATCACTGGAACAACAAGGAGCAAAAAGGTGGCACGAGCACTAAATGAGACAAAACTCTTTTTGCCACTTTACCGTTGGAAGAGACCCTTCAAAAGCAACGCTCACGGGATTGTCTTTAATCGGACATCCAAAACGACATTGAAACCTCCTTAACAGATGAATTTCAGTCACGTCTGGCTGAAGACGAAAAATTTAGCGCTAGCAGGGAGGCAACCCATGCAATTTGTTGTAATTTTTGTTTTCATATTTGTGTATACATGTTGTAGATTTTTTAATTTTGTGTGTTTTTTTTGTAGGGAAAAGCACAAACGAAGCATTTTAAGACAGAAGGAATGGTGTTTGGCAATCAAAGATGAGAAAAATTCATTAGCGATGGCTGAGTAAGGAATAAAATCTTGAGACGCATCCAAATGAATTTATACTAAGCGAGTGGCGTATTGCGTACACAATTCTGTTGCCTTAATTATTGCTTTGATTCGCTTTTCTTTTGTAATTATCTTTATTTTCGTAGACAGGATCCATACTTTTTGACCTTTCAAGATTTCTTTTGTTGTTTAGTTAACAATCGTCCTTTGGAAGATATTAGTGCTATTATTACTCACCCTTTTTCAGGTACTATAAATTCAGCCCGTCATTACACTTTTGAAGGCATCCAGAGTTGAGAAGAAATACATAAAAAATGGAAGCCACTTCAAGAAGACGAGTTGAAAACATCTGTGTGTTTTGCGGTAGTAGTGTTGGTGTTAAGCCACAATACGTAGAAGCAGCACATGAATTGGGTCGAGTCTTAGCTGCTGCAAGGAATATGCACTTAATATATGGCGGAGGCAATCTCGGACTTATGGGGATCGTTTCAAAGGCTGTACAGGAAGGAGGCAGTCATGTTTTGGGAATCATCCCAAACCCTTGGCAGAGGCAAATCTTATTGGATCATCAAACGGAGAGGAACTGATCGTGCCAGGTATGTCTGAACGACTGGTAGAAATGATTAACCGTGCTGATGCTTTTATCGCTTTGCCAGGTGGCTTGGGTACATTGGAGGAAATTTTTATAGTTCTATCTTGGGCGAACCTGAACATACACCAGAAACCGCTTGGACTGTTTAATGTTGATGGATTTTATGATTTTCTTTGTGTGTTTCTTGATGATGCTCGGAGAAATGGGTTCGTGTCAAAACCTATGAAAGAACTCCTCTTCACTGCCAGAACTGCTCCGGATCTAATAGACCAACTCATAGCCTATGAACCACAAGTTGACCCTATCCTTTCAAAGATAAATTGGTCCGAGGACGATCGTGGTAAGAGGCGTCGTGTTAATCTGGATCTTAACCTTTAATTTCCTGTAGATTTCAGCTAACCAGGTACGACCTTCTTAACTCTCCTTTTACTGTTTAAGACATTGGGGACAATGTCTCATTTAGGTTTGGGGGAGGGAATTAGTTGATCAGTACCTTATTTTTAGTTTGTGTGTTATTTTATTTTTAGTCCAAAATTTTCGAAAAATACAAAAAAATTGGAAAATTTTCAAAAATTACAAAATATTTTGCATTTTTATTTGACTAAAAAGGTGAAATTGGTAAGAGATAGCTGAGTAAGGAGTTTCCACTCCTGAGACGTATCTCAAACCTATTTCGAAACAAGTTAATTTTTGTTTATTTCATTTTGAATTATTTAATTTGTGAATTCTCCTTAAAACGGACTAAAATGGATCTTCATATGCTCAGTTGACAGATATTATCAACATATATAGTAACATACGGACATGAGCTAAAATTGAAAAGTTTGTAATATTCAGTGCTCTAGTTTAATTGGAGGAAACATCTCAAAAAGCAATGGAGTAAAAAAAAAAAAAAAAAAATCTGAGATCCGAGTTATTAAGTCTGTAAGGGTGTTTTAACACCTAGTGCCCTAAAGCCAACTGGTTTGGGAGTCACTGGCCCAAAGCTCGTTACATGGATCGAAGATGCTGCAAAAATATATATATCTGAAGTCTGAGTAATTAAGTCCGTAGGGGTGTCTTAACACCTGGTGCCCTAAAGCCAACTGGTTTGGGAGTCACCGACCCAACACTCGCTACATAGACGGAGGTATTGTATATAAATAAAAAAAATAGAAAAATCAAAGAAAAAATCAGAAAAATGAGAAAAATTATTCCATTGCTACAAAAAGGTGTGAAATCTGATAGAACTTTAGGACAAAAATATTACTCTCTTATCAACTGCACTTATGACTGTTGTGGGCAAAAATAAGTTGTTTAATATTTTGTTGGCTATGTATATGAAGAATGGTAAAAATAATCGGAGAATTTACTTATTCAGTAATTTAGAATAAAACAAAACACTAGTAACTTGGAGTAGAAGTTTCACACTGATTAGTCACTAACATCTTTATTCTCTTTTCGCTTGTCTTTTTGCTTTTGTGTGCATTAGTTTTACTACCTTTTGTAAATGTTTGTGGGTATCATTGATGTAAACCCTCACGAGACTACAACTCGTCCACTAGGGACACCTAGGGGTTTAAAGGCTTGTTGCATACGCTAAATGCAACCGTGATCCCTACGAAAGTGGCTTAGTTAATTTATTTATGTTATTTTATGTTTTGCTCGAGGACTAGCAAATGTTAGGTTTGGGGGTGTGATGAGTGGTAAATCTATCACTATTTCCCACTCATTTAACCTAATATTTTGTATAGTTTCTTGAGTTTTGTGAATATTTTGATGTGTTTTGTGTTATTTTGTAGATAAATAAAGTTTTAGGACATTATGGAGGTGATTTGGGCCAAAACAGTGAAAATTGGACGAAAAAGGCATTTTGGTAATTCCTCGCGTCGCGACGCCTAACGTGCTCCGGGCCACGTGTCAGAATCTGAGAAAAGTTTGACTTTGCTAACGTGCGCCGTGCCACGTGTCACCATCACAGCCGATCTGCGAACATGCGCCATGACACGTGTCAGCATCCTACGGTGCCGACAGTCATCATCGCCACGTGTGCCACGTGTCACTCCACGTCATTGCCACTCATCAGCCACATCACCGATTGCCAATTCACAAGCTGCCACCTCACCGTCACGTCATAACAGCCAATCAATCAGCCACAATCAAGTACTCAACATCCTCGTGCCAGTCGTCATCAGCCTCATCGCAGGAAATGTGCCACTGTCCAATCCTATGGTGCCGACCAGTCTCTTTCCTCTGTCGCCACGTCACCGCCACGTCTGCCACGTCAACATCAATCATTGAGTATCTAATCCTTATCTGACACGTGGCGGATAAGAATCTCATCGACCAATCAGAAGCCGCCACGTGTCACAATAATTGAAGCCCAACCACCTCGCCAGTGTCACCTTATCAGCTTATCCAGAATCTACAAAACCAACGAACAAAGCGTGCCACGTCGACAGAATCTGGCGTAGCGACGCCAAAGCCTTGCGTCGCGACGCTGGAGGCCTTGGCGTCGCGACGCTGGAAGCCTACCAGGGCCTATAAATAGAGCTTCAAATTTCAGTTTTAGTTGCACCACTCTCTCTCATCTCTTTGATGTAAAGAGAGAGTTTCTCTCTCTAGTTTCTTTTAGTTTTTGTTTTTTTTTTAGTTTTTTTTAGTTTTGTAAATAATTTTAATTACGTTTTGTTAATATAGTAATTTACTTTTTTACTTTTTACAGTTTTTACTATTCACCATGAGGAGGTAACTTCCCCAGCTAGGGTGAAAGGTAATTCTTTTACTATTACTATTTAATTAATCTCCCTTAAAAATAATATATTCACTAATTTAAAATATTGACTTAAAAATGATATACCGCCAGATTGGTCGTGTGGTAATTCATTTTAATTGGTTATAAACCTGACTATAAATGATACCGCAGAAATGATTCCGTCAGATGGTCGGTTGGTAATATATCACAAGTTTATATATTATTTACCTAAGCATTTTATTTTATTTTATTTTACTTTTCAGCTTTTACTTTATGTCTTTCTTTTACTTTTCAGTCTTTTTACTTTATGTCTTTTCTTTTAAGTTTTTACTAGCTCTAGTTATGTGTGTAGTTATCTGGGGTTGTGATGAATTCTAATATCACCGGTTTATAAGGGGTTATTTTATAGTTTGGGTAATTTAAAGGTTTACTTATTAAGTCTTAAGCTTAATGACTTTTTGTTGTCTGATCACCAATAAGATTGATGTGGTAAATCTAAAATGAACTAGACATATGGATTTTAGGTTTAAGCCTTAGACTTAATATAGCCCACAATCTTCCTTGAGGATAGATAACCCTTTAATAGATTTCCTTACATTAGAGGATAGACATATACATGTCGGGCGGGGGTAGCCATAATTGGAACTTAAAATTAATGAATCCATATAATTTGGTTGACATAGACATATGGTTCAATTGAGTTAAACTGGGGATGGTATTTGCGTCACCCTCGACAGAGGCTTTTGCATAATTTAGTTGTGCCAGGTTAGTAAACTGATTTATTACACAAACATAAAATAATCACTTCATCTTTTAAAAGATATTAGAATGATTCAACACCCTAGATCTTTGTGTCTTTTGTTATTTTCTTTAGTATTTTATTTTCTCTTTTTATTTATTATTTATTTACCAAATCAATACATCAACCACATCAATCAATCATGCAATCATTCGCTTCTCCCTCAATTAGATATATTGTAAATAAATAGTATCAATAATTAATAACAACAGTAGAAATTAAGTCCTCGTGAGATCGATATTTTTATACTACTTGAACGATACGTGCGCTTGCGTTATACGTGTGTGTTTACGCCGGTCACTATGTTGGAAGTTGGATTTTGGATAAGTGGTGGTGGTATATTTTTTATATTAATTGAATACTAATCTAATATTTTTGTTGGAATTATTGGCTAAAGGCCATATAATTAAGAATATTGTGGTTATTTTAGAATCATGGTATTAGTTTACTCTACTTTTGTAAAATTGCTGAAAGATTTAAGTACTATGTGGTTTATTATATTAGTTCAAATTCCATATATGTAATACAAACAGAAAAAAATAGGTATCTATTTAACTTTTTGTTTAATTTTTTGATAACATGGTATGATGGTAACATGATTTATTGACATTAAATGGTAAAATAAAATATTGATACTTAAAATTGTATCAATATTACAGTGATGTTTTAATATAAATATTTTAGTGATATTTTAGTATTATTATAAAAGTGATATTTTCATGTCAAAATATTATTGATATTGTTGAGTTATAATATTATTGATATTATTGTGTCAGAAAATTACTGACACTAATAACTAGTGTCAATAATCTCTGAGTTTGGAATTACTGACACTATCAACAAATGTCAGTAAAAATATTTATTGACACTAATATAGTATCAATTAAAACTTTTTTGGCGTAATGAATATTTTTCTAATGATTATGATGCCTTTAATAATCTCTCTTCACACCGCATTCCACAATTTAATTTGACAGTCATATTTCGAATTAATAATATCATCCCAATCAAAATAACTTCTTCATTCCGAATTTGTATAAGCGAACTTATGCCACACCGAGCAATTATCGCCAATGTTCAGTTCTCTCGGGAGACTATTACTTATTACCTCGAGTTATATATTGATTTATATAGAGAAGCATTCGTCTATGGCAAATGCCAATAATAAAGGCTAAATGAACTTGCATGCAATATCAGTTAGGCCAATCATTTTCCAAGTCTAAACTCATTATTCCAACTCAAACCTCTTTGGTGAAAGCAATTTATATCCACCATACATATACTAATCTCCGTTTATTCATAATTTTATAACACAATGAAGTTCATTGTATAAAATCAAAGCAAAATCACACATTGGAGCCTGCATCTGATATTGTCTGCAAAAGGAGGGCTTGTTACAGTTAGATTCTCCAGTGTACTTTGCTAGAGAATCTTGCTTGGCAAAACAAAATTGAAGAAATTGTACATAGACATTCTTGATTCAGAAGTACAAAAAATTAATGTGTTTGTAACAGCAAGTCAGCGACTAAAGGTAATAGAATCGTTTAGGTTTGAGAAGTTGACAAGCTGGAAGAAACATAGTTACTCAAACCCAGAACCTCAAGGCCTTCCTTCCTCTGATAGATATTCACCAACTGAGGGATATCATCCACGTGTTTTGCCACAAACCTTTCAAAGAAAACCTTCTCAACAGGAGTTATGACCTTACCAAACTTCAAACTTTCCTTCTCCAACCCCTTCAACTGCAGAACTTTGATAACCAAACACCTTGGGATTGTCCTCTTTTCCATGTTCATAAGGAACACGTTTGGATATTTGGCAAAAGTTGTGGATTGCCAACCCATCTTGTTCACGAGAAAATCAAATACACTGATTATTTTGTTCTCTGATGCAAGCACATAACTGGGACAGCTTCTGAATGTTATCTTAACGTCCTCGTCAGACCAACCCCATTTCCTAAAAACATCCAATTTGTGTTCCCAATTTGTTGACTAATTGAAGCAAATACCTGCATTGCATGGACAAATGTACATTTTTGAGGATCAAATCCCAGTTCGATAACCTTCTTAACATTGGCATCAAACTTATCCTGTCTTTGGAGAACAACAGTGGGATAACATGTTAAAACCAATGAGATAAATGGCTCAGGCATTCCAAGTTCTCTCAAGACTGCGAGTTTCGGGGACACTTTCTTTTGTAAATCATAAATAAAGTTTCGTGATTTTTTCTTTAAAGCTTTAACAACATTTTCATCAGAGAGAACCACACTTTTGAGGAAATTATAACTCGGAATGAGTTGGTTCTCCAAGCTATAACACAAAATAGATGGATTTGATGAGCAAATATCAGCAAGTTCAGCATTGGTGACCCCGATAGATTTGAGAAACTCAAATTTAGGCAAGATAGATCTCTCAGGATGAGCTAAAAGTAAACTCGGACGCACCCTAACAAGTTTTGCAATATGGGTATTGGTAAACCATGCTTTTTAAAAAGTTCAAGGACTGAATCTGGCTGTTCTGAAGATTGAATCTTTACTCTTTTGGCAACAGATTTAGCAGTTTCCGAGGTTAACCCACATGAGTTTACGAGGTATGACACCGTAAATGAGCATTCTTTTAACTGTTCCCTATGAAATTGTTCATCTCCAGTTGATAAAAACTTAATGCTAAGGGGAAACAACCCTGCTTTCTGAATCAAACCAAAACCCGATAACGAATCCAAGTAAGTTCTTGCTAAATCTTGCACAACAGACCTATTACTATTTGATAACACGTGTGCTATTACTAACCTTCTACAGAATAATCCATACATTTTCAAAAACTAAAACTACTGATAACAATGTAATGAGTCGCAGTTCAGTTCAAAGAATTAACTCACCAGAAGAAGACAACTTCCAGTGACTGGCGACAGCAGCAAATTTAATAAATAAAGCGTTTGAAAATCGTATTCATTTGGTTATCATTCCTTCAAGCAATCACAATTTGTTCGGCTATTGAAATTTTCACTTTATTTTATAATCTGTTTGATGTTTTTTTATACACAACCAGAACAGCTAAAAACCTAAGGGCAATTTTGCACTTCCATGCGTTCTTTGGAAAACCTTTATATGAAAAGACATTTGTACCCCAAAGTTTATCATGTATATTTTTTATTTACAAAGTAGGGGTGGAAAAAGCCTAGAGTTTTACCACTGTCCTAAATTTGAATTAGGACATTGCTTTTTGAAAGTGGTTTTTTTTTTTTTTTTGGGTGAAATGATAATATGTTTAGATCAAGACATAAATTTTTAATATTTGATTAAAGATTAAAAAAATCGTGATTATTAAAAATAAAATTACAAATTTATTTGATTAACTAAGTTTTAACACACCATAATTAATTTTGTAATATAAAATAAAATTATATATTATTGTTGGTAACAAAATATAGTAATTATAACTTTTATGTCATTTTGTAAATGATTTGGTAGCAAAAGGTTTAGGATATGGTTGTCAGATCCTGAGTTTGAATCCAGATGATGCATTTCTTGTAAGAACATGAAGTAGCCGATGGATTTTACGTACTCCGCTTAAGCTCGATCGGATGATTTGACAGCTGAATTTCCAACGTTTTTTTTTTTTAAAAAAGATTTTTTTAGTGCCGGGATCCAACGGTTCTTTTACATTTGTTAAATGTGTAATTATCATTTCACCGCCCAATGTTTGGCTTAGTATTAATATATATTTCAAAAAATAATGTTTGATTATAAAACCTTTTAAAACGCAACGTTTAATTCTTTATGTATCAAATCATAAATAATACAAGTTCTGAGAGTGTTTAAAAGCACATCAAAATTATTTTTTTCAAGATTAAAAATATTTAAAATCCTTTAATAATAGGCTAAAACATACGAACGAACTGTGAATTAATTAGCACTCTCAAACTAACCCTTACTAATATGCATTAGCTTATGTGAATTAATTTACTTACGAACGAACTGTGACCACCCCCTTTAGTCACATATGAGAATGGATTTTCCCTACGCTCACATAATTTTATTAGGAAAAATTCTATAATGTAACAGTGATATCATATCCAAAGTGATATCATATCCAAAGTTGGTAAAGGCGTACTTGTGATGGGGACGTAGTTGCCGCGCCCCTCGCTTGTTAGGCGTGGCAGTACGCCGAAGGCACACACTCAGAGCACCTATGAAATTGAAAATGGGGAAGAATTTGAAGATGATGATTATTGATAAATATGGTGTCTGAATTTATAAGTTTAGCTGATTTCAATTTTAAATTTTTTATTTTTAGAATTAATATGACATTTGAAGTTTGATTTCATACTTTATGACTTTTTTTATATGATGTGATTGTCAAATTGACTATTGAGTTGAAAAATACATAATAAATTTTTGAAAAATAATTTATATGAATTATTCTGGTTGAAAAATTAATATAAAAGTTAAACAAGAAATATGTGTCGTGTACGCCTCATTTCGTTCAGCGCTCGTGCGCTCCTGCATCGCCTTGCGCGCAGGAGGATCTTTGTGCCTCGTTGTCCCTTTTGCCTTTACCAACTATTATCATGACACCCATGTAACAGTCTAATAGTATATTTCCACGCATGTTAAAATATAAAAAAAGTTAGCAAATACATTATAATTATATTTTTAATATAACTACATATGTTATATGATTATTAGTTGGTGATATCACATTATCCTAAATTTTTATATAATTATAAAATAGTATAAGAGCTTACTATAAACTCACTGTTCCCAATCTTGTGAATATCAGATAAATCATGTGTGCATAAATGGTTAGATCCTCTTCTGTTAGGGGATTGTGAGTTGAAGCTGACACACGAGTAAAATGAAATTGAGAATAATTGTTAGTTCAGGAGGCTTTGACTACCATATAATAGTACAATAATAATTAGGAGGCTTAACCTATCATAAATATTAACAATAAAATAAAGCAATGAGACACAGATTTAATGTGGTAAAACCCTCCAATATGAGGGAAACATCCACAGACAAATGTAGAAGGATTTCACTATAATGGAAAGAATTTTACAACTTCTCTCTAAACACAAGTTGTGAGTAATTTCACACTCTCTTTTAGAATAGGAGAACTACAACTCTCTAACCAACTTTTAAGAAGAAACAATATTTTTCTCTTTTAGAATACATATGATTTGCTTGAAAATGGAATGAATAAAATAATGAAATGAATTCTCTATTTATAGGCATGAGATTCACGGTGCAAATAGTGAATTTTAATTTTTATTATTCTTTTTATGTGTGGGACCCACTGATGAACACTAAAAAATGCATATTTATTTTACGATAAATCAATCATTTTACACTTATAGTTTCACTAATCCCTTTAATTTGGCACGTTTGTGAAATAATATTTTAAGTTATGTTTTGAGTGCTTTTATTGTGTTATTTTTGTTATTTGGTAGGTAAAATACTACTTGGAAGCTCGACAAGACAAACCAGACTTGGAAAAGCGCAAAACAGAAATTCAGCTTCCGCGTCGCGACACGACAATGTCGGCGCGTCGCGCCGCGCCTAATAAGACGAAGACACTGCGGAACGTGCTATTCTCCCGACACGTGTCCTCAATGTGGCATGCGCGTCGCAACGCGCTGACCAAACTTTGCCTATAAATTGAAGGCTCCGGTAGAAGAAATTTTCATACTTTCTTTCCGAATTCCTCTATAGATTTTGGAGAGTGAGTGTCTTGTGTGTTTATTTATTTAAAACTTTTTGTAATGTCTTTTTCTTTCAGTAATAAAATTAAGAGTATGTTTAATTATAAAATGAGTAGCTAATTTCTTTTTCGCTGGGATAATGAATGAAGATTTTATAATGAAAACTTATATCAATCTCGCCTATATTATAATAAATAAATTGTAATCTAATGATTAAAACTTAATTTAGATCTAGATTAATTATTGACAAAATTGGTTACCGCCTATATGGCTGGTTTTATCTTGCTACCGCTTATATGGCTGATTTTATCTTGCTACCACCTATATGGATGGTTTTATACGATTTTGGCATAATTGAGTACCTTGGCATGACTTCTTATAGACAAACGGTATCACCACCTATATAGCTGGTTTTATACGGTATCACCGTATTTATGACTGGTTTTATGTTTTTGGCATACTTTGTACCTTGCAGGACTAGTTATCGACAGAAATGACTACAGCCTTTATGGCCGGTTCTATATATTGCCATAATTAATTCCTGAGATAAGTTATTTGGGTAACAATGACACTTTATATATTATAATTAAGCGAGATTTCTAGATTTAAAATATTAAAAGTGGATCCCTTAACTCTAGCATTTCATTTTATTACTACATTTTCACTTAAAAGTTTCCAACAACTCTAACAAATCAAATATTTTTCTTTTCGCTCTACTTATCATTCTATTTTACTAAATCTATTACATGTGGATCGACCCCGGACTTACCAGGTTATTTTATTACTTCGACACTCTTATACTTGGGAGTAAAAGATCACTTTTTGAGCGTGTCAAGTTTTTACCGCCGTTGCCGGGGAATTATTATTTAGTAGATAGAATAAATTTTCTTTTTCTTTTTCTTTTTTCTTTATTTTATTTTTGTAGTATATTTTTTTATCTTATCATTAATTTATTTTTTGTAAATATTGTATTTGTTTTTGTTTTATTTTTTATTTAGGTTGCATTAGACACTGGTCTCGATCATCCAGCGGAATACTAAACAGATAATCTCCATCACCTTCATCGTTCGTCAAAATGGACGAGAACCAAATTGAAATTCCAGTTGGAAATCCACCTGCCCGAGTTGAAAACCCAGTTAATCAGAAAGAAAACGAGTCTCAGTACGGAGATTCTAATCATCATATGACACTCAGACAATTCATGAATCCCACTAGGACAGGATCGCCATCTTGCATTATTTTTCCTCCAGATACAACACGTTTCAATTTTAAATCAAGTATCATCCATCTTTTACCCACATTCTACGGTCTAGAATCAGAGAATCTTTATCAGCATTTAAGGGAGTTTGAAGAGGTATGTAACACTTACACAGACCAAAATTGTAGCATGAATATAATTCGTTTAAATTTTTTTCCATTTTCTTTAAAGGATAAAGCTAAAATTTGGCTGCAAAACCTTAGGTCAGGATCTATTAGAACATGAGATGATTTACAAGAGTAATTTCTTAAAAAGTTCTTTCCCCCTTATAGAACAAATTCCTTTAAAAGGAGAATCACAACCTTCACACAAGAGTCGGGGGAAACACTTTACCAATATTGAGAAAGATTTAAAGAGATGTTAAATGTTTGTCCACATCATGAGTTTGAAACATGGAGGCTGGTTGCCTATTTCTACGAGGGGTTAACACCCCAATATAGACAAGTAGTGGAGATGATGTGTAATAGTGAGTTTAGGGACAAAGATCCCGAATATACACTAGATTACCTAGAACACATAACAAAGAATGCATAATAATGTGACACAGTTGGCACCTATGAGTCGTCTGTAAGACCACAGCCATATGGTAGAGGTATATTTAACCTTAGGGAAGACCATGACCTTGCTTCCATTTGAAGTGATATGCGATGTTAGTGATTTTGCTGTAGGTGCAGTTTTGGGACAACGTAAGGCGAAAGTTTTTCACATCATTTACTACACCAGCAAAACTTTGAATGAAGCACAACTCAACTACACAACAACTGAAAAGGAGTTGCTCGTAGTTGTGTTTACTTTTGATAAATTCCACTCCTATTTGCTAGGTCCCAAAGTGGTGGTATACACAGATCATTCAGCAATCAAATACCTGATCGCGAAGAAAGATGCCAAGCCTAGATTGATCTGTTGGGTGTTTCTACTACAAGAATTTGATGTGGAGATTCGAGACAGGAAGGGGACAGAAAATCAAGTGACATATCACTTATCGAGGCTCAAAAATGGAGGTACAACTGGCAATGAGCTGACAATCAAAGAAACTTTTGCCATCAAGCAGCAGGAAGTCCCATGGTATGCTGACTATGTAAACTATATAGTACCGGGGAAATTCTCGTTGGAATGGACACATCAGTAAAGAAAGAAGTTCTTCAAAGAATTCAAGCACTATGTCTGGGATGAGCCGTACCTATTCAAATATTGTGCTGATCAGTTATTGTGACATTGTGTACCACACGAGGAGGTTAATAGTGTCTTGCAGCATTGTCATTCATCACCATACGGTGGATACTTCAGCGGAGATAAAATCGCGGCTAAAGTGTTGCAATCAGGTTTGTTCTGGACCACCTTATTTAAAGATGCTCACTTCTTCGTTCTTCAATGTGACAGGTGCCAGAGAACGAGAAATATTTCGAGGAGAAATGAAAGACCTCTTCAAAGTATTCTCGAAGTTGAGATATTTGATGTATGTGGGATTGACTTTATGAGACCTTTTGTTCCATCATATGGAAACCTGTACATTCTGGTTGCAGTAGACTAACTCTCCAAATAGGTTGAAGCAATAACACTGCCATCAAATGACTCTAAAGTAGTGTTAAAATTCCTCAAAAAGAATATTTTCACTCGCTTCGGAACACCTCGAGCGATCATCAATGATGGTGGCACACAATTCTGTAACAGATACTTCCATACACTTCTAGCCAAATACAGAGTAACTCATAAAGTTGCCACTACTTACCATCCGAAGTCAAGTGGTCAGATTGAAGTCTCCAACAGAGAAATCAAAATAATCATGGAGAGAACCGTTGGTTCAACAAGGAGAGACAGGTCTAGAAAATTGGATGACGCATTATGGGCCTACCGAAAAGCTTACAAGACACCCATTGGAATGTCCCCATATTGAATGGTGTTTGGGAAAGCATGCCACCTGCCTGTAGAGCTCGAGCATAAAGCGTACTGGGCAATGAAAAGTTGAATTTTGATCTTCAAGCAGCTGGAGTGAAACGGCTCCACCAACTGAACTAATTGGAAGAATTCTACCTCCATGCTTATGAGAATGTCAAACTGTATAAAGAAAAGACCAAGAAGTGGCATGATCAGAAAATAGTGTGCAGACAACTGGAACCAGGGCAGCAGGTATTTTTATACAACTCAAGGTTGAAACTTTTCCCTGGCAAGCTGAAATCATGGTGGTCATATCCATTTGTGATCACCCAAGTTTTACCCTACGAAGCCGTTGAGCTACATGACCCCAACTCCAATGATACATTCAAAGTCAACAGCCAACGTGTCAAGCACTATTGGGGAGAATCCATCAAGCGTCAAAAAGAGAGTCTCACACTAGCTAATCCAGCCTAACATTTAGGCAGTCATGTCTAGCTGACGATGTTAAACTTAGGACTAGCAGGGAGGCAACCCATGCAATATGTGTATATGTTTTATTTTTTTGTGTTTAATTTTAATAGGAAAAGTCACAGACAGGATGAATGATGTTCTCGCAAAACTTCACAAGCATTTTCCTTCTCTCCCTCAAAACTCTCTGATGAAAGTCTACAAAGCACATATTGAAAGAATGAGACTTCTGATGATTAAAGGTATTCCTAGTGACATTCGTTGGATAATTGATGCACGCGTCTGCTTGGCAGGTGAGTCATCTGACTATTTTATTTCATTTCTACCTGGTTTAGGAAAGAGCACCTATGCTAAGAAAAGAATAGCTAAACGATTAAGTGTTTGTTATAAATGTACACGTTGTACATGCAATACTCGGTGCCGTTCTTTAGGAATGGTGTCCAATAATCGCGAAGATAAAATAAAATTCATTAGGGATGACACGAGTAAGGAGTTTAAGATGACATATCATTGACTCTTGACACGCATCCCGGTGGATATGTCTATCACGCAATTCGCAATTTACATACACAGTTTTGAAGAGAAAGAAAACAATTCAGTCTCGAGAATTTGAATTTAAAAGACCATGTTTGCCAATTAATAAGAAAATTGGATGAGAAGCTTGTCCCTGACCCATTGAGGTCATTCAAGCCGTTACTTCCTGTAAAAATTATTGTTTTGATTTCTTTATCTTTACATAATTATTGTGATTTTCTTTATTGTAATTCCTTTTATTTTCGCCAACAAGATCGATACTTTTTGACTTTCACGATTTAATTTAATGTTCAGCTAATAATTGTCATTTGGCAGGTACTAGTGCAATTATTACTCACCCTTTTCAAGATCTATAAATTTAGCTCGTCATTGCTCTCTTCAACACATCCAGATTTGAGAGAGTAAAAATAAAGAAAAAATGGAAGCAACTTCAAGAAGACGAGTTGTTAACATCTGTATATTTTGCGGTACTAGTTTTGGTTCTAAACCAGAATTCGCTGAAGCAGCAAAAACATTGGGTAGAGTCATGGCAGATAGAAATATGTACTTGGTATATGGCGGTGACAATCTTGGACTGATGGGATACATTTCAAGGGCCGTACAAGAAGAAGGTAGTCAAATTTTGGGGATCATCCCAAAACCTTTGGCGGACGCGAATCTTATCGGACAATAAAATCGAGAGGAATGCATTATGTCAGGTATATCCGAACGACTTGTTGAAATGATTAATCGTGCTGACACTTTTATTTCTTTGCCAGATGGCTTGTGCACGATGAAGGAAATCTTCACAGTGATATCTTGGGCAAACTTGAACATATACCAGAAACCAATTGGACTATTTAATATTGATGGATTTTTTGACTTTCTTTTTGTGTTTCTTGAAGATACCAGGAGAAAATGATTCCTTTAAAAACTCGTAAAAGATATCCTCTTCACTGCCAGAACAACCAATGATTTTATTGACCAACTCTTAGCCTTCGAACCAAAAATTGACCCTATCTTTTCCAAGTTAAACTGGTATGAAAATGATCGTGGTAAGAAACGTCGGATTTATTTGGATCTTAACCTTTAGTTTTCTTTTTAAATTTACAATTCCACGCTAACCAGGTACTGTCTTCTAAATTTTGCTTCTTCCTTTTTAGACATTGGGGACAATGTCTCAATTAGATTTGGGGGAGGGGAATAGTTGACTAGTATCTTGTTTTTATTTTTATTTGAGTTGTTTTTGCTTTGTTTTCAGTCAATTTTTTTTTTTGTTTTTATGTTTTAAACTTGACTAACCAGGTGGAATTGTGTTTGAGATAGCTGTGTAAGGAGTTTCCACTCCTGAGACGTATCTCACCCTAATTCGTAACTAGTTAATTTTTGTTTATTTCCTTTTGAATTATTTAAATTCGTGAATTCTCCATAATACTGACTAAATTGGATATTCATATGCTCATTTGACAAGTATTATCAACATACATGGGTCGTAAGTGAAAAGTTTGTAATATTCAGTGGTATAGTTTATTGGAATAAGCACCTGAGAGCGATGGAATAAAAAAATTGTATATAAATAATTAACCATGCTTTTACTTAGTAACCAAACGTCCTGCCTTAGTAAACAGTGACTGTTCGCGTCAAACGGTAAAAGCCTGAGTTAATAATAATAAAGTTTCTACTTAGTAATCGAACATCTTGCCTCAGTAAGCAGTGATTGTTTGCGTCAAACCGTAGAACTTTTAACATCTGAAATCCGAGTAATTAAGTCCGTAGGGGTGTCTTAACACCTAGTTCTCTAAAGGTGTGAATTCTGATATAAATTTAGGACAAAAATATTACTATCTTTTCAATTACACTTATGAATATTGTGGGCACAATGATTTGATTAATACATTGTTGGTTGTGTATATGGAGAATGGTAAAAATAATCGGAGAATTTACTTATTTGGTAATTTAGAAAGAAAGAAAACAACTATTAACTTGGATAAGAATTTCACTTGTTTAGTTACTAACATGTTTATCTTTTTATTTTGTTTTGTGTCATTAATTGTATATTTGATTGACGTTTGTGGGTATTGTCGATGTAAGCCCTCACGAGACTACAACTCGTCTACTAGGGACACATAGGGGTTTGAAGGCTTGTTGTATACGCTAAATGCAATCGTGATCCCTACGAAAGTGGCTTTGTTTAATTTCATTTTAAATTTATTTATTGCATTTTATTTTGTTTGTTTTGCTCGAAGACTATCAAAATGTTAGGTTTGTGAGTGTGATAAGCGGAAAATATATCAATATTTACCGCCCCTTTTACTTAATATTTTGTATAGTTTCTCGAGTTTTGTGAATATTTTGATGTGTTTTGTGTTATTTTATAGATAAATAAGTTTTTAGGACTCAATGGAATCAAATGGTGAAAACAGATGAAAAATGGCAAAATGGGAAATTTATTGTTCACGCGTCGCCACGCGCAACCTTCTCTGCATCGCGACGCACCTCAATTATGCAGCCTGCCGACTCACGTCATCATGACGTCAGCACTGTAACACGCGTCGCGATGCCGATATAATAATACAGTTTGCCGACAGCCGCCATTTACTGTAGCACGCGTCGTGACGCGGAAGACTTGGCGCGTCTCGACGCGCGCCCGATTTGAAGCCTATAAATAGCAGCCTAAATCAGATTATTTTCTTGATACTTTCTTCTGGGGAATTTCTTAGAATACTAAGAAGAGAGTATCTTGTTTTTTTATTTTCAGCTTTCTTGTATTTTCTTTTTATTTTAACAATAAAATTATGTGTGTTTCAATTTAAGCATGAGTAGGTAACTTCTTTCTGCTGGGGTAAAAAGTGAAATTTTTATTATGATAGTTTAGATTAATCTCCCCTATTTTATAATATATAAATTATCTTAAAACCTGACTTAATTGAATACCGCCTTTATGGTCGGTTGGACTTAATTAAATTAATTTTAACCTGACTTAATTAGATACCGCCTTTATGGTCGGTTGGAATTAATTAAAATATGACTTAATCAGGATACCTCCTATATGGTCGGTTGGTAATATAATGTAAATTTATATATTATAATAAGAGAGATTTCTAGATTTGAAATAATAAAAGTGGATCCCCAAATCCCAGTATTTTATTTCATTGTTGTAATTTTTACTTTTTTTTTTTAGTTTTCAATTAGTTGCATGGTGTTTTATTTATTTATGTCTTTAGTAGTCCTAGATATGTGTCGTAACTAAATACAATATGTAGGGTTGTGATGAATTCCAATATCAATGGTTTTATATGTTGATTTGTCTTGTGTCTTTTGTAATATTTTGGTTTATTTATTGAGTCTTAAACTTAACGTCTCTTGTTAATTGGCCACTAATAAGATTGAAATGGTAAACTTAAAATGAACTTGAAGAAGAGATTTTAGGTTTCAGCCTTAGACTCTATAACCCACGATCTCACATTCACCTTAGAGATTTCCTTCCAGGATAGACATATACCTTTCGGACGTGAGTATCCATAATTGGAACCTAATCTTAATGAATTCAGAGTTTCATAATTAACATATACATATAGTTAATTGAGTTACTTTGGGTATTTGCATCTGACCATCGACATAGGCTTTTGCATATTTTCGTGTTCCAGGTTAATAAACCGACATATTACACAAACATAAGATAATCAATTCATATTTAGAAAAATATTGGAATGATTCACAACCCTAGATACTTTCATAATATCGATTATTTTTTAGAATTTACTTTCGCATTGTTTTAATTACTTGTCTTTAGTTAAAATCACCAACCAAACAACAATCAATTTTTAAATACTTGTAGAAATTTAACTTCAATAAATTAATAGCATATATATTAAGTCCTCATGGGATCGATACATTTTATACTACTTGAACGATACGTGCGCTTGCGTTATGTGTGTGATTTCACTGATCAAGTTTGTGGTGTACATTTTATACAGCTAGCCTGATGTACTGCAGCTTGATCACAAACCTATACATGCTGGCCAGGGTTCCCTTCCATCCTAGGGAGAAATGACGCAGTCCATCACTGCATTGACCACTAGAATAATTCAACAACTCCAAGCAGAGAGGCCAGCTCAGGCCGGCTCTTCCTCTACACCTGCAGCACCGCAACAGCATCCTCAACCCATTCGGTGACCATCGCGATCCTATTCTCTAACACAGTGCATAGAACGAATGGAATCTCGTATTGACTTCATGGTACAAGATAGTATGACCACGAGACAAGTGCTTCAACAAATGGCTCGCCATCTCAACATGAGCGATGAACAGATTCCTATATTCCCTGACCTTCCAGAGGACGGTAGCGACGACGACGGGGCTGAGGAATGATTTAACCACAGTACCTTTGTTCCCTTATATTTCTTTTGTTTTGTAACACATTGGGGATAATGCTAGGTTTATGTTTGGGGGTAAGGTTGTTTATTTTTATCTGTTTTCTCTGTTATTTTTCCTGCATATTTTTCTTCCTTACATGCCGTGTGTCTTGCATGTTTTGCGTGTTTTAATTTTTGCATGCTATTCAAAAAATTTTTAAAAAAAATTGTCTTAGTAAAAAGTTCTAGGAAATGATAAATGTTAATTTTACTTCCATCATATATTTTGAGCATAATATCTAGGTCAGACTCATATCCAATGGAAAATAGTTTTGTAGCAATTAGATAATAAGAAATTGAAGAAGTGACTAGTTGAAATAATCGGTGGATGATGAATGACCGTTTGCCTGAATATATGTTTCTGTCTGTATTTATTTATGATGTGAGGTATGATTATGATTAAAAAAATAATGATGAATAAAAAATGACCAAGCTCTTACTTAGTAACCGGGCATCTTGCCTGGCCAGCAGTGACTGTTCGCGTCAAACGTTACGGCTTGAGTTAGTTAATAAATAAACTTCTACTTGGTAACCAGACATCTTGCCTCAGTAAGCAGTGATCGTTCGCATCAAATGGTAAAGCTTCAAAAAAAAACATACCTCACTTTACGCATTTTGTAGCAGACAGAACAATTTTAGATAGTCAGGTTGGTTTGAACCATCAACTACTGAGAATTAAGACAAACTCACCTAGTTAATAACTTAGAATCGAAGCTGTTTACAGAATTATTCACACACACACTTAGAGTCTGATTTAGATACTTTGTTCAAATGAAAGAATTTTAGTTGTAGTATGCATTTTGAAGGTTCTTTTAACTTTATTACTGGACATTCTCTGAGGACATTTTATATATAGCTATTATTTTCATTTATTTTATTTCTTTCTTTCTTTTGTTTTTGCATGTGCATGATTGACGTTTGTGGGTATCGTCGCTGTAAGCCCTCACGAGACTATAACTCATCCACTAGGAACACCTAGGGGTTTAAAGGCTTGTTGCATAAGCTAAATGCAACTGTGATCTCTATGAAAGTGGCATAGTTTAATTTAGTTTCAGTTGTTTATTTTATTTTATTTTGTTTGTTTTGCTCGAGGACTAGCAAAATGTTAGGTTTGAGGGTGTGATGGGCAGAAAATATATCAAAATTTACCGCCATTTTGACCTAATATTTTGTTTAGTTTCTCGGGTTTGATGAATATTTTGATGTGTTTTTATTTTTTTGCATATAAATAAAGTTTCGGGACTCAATGGAACCAACTCAGAGCTATAACGATAAAAAAACAGATGAAAAAGGGCAAAATGAGAAAATTACTATTCACACATCGCGACGCGCACACTTCTCTACGTCACGACGTGCCTCAATTATGCAGTCTGTCGACACGTGTCATCGTTTATGTCATCACTGCATCATCATTGCTCCTGCATCATGACGCATATGACCATCTGCGTCGCGACGCACCGACAAATGCATGTCACATGTCAACATCTCAGCAAGCCGCGTACACATGTCAACAATCAATGCGCTTCGTGACGTGCAAGCCTAAATTTTGCCTATAAATTGAAGCTGGTTTCATTTAGAAAATTCAAACTTTCCTTAAGGTTCTGAATAAGGATCTAAGGATTGTATCTTGTTTGTATTTATTTTTAGTATTTAATTATGTATTTTTATTTTTAGTTGTAATAATAGTTTATTTATTTTATTTTTCTTTTGATGTTTTGTAGTTAATTTCCGCTGGGGGAAGGGTAAAACTTATATTATGATAATTTAGATTAATCTCCCTTAAATTATAATATATAAATTATCTTAAAACCTGACATAATTGGATACCGCCTTTACAGTCGGTTGGACTTAATTAAATTAATTTTAACTTGACTTAATTGGATATCGCCTTTATGGTCGGTTGGAATTAATTAAAATATGATTTAATCAGGATACCGCCTATATGGTCGGTTGGTAATATAATGCAAATTTATATATTATAATATGAGAGATTTCTAGATTTGAAATAGTAAATGTGGATCCCCTAACCTCAGCATTTTATTTTTAATCTAGGGAAGTGATGAAGCACATGTTGGGTTTCTAAGGTCAAACCAAGATCATTTCAAACATGAAATAATGTGAATACGAAAAAAGTATAGCGGAAATATACTCACTTTGATCAGTTGTAGGATGTGTAGAGTTCAAAAATTTTGCTCTCTTTGAAGTTGTTCCAAGCTCCTCCAAAGTTGTGTATCAAGCTCCAAGCTTTATCTTTGATTCCAAGCTCAATGGGAAAAGTTTCCCTAACACCTTTGTATGATTCCTTGAGTGTGCTAACACTTGAAAAAATTGCAACAATTTCTTCTTTTGTTCTTTGAAACTCTCGGCCAAGATGGAGAGAAGAAGAGGAGTGTGTTTGGGCGTGAATGAGAGAGGAAGAGGGATGAGTGTTGACTTCTAATTTTGATTTCCAAAAATAAAAAAATAAGGATATACCAAAAATCTAATGTTTGGTATATGTCCATCATCTCACCATTAGTGTGTTGAACAAGTCATCAACAACCCACCAAATTCCATCAACTAAAAGTTGATTAAAGTGACTAGGTGATGTGACTTGTGGGCCCCACTTGATTCAAAATCCGAGTGGGCCCGCAAACGTACTCCGGGCTCAGGTTCGTTAATTTCGAATTAACGAATTTTCCGTTGCAACATAATTAAATCAAATTTAATTAAATAATTATACCTAGCAAATTTACTATTAAAGTCACTCGCGAATTAATTCCAAATTAATTCGTTCCCCCGAATTAAAATCCAATTTTAATTCCGTTATGAAATCTAATTTCATTTAATATATCGAATATATTATTTTTTCGATTAATTCTGAATTAATCGCTCTCTATCTATAATTTGAATTTTATCCCAAATAAAATCTTTCCGCAATTAATCCTAAATTAATTTTTCCTCTCTTCTAATTAATCCCAGATTAATTATGTTCGAGTCATACGTCATCAGTGAATCTTCGGGAAGCACCCATGAGATCCCTGGATATGTTGGCAGTAAATTCGATCGTCGGACTATCCAAATATGTGCGTACCCGGTACCATGTTCTTACCGATTTACGAGACATGGTTGGCTTCTAGAAAAGCACCATGCCTACCCAATTCTCCAGAAATATTCTTTAAGGAATATATAATCTATAACAGGCGTAGTATACGTAGTATTGCCTATTGCGATCCAATATCGGATGTCACATGTAAGGCCTGGGGCTGGAATAGTGTCTGCCACGTACGAAGCATCTATCAGATCACAAGAAACTAGTCTCTATAATCGGATAATCATGACCATGTCATATTATCCCGATAGTTGCAACATAACAGAGAACCGGTTCTGTATCCCTGCGTGATCATCATCTCCATATGACTAAAGTGATACTTCCGTCTTGACATCACACCCAATACACTACGATTCTCAATAAGATTGTCGCAAGTACTAGCGATGCAAGTCTCAGGTTAAGACCAAATACACCTACCCTGAAGCGGATTGCCATAGACACATAGTCATACTACCAATGGGATTTCGCGGGGTCTATCCAGAGCGAAGCTATTTCCGTACCATCGGTAAACACAAACTCCTATCACACTTGCATAAGTATCCAATACTTAAATATATGAGAACTATGCCGTTATGCTCCCACAATGCGCACAAGTGCAATACTAGTATATTCTGCATTATCGATGTCCAGTCTCGATAATACTACGACTATGGATATCTAATGATTAAACCTTTGTGGATTGATATTGTCTCATATCTTATAATCTGGAACTAATCATAAGGACTTTTATCATTTATATATTTAAGTAATCTAATTACAAAATGATAAAATAGCAATTTCCATTGTCACATAGTTAATTTGTTCAAAAACCACAATGTCTTTTACAAATAGTGATGCTATGGGTCATAATTGTCCAAAAATCTCCCACTTGGCCTATAGCCAGTCACTCAAGCATCTAACACCTGAACTATGTACATGTCGCTCAAACTTTTGCTGAGGAACAACTTTCGTTAGCGGATCTGCAATGTTGTCCTCTGATGCGACCTTCTCGATCTTCACATCGCCACGATGTATGATCTCACGAATCTGATGGAAACATCGAAGAACATGCTTGGATCGTTGATGAGACTGCGGTTCCTTAGCCTGCACTATAGCCCCAATATTGTCACAGTATAATGGAACATGCTCATCTGCTAACGGAACTACTCATAATCCAATTAGGAATTTACGGATCCAAACTGCCTCTTTTGATGCTTCAGCTGCAGCAATATACTCTGCTTCTGTTGTTGAATCGGCAACAGTCTCTTACTTAGAAGATTTCGAGCTTACTATTCTGTTGTTCAAATAAAATATGTACCCGAATTGTGACTTACAGTCGTCTTTATCGGTTTGGAAACTTGCATCGGTATATCCAGTTACCTCAAGTTCTCCATCTCCATAGATTAAGAAAGCATCCTTAGTTCGTCTAAGATACTTAAGGATATTCTTAACCGCCATCCAGTGACCATCACCTGGATCGGCATGATAGCGACTACACATGCTCAAAGCATTAGAGACATCAAGTCGCGTACATATCATGGCATACATGATTGATCTGACTGCCGAAGCGAACGGGATACAATTCATGTTGTCTCTCTCATCTTAAGTTTTAGGACACATGTCCTTAGATAGAGTGACGCAATGTGACACTGGCAACAGTCCCCTCTTAGACTGTTCCATGTTGAATCTCTTCAACACTTTGTCAATATATGTGCTCTGGGAGAGTCCAAGCAGCTTTCTAGATCTATCCCGGTAGATCTTTATTCATAGAATAAAGGCTGCTTCTCCCAGATCCTTCATGGAGAATTTTAATGAAAGCCAAACTTTCACCGATTGTAGCATTGGGAATGTCATTGCCAATAAGCAATGCATCATCAATATAAAGGACAATGAATGTCAGTGCGCTCCACTAACCTTCTTATATACACAAGGATCACCCTCGTTTTGAACAAAATCATATTCTTTTATGATCTCATCAAAACATTGGTTCCAAGAACGCGATGCTTGCTTCAACCCATAAATGGATCGATTTAAGTTGCAAACCTTGTCTGCATATTTTGGTACGACAAAACCATCAGGCTGTTGTGTAGGACACAGAAACCGGCGACGCTGTTCTAGGCTCGCGGCCTAGTTGGGAAGTACGAAATAACATGGAGTCGCCACCCGGTGTGAACCGGGACAAAGATTTAAGGCCGCACTCACCCCTCGCAAGGGAAGACCTCAAGCCGTTGGGTTCGGAATGGTCCCTTACTTATGTCACTTGTGATGATATAATTTGTGCAATGAACTAACCAAGTCTACTCAATAATCATGCTCAAGGGTACTTAGATCTAACATGCTTTCATCCAAATAACTCCACGCAATGTAACACAACGAGCATATTGAACCATTAAACCAAAGTAAACAAATAACTAATTAAACATAAACATAAACTAAACGAAACATCATGCATAAAGAATGAAGAAACAACATGCCTAAATTACACAATCATGCTTTGAAAATTAAATAACAAGACTTAATTAACTCATGCTTAAGAAATAAATAACATACTAGCAACCTAATCATGCTCAAATACAAGGTTTGGATGAAACGAAATACGTGTGTCTCTCAAGTGATACGTGGCATTGTATCCCGAGTGCAAACCGCAATCCGTCCATTCGGATTCGGCTACGGAATTTACGTCCGGGTTTCCATCCGATATACCACAAGAGAGAACACATGTTCCGTTCACCCGGAAATCACATCATGCACCAATTCACAATACTCATGCGAAATAAAATAATAAAATAACTAAAAATAAAGGATAATAAATAAAAGGGTGCCCTCAGGTCTTACCTTTTTAGTCGCTTTCCGGGAGTGCGTTTCACGGTGCCGGAAGGGATGTCGTTTCGACTGTTTTCACTGGTTCGCTGTTTCTACTATTTTCACAAGTTCACTCACTGTTTTCGCTCGCCGTTTTAGTGGCATGGACTGCACAATCTGCTACTGTCTTGATCATTGCCGCTGTAGCAGCAAAACTTGTAACTGCTGGTTACGGCCTTGTAACCGCATGGGATCCTATCTCTGCGGCAGTTGTCGTATCAACTGCTGCTGCAAAATATCCTCCAATTACATGACCTGTTTTCTTCTTCATTCTATACAAAACTTGTTTCTGAATGGTGGAAATAGCTGGCCAGCAGACTGTCTAATCTCAAAGCTAAACTCAACTTCCATCAACCGACGATTTTCCTTAGAACGAGTCATTGAGAAAGAAATATTCAGATCATTCCCGTCATTAACCGGAACAGAAGGACTGATGAGAAAAACCTGCTGGCCCCAATGTGTGCCATTATAAGTACTAGGGGGGCAGTTGTCAGCTCAATCTCTTGCTGAGCTAGATCCTCCATACTTCCTCTAAAACCTGCTGGCCCCAATGTGTGCCATTATAAGTATTAGGGGGGCAGTTTTCAGCTCAATCTCTTGCTGAGCTAGATCCTCCATACTTCCTCTAAAATGGACATCAAACCATCCACTGAACCCACAAAGCCTTGTGCTCTCTCCTGTGATCGACGATACAAATTTTGATCTGACTTCACGAATGGCATCCACAGTAGCAGTAGAGCAATCAATCTCCTTATAACCTAATCTGGATGAAGGTTGCTCCACAATGATGTCTACAAATAATATGTCTTCTGCTCTTCAGAGAAGGGCTTTGTTAAAGCACTCATATCAACACCATATTAACTTTTAGTCTCCTTTTAGAAAACTAAACCAATCATCCATTGCTCCTTAATAATCATGTTTCTTCTGATCCCCCAAAATTTTCATATCCAGTATCTCCTCATTATACCCTACAAGCCTTTTGCTTAGTATCAACTCTGGTTTCTTTTCAGGGACTTCAACTGGGTTATAAAAAAGAAACTGCTGATCAGCAGTCACACAAAACCGTCCTTCAGCAGTCACACAAAGCAGTCCCAGAAGGAATTACACACACAGCTTCAACCATCTTATATGTTGGCGCAGTCAATTTGCATCTATAGTCATGAAGGCAGTTAGGACGTGATGAAGGGGGTGGTTTCAGGGGGGATTTAACGTGTTGTGCATGGTGAAGGTAGAAGGCATGTGGAGGCTGGTTACGTGCGTTTCATGAGGGATCAGGGAGTGATGGTGTGTCTTCAAGTTGTGGTGAATAAAGGCAGTGAAGGTGGAAGATGAGGCTGTCCTTTTGATGGCTGGTCGCTGTTATGGTTGCTGCCGAGAAGAAATGGGAATCGAGGGTTGTTCTGGCTGCTGAGTGAGTGCTTCTGTGTTTATTTGTTTTTTTTGAGTGAATAGGTTCACGTGGGCTGCTCCTTTTAGGGTTTGTGGCGTGCAGGTTTATTGAGGAGAGTGAGGACAATTGGTGGCTAGGTGTGAGGGTTTGTGCGTCAAAGGCTTATTGGTTCATTGGCAGTGTGTGCGTTAGGGTTTCCTTTAGTTTTGGTCACATGGCTGGTTCGGAATGGAGGATAGGTGTTTGTTTGTATGGTAATTTGGGCGTGAGGTGTGGGTATCTTTGTGAACCGGGCCGAGGATAAATTTAAAACTGAGACCGAACAAGCGAACCTGAAGCTTGAGTGAGCGAACCAAATCCAAAAATATCAATTCTTGACCTTCCCCTTCCGACGACCGCTTTCCGCAACTTCCGCAACTAAAAAAAGGTAATGCCTCCATTCGAGGCTCATCATCGGGCTGATATGCAAAAATGCATCTCCAAACTGCTACTGATGCTGATATATGGGCCTCGACCCCAGATGGATACTGATATGAGCCCCGCCCCAACTGATACTAATATGGACCTCGCCCCCAGACTGATACTTATATGGGCCTCGCCCCCAGACTGAAACTGATGTGGGCCTCGCCCCCAAACTGATATGGGCCTCGCCCCAAACTGAAACTGATGTGGGCCTCGCCCCAAACTGATATGGGCCTCGCCCCAAACTGATACTAATGTGGGCCTCGCCCCAAACTGATACTGATATGGGCCTCGCCCCCAGACTGATATATGGGCCTCGCCCCCAGACAGATACTGATATGGGCCTCGCCCCAAACTGATACAGATATGGGCCTCGCCCCAAACTGATATTGATGTTACTGCAGGCCTCGGCCCTGTGACTCATCCCCGAAACTGATACTGATGCTGATGTGGGCCTCGACCCTGGGACTCGTCCCAAAAATTGATACTGTAACAGATGTGGGCCTCGACCCTGGGACTCATCCCCGAAACTGATACTGATATGGGCCTTGCCCCCAGACTGATACTGATGTGGGCCTCGCCCCAGACTGATGTGGGCCTCGACCCTGGGACTCATCCCCGAAACTGATATTGATGATGTGATGGTTCATTTCAACATGGTGTTATCGTGTGGGGTGGTTCATTCCCGAACCGTTACTGTGATGTGGTCCATTCTTGAACCGCGTTCCATTCTCAGACTCTGCTCCATTCTCAGATTACAATTCTCAGTTTGTTCATTCTCGGACTCTGCTCCATTCTCGGATTACCATATCCGTCAAAACTGATAATGTATACTCGGAGTGTCATACCCGGTAAAACTGATAATGTGTCTCCATACCTGAAGTGTCGTACTCGGCAAAACTGATTCTAACAAAGATGTGGGCCTCGCCCCCATAGTGCCATACCCGGCCGGACTGATCCTGATAAAGATGTGGGCCTCGCCCCCAGAGTGCCATACCCGGTAAAGACTGACAGTGATGTGCCCATACCAGGAGTTTCGTACCTGGCAAAACTGATCTGATGTCTCCATGCTCGGAGTGCCGTACTTGGCAAAACCGATCTGATGATGTGGGCCTCACCCCTAGAGTGCCATACCTGGCAAAGACTGATAATGATGTGGGTCTCGCCCCCAGAGTGCCATACCCGGCAAAGACTGATAGTGATGTGGACCTCGCCCCCAGAGTGCCATACCCGGTAAAGACTGATAGTGATGTGGGCCTCAACCCGCAGAGTGCCATACTCAACAAAGACTGATTGTGATGTGGGCCTCAACCCGCAGAGTGCCATACCCGGCAAAGACTGATAGTGATGTGGGCCTCAACCCGCAGAGTGCCGTACCCGGCAAAGATTGATAATGATGCAAATGATTTATTTCAACATACTATATTGCTCTCCTCGAGACAATCTTAATAGCTAAACATATTTTCGTCCTCAACGAACGCTTTGTGTCAAAACCAGAGAACCTTCAAAGTACTTGATACACTCAACTCCGATCGTCTGAATATGTGATATGAACTAGACTCTTAGTGTGTGTGTGCTAAGGCTCTTTCGCAGCTTAGTCCTTTAGTAAGCCAACTTGGTGATTTCGTTTCAGAGAATCGAACCAGTGGGTCTAACCAACCTGGATGTCTTAATCACATTCTGTGATTACTTCAGCATACTCAACATGATATGGTTTTAGTCTTTTTTTCTTTTGTCTCTTTCTTTTCATTTTGAATTTTCTTTTTTCTTTTCTTTTCTTTTCTTTTCTTTTTCTGACACACCTACCCTTTAAGGTAGCATTTCTCCTCATGGTGGTCCTAATACTCGCCCATGGGTAGCTTCACGCTTATCGGTTATAGGTGGTTTTTTTTTCTTTTCATTGTAGAGACTTTTTCTTCATTTTCAACCATATCATATATCGTAGCATCAGTAAACCAGGGTGGACATCCCAGGCAAACGGTCATTCACGGATTCACCATCTCTTCAACTAGTCATCTTGTCAACCACTCAGGCTTCTACTGCTGAGATCCCGTAATCAAGTGCTCACAGGTCTAGCTGAGATCAATCCATTCAGGATACCGGAAGAGAACGTGTCTCGCACTTATCGTTTCTAGGGTTTCCCCCTACAACATTCAATGTCATCACCGTACATATGTCTAATTACCAAAGACTTCTCTCACTCAATTTTTATTTTTCATTCTTTTTCATTTTTTTTTCATCATTTTTTTTTTACTCATTTTTTTTTCATTTTTTTTTCATTTTTTTTTTACTCATTTTTTTTTCATTTTTGTTTTCATTTCTTTTTTCTTTTTTTTTTTCTCTTTCTTTTTTTTCAACAATTAGAATAAAACACAAACTTTTAGATATGCCTGGAATACCTGGTCAGCAGGGAACATCACCGATTCAGATCAATGTCCAGTTTGCGCTTCTTGCTAGGATCATTATTAGTCCAGTCCAGTGTCGAGAGGATGGGGTCAAGCTTCGGCTCAAAAGCCAGGATCCGGTCAATCAACTCTTCGGCCTTTGTCGCCGTCAAGAAAATGTCATCTACTGATTTGGTGACAAACTCGTGCCTCTTGGCCTCTTACTCTGCAACCACTAATGAATTAGCTCCCATTTTTGTGATTGCCCAAACACCATTCCTTCAGTCTTAACATGATCCGTCTTTGCTTTTACCTACAAAAATAACACACAAAATTAAAAAAATTCTACGACATGTATACACAAAACATGAAAATAGAAATCGCAACAAAGTGTATGGGTTGCCTCCCTGTTAGCACTAAGTTCATCGTCTTCAGCCAGACATGACCGAAATCCATCTGCCAAGGTGGCTTCAATGTCGTCCTCAGTTCTTGTGCCACTTTTTTTTCTTTGCTGCTTTCTTTTTCTTTTTTTCCCTTTTTTTTTCTTTAAAACCTGCGAATACAAAACAACAGAATAAAGACGTGTGCATGTAATGTATACACATACATGTGTAGAGATACTCCATGTTCTTGGTGGGTGAGACCCTCATTGTGCTCCTCGGCGCCATGTGTTTCCTTCTACTGGTTTTCCTCTTTTGTTTGAAACCTGCAAACATAGAACAAACACAAGAATTGCAAGTACGTTACGTGTATGCATGCATGGATGTGTTTCTTATCCCGTTGGGTTAGGCCTTCCGCCAATTCCCTTGGTGACCGCTCAGTCGTCTTTCCTTCAGGCAAAGTGTAGCTTCAATCTGCTTACATCGATCGACTTTGGTGAACTCATTCTCTCCTAAATCTGGTAGTCTCACTGACTTGTTTCCCAATTTGGCGATGAACCGACTGATGTATTGAATCTTCCCAAGGAATACTCTAACTTCTTTTTCTTAACCCAACGGAAGTCTATGATGGCTTTAAGACACAAAAGGGTTAACATGATGCATGTATGCATGAAATGCTTGAGATGCGTGTGATGCGGAAAATACATATATAAGTTGGCCTATCGTCATTTTAAAGCATTCAATCGCATTATTGCGCGGCGCAAACTTGTCCCAGTTGAAAAGACCCAACAAGTTTACACTATGCGATAACATGACTAAACAACTTCAAATGATAAGAGGCCTAAATACAAAATGGCCCATCGGCATTTTAGAAGCTTTCGGCCCAATTGTCAAAGGACATGAACTTGTCCCAGTTTAAATGGCCCAACAAGTTCACATTTCTTGACAAAAAGTCCAATTGAATCCAAATAACGATGGTCCCAAACACAAGCATAAAGAAACAATTTCTACAGAGTGGCCCATCGGCATTTTAGAAACTTTTAGCCCAATTGTCATAAGATACGAACTCATCCCAGTTTAAATGGCCCAACAAGTTCGCATTCTGGAAGAAGCCCAACTGCATCCAAATGAAGATGGTCCACAAGCACAAACATAAAGAGGTAATTTCTAAAGGTCACACAACTAAGGTTCACATGTAGGTTTAAACGAATGTAAACAAAGGCCCTCACTGACGAAGGATTGTTCACGACTAGGACTCCCCACTCAAGGGTTCAAACGACCAAGTGAACGCACATTTTTTATACCTTACGGTACGTTCCAACAAGTTATGGTATGTGACTAACTGTCAAATGAATTTCCCGTTGTAGATTCCCCATAGGGAGGGTGGAGCGAGGCTCTCTTAAGTACCCAAGCCCCTTAGGCTCTTATTGCTTGGTGACAGGAATAAACAACGAGTCCTCCAAATTAGTCTATCACAATGAGCTACGGGTGAATGATTATCTAGGTGCATTCACAGCTTTTCCTTATAGAAAGGTAGTGAGTGAAAGAAGACACCAAACCATCACCTAACTTTAATAATGCCTTTGATTAAACTCCCTAAACCCACAATAGACATGGTTAATTAAAGCACAAATCACAAACATTACAAGAAATTATTTCGGGGCCGATTCTCTATCCCCAGTGGAGTCGCCAGACTGTAGGACACAGAAACCGGCAACGCTGTTCTAGGCTCGCGGCCTAGTTGGGAAGTACGAAATAACATGGAGTCGCCACCCGGTGTGAACCGGGACAAAGATTTAAGGTCGCACTCACCCCTCGCAAGGGAAGACCTCAAGCCGTTGGGTTCGGAATGGTCCCTTACTTATGTCACTTGTGATGATATAATTTGTGCAATGAACTAACCAAGTCTACTCAATAATCATGCTCAAGGGTACTTAGATCTAACATGCTTTCATCCAAATAACTCCACGCAATGTAACACAACGAGCATATTGAACCATTAAACCAAAGTAAACAAATAACTAATTAAACATAAACATAAACTAAACGAAACATCATGCATAAAGAATGAAGAAACAACATGCCTAAATAACACAATCATGCTTTGAAAATTAAATAACAAGACTTAATTAACTCATGCTTAAGAAATAAATAACATACTTGCAACCTAATTATGCTCAAATACAAGGTTTGGATGAAACGAAATACGTGTGTCTCTCAAGTGATACGTGGAATTGTATCCCGAGTGCAAACCGCAATACCGTCCATTCGGATTCGGCTACGGAATTTACGTCCGGGTTTCCATCCGATATACCACAAGAGAGAACACATGTTCCGTTCACCCGGAAATCACATCATGCACCAATTCACAATACTCATGCGAAATAAAATAATAAAATAACTAAAAATAAAGGATAATAAATAAAAGGGTGCCCTCAGGTCTTACCTTTTTAGTCGCTTTCCGGGAGTACGTTTCACGGTGCCGGAAGGGATGTCGTTTCGACTGTTTTCACTGGTTCGCTGTTTCTACTATTTTCACAAGTTCACTCACTGTTTTCGCTCGCCGTTTTAGTGGCATGGACTGCACAATCTGCTACTGTCTTGATCTTTGCCGCTGTAGCAGCAAAACTTGTAACTGCTGGTTACGGCCTTGTAACCGCATGGGATCCTATCTCTGCGGCAGTTGTCGTATCAACTGCTGCTGCAAAATATCCTCCAATTACATGAAATGTTTTCTTCTTCATTCTATACAAAACTTGTTTCTGAATGGTGAAAATAGTTGGCCAGCAGACTGTCTAATCTCAAAGCTAAACTCAACTTCCATCAACCGACGATTTTCCTTAGAACGAGTCATTGAGAAAGAAATATTCAGATCATTCCCGTCATTAACCGGAACAGAAGGACTGATGAGAAAAACTTGCTGGCCCCAATGTGTGCCATTATAAGTACTAGGGGGGGCAGTTGTCAGCTCAATCTCTTGCTGAGCTAGATCCTCCATACTTCCTCTAAAACCTGCTGGCCCCAATGTGTGCCATTATAAGTATTAGGGGGGCAGTTGTCAGCTCAATCTCTTGCTGAGCTAGATCCTCCATACTTCCTCTAAAATGGACATCAAACCATCCACTGAACCCACAAAGCCTTGTGCTCTCTCCTGTGATCGACGATACAAATTTTGATCTGACTTCACGAATGGCATCCACAGTAGCAGTAGAGCAATCAATCTCCTTATAACCTAATCTGGATGAAGGTTGCTCCACAATGATGTCTACAAATAATATGTCTTCTGCTCTTCAGAGAAGGGCTTTGTTAAAGCACTCATATCAACACCATATTAACTTTTAGTCTCCTTTTAGAAAACTAAACCAATCATCCATTGCTCCTTAATAATCATGCTTCTTCTGATCCCCCAAAAATTTCATATCCAGTATCTCCTCATTATACCCTACAAGCCTTTTGCTTAGTATCAACTCTGGTTTCTTTTCAGGGACTTCAACTGGGTTATAAAAAAGAAACTGCTGATCAGCAGTCACACAAAACCGTCCTTCAGCAGTCACACAAAGCAGTCCCAGAAGGAATTACACACACAGCTTCAACCATCTCATATGTTGGCGCAGTCAATTTGCATCTATAGTCATGAAGGCAGTTAGGACGTGATGAAGGGGGTGGTTTCAGGGGGGATTTAACGTGTTGTGCATGGTGAAGGTAGAAGCCATGTGGAGGCTGGTTACGTGCGTTTCATGAGGGATCAGGGAGTGATGGTGTGTCTTCAAGTTGTGGTGAATAAAGGCAGTGAAGGTGGAAGATGAGGCTGTCCTTTTGATGGCTGGTCGCTGTTATGGTTGCTGCCGAGAAGAAATGGGAATCGAGGGTTGTTCTGGCTGCTGAGTGAGTGCTTATGTGCTTATTTGTTTTTTTTGAGTGAATATGTTCACGTGGGCTGCTCCTTTTAGGGTTTGTGGCGTGCAGGTTTATTGAGGAGAGTGAGGGCAATTGGTGGCTAGGTGTGAGGGTTTGTGCGTCAACGGCTTATTGGTTCATTGGCAGTGTGTGCGTTAGGGTTTCCTTTAGTTTTGGTCACGTGGCTGGTTCGGAATGGAGGATAGGTGTTTGTTTGTATGGTAATTTGGGCGTGAGGTGTGGGTATCTTTGTGAACCGGGCCGAGGATAAATTTAAAACTGAGACCGAACAAGCGAACCTGAAGCTTAAGTGAGCAAACCAAATCCAAAAATATCAATTCTTGACCTTCCCCTTCCGACGACCGCTTTCCGCAACTTCCGCAACTAAAAAAAGGTAATGCCTCCATTCGAGGCTCATCATCGGGCTGATATGCAAAAATGCAATGCCTACATGTTGCATATAAACGTCCTCCAAAAGGTTTCCGTTAAGGAAAGCAGTTTTGACGTCCATCTACCATATCTCGTAATCGAAATATACAGCAATAGCAAGCATTATCCGAATGGATTTAATCATGGCAACAGGTGAAAAAGTTTCATCGTAATCGACACCATGTCGTTGACGATACCCTTTCGCTACAAGCCTAGCTTTGTACGTTTGTACATTGCCATCAATGTCAGTCTTCTTCTTGAAGACCCATTTGCAACCAATAGGCTTTACACATTCTGGTGCATCAACCAGTGTCCAAACTTGGTTGGTGTACATGGAATCCATTTCGGATTTCATGGCATCTTGCCATAAACCAGAGTCGATACCTTGTATCACTTCCTCATACGTAGCCGGTTCCTCTTCCTCAATAAGATTAATATCCACATGAGGTGAGATCAGAAACCCATACCTCTCAGGTTGTTTTCTGACTCTCTCCGATCTACGTGGTCCTTGTGTATTCGAAGATTGTAGTACAGTCTCATCCCTGATGAACTGTTCGTGTTCCGTTAAGGATTCTGTGCCAGGAACAGTATCACTCCGATTTTCATCGAGTTCTACTTTCCTCCCACTTACCACTACATTTAGGAATTCCTTCTCAAGGAAAACCGTATGTAGAGTAACAAATACTTTGTTCTCTTGTGGGTTGTAGAACTAATATCCTTTGGTTTCCCTAGGATAACCTACAAATAAGCATTTATCCGATTTGGGTTCTAGTTTGGTACCTTCCAAACATTTGACGTATGCCCAACATCCCCAAATCTTCAGGAATGAGAAACCCGGTTTCTTTCCTGTCCATATCTCATACGGAGTCTGTTGAACAGACTTTGACAGAACCTTATTCAAAATAACTATTGCACTGTTCAATGCATATCCCCAGAAGGAAATAGGTAGCTCTGTGCGACTCATCATCGACCTTACCATGTCTAACAAAGTTCGTTTTCTACGTTCGGACACACCGTTTAATTGAGGTGTTCCGGGAGGAGTCCATTGTGAAAGAATACCATATTCTTTCAAGTAATCAAGAAACTCATTGCTCAAGTATTCGCCACCATGGTCCGACCGTAATGCCTTAATACTTTTGCCGGTCTATTTTTCTACTTCGTGTCGAAACTCTTTGAATTTCTCAAAGGTTTCCGACTTGTGTCTCATAAGATACGTATAACCATAACGTGACGCATCATCCGTAAAGGTTACGAAGTATTCATATCCACCTCTAGCCTGGCTAGACATGGGCCCACATACGTCACTATGAACAAGGGCTAACAGTTCGGTGGCACGTGCACCTTTAACGCTAAAAGGTGTTTTAGGCATTTTGCCTAATAAACAAGATTCACAGACGTCATATGAATTTGGATCAAAACCGTCCAAGTATTCACTCTTCGAAAGTGTGGATATGCGAGTCTTGTTATTGTGTCCTAGACGACAATGCCACATATAAGTTTCATCTTTGTTACTTAATTTAAGCCTTTTGTTTGTTACATTATATGTTTGAGATTGATTTATATTCAAAATATAAAGACCATTATTCACATTAGCACTGCATATCTCCATATCATTTTTATACATAAAACACCCAGTGTTTCTAAAAACAAAAGTATAGCCACATTGGGCCAATAAAGATACAAATATAATATTCTTAGTCAAACTAGGTACATAATAACAGTCTGAAAGATTAAGTACATGCCCCGAGGGTAGTTCCAAAATATAAGTCCCAACGGCCAAAACAGCTACTCGAGTCCCATTACCAACGCGGAGGTCAATCTTTCATGAGGCCAGTCTCCTGCTAATCCGCAGATCCTGCACATCAGTACATATATGAGTACCACAACCAGAATCAAAAATCCAATTTTTAAAACTAGAAGTAGACATGTTTATTTCTATAACAAACATACCTGAATCCGGTGCCTTGCCCGCTTTGATTTCCTTCATGTGCGCCTTGTACTCACGGCAGTCACACTTCCAGTGACCCCGTTTGCCACACTGCAGGCATATATCTTGGGATTTGTCCTTAGCCTTCTCAGAAGACTTTGACGATTTGGCATTGCCCTTCTTCTTCTTCTTCTTTACACCTCCAGTTGCCTTGGGCCAAGCCCTTGGAGACTGAGATGTTGAAGCAAAGTGTGCCTCGTACTTTTTGCCCTTCAATAGCTCTTTTTCTGCTTCACGCAACATTGCCATCAGCTCTCCAAGAGTATGGTCTTGGTTCATCATATTGTAGTTCATGATGAACCCGCTCCAGCTGTCAGGAAGAGACTACAAGATCAAATCTATAGAAGTCTTAGCCTCAAAGGTTATGCCTAGCTGACCCAGTTATTCAATGTCAGCAATCATCTGTGACACATGGTGCTCAACAGATGTACCCTCTGACATTCGTGAGCGAAAGAGCTTTTTCTGCAATTCATACCTTTGCGATCTAAGGTTAGATCGATGAAGGTCTTTCAATTTTGCCATCATAGTATAGAGATCCAATCCCTTGTTTTGGCGACGAAATTGATGGGTCATCGCAGCGAGCATGACAGACTGAGCAGTTGAGTTGTCATCGCTATGAGTCTTCCAAAGCTCAAGCTCAAGCGGCTGCTCATTTCCGGGCTTAGGCCCGAGAAGTCTCTCTATCATATAGAGCATTCTCTCAGCACCTAGGACAATCCTGAGGTTTATATCCCAATCAGGAAAGTTCACACCATTAAAGACATTTTCGCCCATGATAATGTCTCTAACCCCGATCTTTCCAGTCATCTTAATTGCAAAAGTCAATCTATTCAATTAACGATATTTAGCTACAGTCCAACTGTTACAAGAAAAATAATAGAATATTAGTCCAACTAATAAATATATAATTGACGAAATAATTTGAAAGCGCGTAATGCCAAGTATTTGAACGAAATTGCAAATTCAATACTGGCCTCCCACTATTTTTCAGCGAGCTTCTAACCCTCTGTTGAGTACTCGGGAAACCTAGTTTCCTAGTGGGCTAGGATCCCGTTAAATAACACACAACCTTGACTTTGGCCAACAAGCTGTATGATATTTAACTAGGTAGATCTCTTAGATCAATTGGATCTCATCCAATTCCTAGATCCGGTAGGTGGACCTCCAAGTCCGAAACATATATACAATATATATATGCCAATATATCCAATATATTTTCCTAACATCTTCCTCTGAATCAACTAAGCCTTGGCTTTGGCTCAACATGCTTAATGATTCCAGTTAAGCGGGACCCATTGACTTTGGAAAGCTTCGTAATCGATGTCGATGAACAAGAAGTGATCTTGACTTTGGCCAACAAATCACAACTTGGACAAGACATACGATATGGAACAAAGCCTTCATGATTCAAACACATCCGTGATGGACAAAGGTCTTGACTTTGGCCAACAAACCAGTGCCAATCTTGGATCTTGAGAATGAATCATTCAATGGAAGGAAAACGCTTAATATTTGTTAAGGGTTTTTCGCGTAATTGGCAACCAATTAATTATCTTTGATTAGGTCTCATCATACACCCTTAAACATGCATTCTAAAAGCATAATAAGGCGCGATAAATAAATTAATAATGATATACAGATGGATATCTCACAAATTGTTCCTAAAATAAATCACTCCATTTCCTCTCCCCGGCTAGCACTATTCTAACTTCTACCCAATTACATAATACATCAAAGAAACCTCATTACATTGAGGGGAATTGGTGAGAAGAGAATTACAAAGAATCGAGAGATAAAGGCTGGACACGCAGGTCCAATTTAATAAATTCTAAATTTATTACAACAATTTCCAAAATTGCCCTCACACATCTAATATCCATCCAATATACATTATTCATACAACACATCCATGTATTCACACAAAGCATGTTATTCAATCAATCTAATCCAATTAATTAATCTTTGAATTAAGTGATCATCCAATGTTCAAACAACGATTTGATTTGCGCGAGTCCAACTCGTGTAAGAATAAGTGCTCAAAGTACGAATTCTTGAATTATATCGAACTATAATTTTAAATCCGATTTAATTTGTATTCAATACTAATTCTTTATTTAATTCCAAATTAAATAATTACATTTTAATAATGTGCCTTTACGACTTAGATTCTAAATCTAATCTTAATGGGTCTCAAAGCCCAATTAACATCCAATGTCAATTTAATTAAAGTCAAATGGGCTTTCAATTAATTTCTTAAGGCATGGACTTTTGCAACCAAATCCCAATAAGGAATCACCCTTTGCCGCAAAATTAATTTTGGCCCATTAGGCCCAATTAAATTTTAAAAGACCCATTTATTATATTTGGACTTAATGGAATGGTTTTAGGCCCAATTTGGATCCAATCCAATTGTCCTAAACCAACTTGGCCCAACCAAGCCCATTAGGCCCAAATACAACAATTTTAGCCCAATTCTAAATTAAGCCTAATTAATTAAATTCTAATATTCCAAATTTCACAATTTAATTAATTAAAGTGTTTACCCATGATAAATTATTTAAATTAATATTTCCAAAATACTAATTTAATCAATTAATCATGTTTTATTATATTCAATACATGTCCAACATTATTGAAACAAAATCAAGTCATTAACATGCTCCCAAGGTCACGGCAATATGATATTTTTATATCCGATTTTAATTTCAATCCAATTAAATCACAAATCAATATATATCATGTCTTTAAACACATCCAATGGTTTAAAACACAAAAATTTACCATGATCTACAAAGGTCCATATATTCGGCCAAGCCTAAGTATTTGGGGAAAATTAATCCAATTATTTTTTCATCAAATTGATCATGCATAACACTTAGTTATCATTATGTAAGCATACTCAAACAAAAAATTTGATCAAATCATGCTCAAATCAAAATACCCAAATTTTAGTATATAAACCGTAAGTCAATTTCATGCTCAAAATAGGCTCTCATACCATTGTTGGGTTTCTAAGGTCAAACCAAGATCATTTCAAGCATGAAATAATGTGAATACGAAAGAAGTATAGCGGAAATATACTCACTTTGATCGGTTGTAGGATGTGTAGAGTTCAAAAAATTTGCTCTCTTTGAAGTTGTTCCAAACTCCTCCAAAGTTGTGTATCAAGCTCCAAGCTTTATCTTTGATTCCAAGCTCAATGGGAAAAGTTTCCCTAACACCTTTGTATGATTTCTTGAGTGTGCTAGCACTTGAAAAAATTGCAACAATTTCTTCTTTTGTTCTTTGAAACTCTCGGCCAAGATGGAGAGAAGAAGAGGAGTGTGTTTGGGCGTGAATGAGAGAGGAAGAATGATGAGTGTTGACTTCTAATTTTGATTTCCAAAAACAAAAAAAAAGATATACCAAAAATCTAATGTTTGGTATATGTCCATCATCTCACCATTAGTGTGTTGAACAAGTCATCAACAACCCACCAAATTCCATCAACTAAAAGTTGATTAAAGTGACTAGGTGATGTGACTTGTGATGTGACTTGTGGGCCCCACTTGATTCAAAATCTGAGTGAGCCCACAAACACATTCCGGGCTCAGGTTCGTTAATTCCGAATTAAGGAATTTCCCATTGCGACGTAATTAAATCAAATTTAATTAAATAATTATGCCTAGCAAAATTACTATTAAAGTCGCTCGCGAATTAATTCCAAATTAATTCGTTCGCCCGAATTAAAATCCAATTTTAATTCCGTTATGAAATCTAATTTCATTTAATATATCGAATATATTATTTTATCGATTAATTCTAAATTAATCGCTCTCTCTCTATAATTTGAATTTTATCCGAGATAAAATCTTTCCGCAATTCATCCTAGATTAATTTTCTCTCTCTTCTAATTAATCCCAGATTAATTATGTTCGAGTCATACGTCATCGGTGAATCTTCGGGAAGTGACCCATGAGATCCCTGGATATGTTGGCAGTAAATTCGGTCGTCGGACTATCCGAATATGTGCGTACTCAGTACCACGTTCTTACCGATTTACGAGACATGGTTGGCTTCTAGCAAAGCACCATGCCTACCCAATTCTCCAGAAATATTCTTTAAGGAATATATAATCTATAACAGGCGTTGTATACGTAGTATTTGTTGGACAGTTATGACCCATAGTATCACTATTTGTACAGATCATGGTGTTGTTGTACAAACTAACTATGTGACAAATGAAATTGCTCTTTTATCATTTGTAATTAGATTACCAAGATGTATAAATGATAGAAGGTCCATATGATTAGTTCCGGATTGATAAGATATGAGACAGTATCAATCCATGAAGGTTTAATCATTAAATATCCCTAGTCATAGTATTATCGAGACTGGACATCGATAATGCGGAATAGACTAGTATTGCACTTGTGCGTGTTATGGGAGCATAACGACATAGTTCTCATATATTTGGGGTATATGATACTCATGCAAGTGTAATAGGAGGTTGTGTTTACCGATGGTACGGGAAACAGCTTCGCTCTGGATAGACCCCTCAAAAGTCCATTGGTAGTATGACTTGTTGGGGTTGGTGCTCAGAGCGCCAATTCCCGGTTGTATTTCTGTTAAATACTTCTGTAAAACATTATTATTATGAATAATATATGCAGTTTCTATAATATAATCTATATTTCTATATGGTAAAGACGTAATGACCCGAGAATGATTAGTCATGATACAGTTGCAAAAACGTCGCAACAGACATTGAGTAGTATCATGACGTTGTCATTCTCAGACAGTTCCTGGTCAAGGTTTACACTACTTGGTCAGTATAGTAAACCCTTTGAGACCGGTACATGTCGTATACTGGAATATATGATTCCAATGGTTTCTCAATGAACCATTAGTCTTGGAGACTAGTATAGACGTGTAGGTGTTTATAGCGGATAAACACTGAACGAATCACCGAAGATTCTTAATGGATGGTACACCAGCGTCAATAAGAATCTTCTTGGGTTGAGTAGCACTTGTGATTCTTAGACTTGAGATGCCATTGTGGGCACATGAGACATCTTCTACACTTAGACGGCAGTCACGTCACCGATCTATTTAGATCAGACCTCCGCCTGTTCGTTGGGTGTAGACAGATCCTCAGGGTGTCCTATGTGTGTCAAGATAGGATCCGTCAGTTTTGTGTATTAGAGCATAGGTAGTCCATATGATTAGCAATCAGATAAAACCATGGGCCCATGGTAAAGTTTAGAAGCTAGTTCTAAACATTCTTTTTGAGATTGCTAATGGAATAGTCGACTGGATAACCCCGATAGAGATTTGACGTTTACATCTATATCTCTGGGATTTATCCGGATACCTGTGACGGAGGAATTATACATTTGCCATGACCTCGACCTGTATGGTTCAGCGAGATTATCCGTGATCGTCATAATCTACGGGTGGATAGATTATGGACACGAAATTTGATTTCGTGATGGATATACCTGAACCTAGAGAGTCTCAATAATGAAACATACTCGTTGAGCACTAGAGCAACATAAATAAATAATATTGATTATTTATAAAGTCGTTTAATGGTTAAACGCAAGATACATGCTAAAGAGACTAGATAGTCATTTGCTTAATTATTGTGTATTTACATTTAATACTTGATTAATTTAAATACACATTAATTAATAGTCAAAATGAGTTATTTGACTTATTTCCTAAATAAATATATGTTTTTAATATTTAATGTAAATATTATACATATATTTAATATATTTGTATTTGATTAATTAATTAGTTATTTAATTGTTAAATGATTAAATTAATTAAAATATAAATATCTTATGTTAGGATATTTAAAGTAAATGATGATAGTTGCAATTGTTGACTTAAATAAATATCCATAAAGTTTTTAGATATTTATAAAGTTGACCAAATGCATTTGAAATGAAATTGAAATGAAAATTTGGTGTATATGCTTGTTATTGAATTCGGCCAAGGCATTCTGTCCCAAGTATATATTGTTTTCATTTGCTTTTCATTTAGTTTAACCTAATACACTTTTACAAAAGAGATACACCATTGAAGAAACAAAAAGGAAAGCTTGAGAAAGAAAGAAAACTTCAAAAGCTTGGAAATTTAGTAAGTTTTTCAAACTTGCTATTAGTAAGGAATATGTTCCTTAGGTTCTTGGCTTTAATATATGATATTCTTAGGATGTTTCTTTCTTTGTTCCTTGTGGTTTTTGATGATGGAAGTTTTGGAGAAGTGTGAAGCATGTGTAATGAAGAAAGCTTGTAACTATTGTAGTTATAAAGATTCTTTTAAGGTTTTGGAAACCATGTTGCTAATCTAGAGTTATTGACCCACTCTTAAATGACCTAGATTTGATCTTGAGTTGTTTCATTGTGTTGAGACTTGGATTGGATGGAGAATGATGATTGAAGTAATTGATTTAATGTATTTGGTCTAATTTGTCCAATTTGTGGAAATTGAAAAATTAGGGTTCATGACTAATTCCAAATTTGGGGTTTTTCATATATGTTGTGTATTTATGTGTGTATATGATGCATATAAAGTTTCATGTTGATTGGATATCATTTGGATGTGTCTTGAAGCATGAAAGTGCAAAATGCACAAAATGCTCCCTAAGGAGTGCATTCGGCCAAGATAAGAAAAATTGGGGATTTTGGTTCCTTTGGTGTTTTGATGTTTTGAACATCATAAGTTCATCTTAGAAATGATTTAGAATCATTCAAAATTGATTGGATCAATTTTGGACTAAAAAGAACAAAATACCAAAGCAAGGGCATTTCGGTAAATTCACTTAAAATTGTTTTATTGAATTTATTTTCATAATTTGATTATTGGAATATTAAATAAATATGTATATTTAATTAATCCGAGAAAAAGTTTTGAAATCTGAAAATCGGATTTTCACCGCTTCCGCTGCGTTACCGGATTCACCCCCTAAATCACCCCTACATGACTATGTGTCTATGGAAGTCCGAATCAGGGTAGGTGTATTTGGTCTTAACCTGAGACTTGCACCGCTGATACTTGCGACAATCAATATACTTTGGTTTTGATCGTCGAGGGCTTTAACAGGTTCTGTGTACGCCTCTTCTGGGTATATTGAGAATCGTAGTGTATTGGGTTGTGATGTCGAGATGGAAGTATCACTCCAGTCATAGTGGAGATGATGATCACGTAGGATATGGAACTGGTTCTCTTATATGCTGCAGCTATCGGGATATTATGACTAGGTCATGTATATCCGATTATAGAGACTAGTTACTAGAGATCCGATATGTGCTTCGTACGGGGCAGACACAATTCCAGCCCTAGGCCTTGCACGTGACATCAGATGCTAGATCGAAATATGCAATACTACGTATACTACGCCTGATACAGATCACATATTCCAGTAAGAATATTTCTGGAGAATTGGGTAGGCACGATGCTTTGCTAGAAGCCAACCATGTCTTGTAAATCGGTAAAAACGTAGTACTAGGTACGTACGTGTTCGGATAGTCCGACGAACGGATTTACTGCCAACATATCTAGGGATCTCATGGGTCGCTTCCCGAAGATTCACCGATGACTTATGACTCGCACTTTATTAATCTGGGATTAATTATGGTAGAGATAGAAAATTAATCTGGGATTAATTACGGAGATATTTTATCTGGGATAAAATATTATTTAAAGAGAGAGAACGATTAATTTGGAAATAATCGATAAATTAATATATTCGATATATTATACGAAATTGGATTTCGACGCGGAATTAAAATTAGATTTTAATTCGGGCGAACGAGTTAATATAGAATTAATTCGTTAGCGACATGAATAGTAATTTTGCTAGGCATAATTATTTAATTAAATTTGATTTAATTACGTCACAACGGAAAATTCATTAATTCAGAATTAGCGAACCCGAGCCCGAGAGTGTTTGCGGGCCCACTCGCATTTGGAATTCAAGTGCGGCCCACAAGTCACATCAAGCGTCAAATCACTAGTTACATCAAGCGTCAAATCACGTGTCACTTTGAGTGATGTGATGTCAAGTCACTTTTGATGTGAATAGTGATGGAGGTGGTTGTGGCTTTAATGCTTTGACTTTTGGTAAATGGATATTTGAAATTCATTTTTGTGTATTAGATACACAAATCCAACAACCAAACCAACTCATTTCATTATCTTCCTCTCATTCTCTCTCACTCACGGCCTTGGGCCATTTTGCTCTCAAAATTCTGCAATTGCCGAATTCAAGGAGAAACATAAGGGAATTTTGCGGCAAAATTTCCGGGGTGCTATCACGCTTTAGGAGTCTTGCGAAGGTGATAGGGAAACCGACTTGTGAGCTTGGAATCACCATTCGAAAGCTTGGAGCTTGGACCGAAAATGGAGCAGAAAAATCAGCCCAAAGCCGAGACTTCAATGAAGGAAAAGCTTGAAGATTTTGATGTTCCTCGCATCACAAAAGCCGATCATTGTAAGTATGATTCCGACATGCTTTTACGAGTATTCACATATATGTTTCTTGCTTGAATTGATCCTTGGGACTTAATAGAAACCCAACAATGGTATCTTGATCCATTTTGAGCATGAAACTTGATTAGGGTAAAATTTGGGCAAAATTGATTTGAGCATGTTTGAGTGAAATTGATTGTTTGAGTATGCTTAAATTATGATAACATGGTGTTATGCATTGTCAATTTGATAAAAATCGAATTGGATAATTTTTCCCCAATATTCTTGGCCTGGCCGAATGGTATACTTGCCCTAAAGTCATGGTATTTTGTGTTTTTGATCATTGGATGAGTTGGAAAACATTGGGTAATGTTGATTTAGGATTTAATTGGATTGAATTCGGAATCGGACAAAGAAAACCCAAATTGCCGTGAGTGTAGAAGCATGTAAAATGATTGATTTTTGATTAAAATGTGTTGGACATGTTTTGATGATAATGAGCATAATTAATTGTGTAAATTAATGTTTTGGAAATATTAATTTGGTTAATTAATTATGGCATACACTTTGGTTAATTTAATTATGAAATTTGGAATTTTGAAATTAAATTAATTGGGCTTAAATTTGGAATTGGGCTTGTGAAGTTGTAATTGGGTTTAATGGCATTGGTTGGGCCAAGTTTGGTTTAAGCTAATTGGTTGGATCCAATTGGGCCCAAAACCATCTCCAAAAAGTCCAATTATAACTTAATGGACCTTTAATATTAATTGGGCCTAATGGGCCTAAATTGGTTTCTTGGCAAATAAGGGTAATTCCTTAAATGGGCTTTGGTATTTGGGTTTGACCCATATTGACCAAAAGTCCATGCCTTGAGAAATTAATTAAAATCCCATTGGACTTTAAATTAAATTGACATTGGATGTTAATTAGGCTTTGAGACCCGTAACGATTAGATTTAGAATCTAAGTCGTAAAGGTTCGTTAATAAAGTGTAGTATTTAATTTGGAATTAAATATAGAATTAGTATTAAATACATATTAAATTGGATTTAATGTTGTAGTTTAATATAATTCAATAATTCGTACTTTGAGTATTTATTCTTAAAACGAGTTGGACTCGCGCAAAATCAAATCGTTGTTTGAACATTGGATGGTCATTAATTATCAGATTAATTAATTGGGTTAGATTGATTGATAACATGCTTGTGTGAATACATGGTTGCGATGTATGAATAATGTATATCAGATGGATATTAGATGGGTGAGGGAAATTTTAGAAATTGTTGTAATAAATTTAGAATTTATTAATTGGACCTGCGTGTCCAGCCTATTACCTCCTTACTCTTTGTATTTCTCTTCTCACCTATTCCCCTCAATGTAAATGAGGTTTCTTTAGAAGTGTTATGTAATCGGGTAGAAGTAATACTTATGCTAGCGGGAGAGAGGAAAGTGAGAGATTTATTCTAGGAACAATGTGTTTAAATATCCATCCGCATATCATTATTATATTTATTTATATGCGCCTTATTATGTATTTAGAATGCATGTTTAAGGGTGTATGATGATAAGACCTTAACAAAGATAATTAATTGGTTGCCAATTACGCGAAAATTCCTCAACATCATATTAAGCGTTTTTCCTTCCATTGAGTGATTCTTACTCAAGATCCAAGACTGGCACTGGTTTGTTGGCCAAAGTCAAGACCTTTGTCCGTCGCGGATATGTTTGAATCATGAAGGCTTTGTTCCATATTGGTGTCTTGTCCAAGTTGTGATTTTTTGGCCAAAGTCAATATCACTTCTTGTCCATCGACATTGATTACGAAGCTTTCCATAGTCAATGGGTTCCGCTTAACTGAGATCACTAAGTTTGTTGTGCCAAAGCCAAGGCTTAGTTGATTCAGAGGAAAAAGGTTAGGCAATATATTGGATATATTGGCATATATAAGATATATGTTTCGGACTTGGGTGTCCACCTACTGGATCTAGGAATTGGATGGGATCCAATTGATCTTAGAGATCTACCTAGTTAATTATCATATAATTTGTTGGCCAAAGTCAAGATTGTGTGTTATTTAACGGGATCATAGCCCATTAGGAAACAAGGTTTCCCGAGTACTCAACAGAGGGTTAGAGGCTCGCCGAAAAATGGTGGGAGGCAAGTATTGAATTTGCAATATTCGTTTAGTTACTTGCCATACGCGCTCATTCAAATATTTCATCAAATAAATTAATATATTAGTTGGACTAATATTTAATGTTGTTTTAATTAAACAGTTGGACTGTATTCAAACTATTTCATTTATAGTTGATTATATAATTGGATTATAGTAATCAATATATTTGAATTAACTAATTTCAATTAATAGTTGATTTTATAATTGGATTATAGTAATCAAATATAATTGAATTCAAACTATTAAATTGTAGTTGATTTTATAATTGGATTATAGTAATCAATATAATTGAATTTAACCTATTAAATTATAGTTGATTATATAGTTGGACTATAGTAATCATTATAATAAATGGTGCCTAAAATCGTTGATTCGATAGTTGGACTATTGAAATCAAGATAATTGAAAGATTAGTGTTTAAAACATAATAATGAGTGAAAATGTATTTAAACGAATTTAATTTTCAAATTGGGAATAATGAATCAGGATAGTCCTGAAAACTAAGAAGTTACTTTATTTGATAAAATAACATCTTAGGCCAATGCCTGAAGTTAAGCAAATAGTAGAACATGATATTTGGAATATTCATGTGATGATAACTTTAGTGCTTAATCCAATAAGCTTGCCAAAAAGACTCCTTAAATTCTTAGTCAGAACTAAGGATTAGATCCTTATAGTATGATAATGAAATTGAAGGATCTTCATAGATCTATCTTTAGATATTAAAAGTATTATATTGCAATAGTAAACTCTTGGAGAGTTAATGACTATACTCAAGGAGACAAAGCCAGAGTTTGCAATAAGGTAAGAAGCGCAAGGCGCACCTTACTTCAACATTCTAGAAGGCCAAGGCTTGGCCAAAGGCTTCTGGGGTGTGGAAGGGGACAAAGGCAAAGTCATTATAATCTTCTGGGAAGACATAGGACATATCCCAAAATGTCTGACTAAATTAGACACGAAGGAAGTGAAGAGGGGCAAGGCTCCAGCTTCAACCATGTTTGTCATAAACATGTTCGCTACTGGTTTCAAAATTGGATTTTTAATACTAGATGTGGTACATAAATATATGTATTGATGTGCGGAATCTGCTGATTAGCAGGATACTGACTTCAGATGAGATTTACCTACGAGTCGGAAACGGGACGAGAGTCGCTGTTTTAACCGTAGAAACCTAAGTTTAGGAACTACCATTCGGGTGTGTACTTAAATTAGGAAACTGTTATAATGTACCTAGTTTGACTAGAAACATTATCTCTATATCTAAGTTTAACCTGTTGCGGGTATACCTTTATATTCTAGAACACTAAAGTGTTTTATTTTATAAAGATGATATTGAGATAAACACATTAGATGTGAATAACAGTATTTATATTTAGAATATAAATAAATCTCAAACGTATAACATGACAAACAAATAGCTCAAACTGAAATAATCAGTTGAAACTTGTATGTGGCATTGTTGTCTGAGACACAATTAACAAGACTCGTATATCCACACTTTCGAAGAGTGGATACTAGGACGGATTTGATTCTATTCAAATGATTTCTACGAATCTAGTCTATTAGGCAAAGTGCCTATAACACCTTTACTTGGTAAAAGTGTAAGTGCCACCGATCTGTTAGCCCTCGTTCATAGTGACGTAAGTGGGCCCATGTCTAGCTAGGCTAGAGGTGGATATGAATGTTTCGTGACCTTTAAGGATGTGGCATCGCGTTATGGTTATATGTTTCTTTTGAAACACGGATCGGAAACTTTTGATGAAATCAAAGAGTTTCGACACGAAATAAACAAACAGATCGGCTAAAGTATTAAACACCATGGTTAGACCATGATGAAAATACTTAAACAATAAGTTTCTCAAATACTTGAAAGAGTATAGTATTCTTTCAATGAGGACTCCTCCCGGAACACGTCAGTTTGACAGTGTGTCCGAACAGAGAAACCAAATTTTGTTGGACATGATAAGGTTAATCATGAGTCGCTCTGAGCTACCATTTCCTTCAAGGGATACGCATAATGTTGGGGTTGGTGCTCAGAGCGCCAATTCCCGGTTGTATTTCTGTTAAATACTTCTCTAAAACATTATTATTATGAATAATATATGCAGTTTCTATAATATTATCTATCTTTCTATATGGTAAAGACGTAATGACCCGAGAATGATTAGTCATGATACAGTTGCAAAAGCGTCGCAACGGACATTGAGAAGTATCATGACGTTGTCATTCTCAGACAGTTCCTGGTCAAGGTTTACACTACTTGGTCAGTATAGTAAACCCGTTGAGACCGGTACATGTCGTATACTGGAATATATGATTCCAATGGTTTCTCAATGAACCATTAGTCTTGGAGACTAGTATAGACGTGTAGGTGTTTATAGCGGATAAACACTGAACGACTCACCGAAGATTCTTAATGGATGGTACACCAGCGTCAATAAGAATCTTCTTGGGTTGAGTACCACTTGTGATTCTTAGACTTGAGATGCCATTGTGGGCACATGAGACATCTTCTACACTTAGACGGCAGTCACGTCACCGATCTATTAAGATCAGACCTCCGCCTGTTCGTTGGGTGTAGACAGATCCTCAGGGTGTCCTATGTGTATCAAGATAAGATCCGTCAGTTCTGTGTATCAGAGCATAGGTAGTCCATATGATTAGCAATCAGATAAAACCATGGGCCCGTGGTAAATTTTAGAAGCTAGTTCTAAACATTCTTTTGAGATTGCTAATAGAATAGTCGACTGGATAATCCCGATAGAGATTTGACGTTTACATCTATATCTCTGGGATTTATCCGGATACCTGTGACGGAGGAATTATACATTTGCCATGACCTCGACCTGTATGGTTCAGCGAGATTATCCGTGATCGTCATAATCTACGGGTGGATAGATTATGGACACGAAATTTGATTTCGTGACGGATATACCTGAATCTAGAGAGTCTCAATAATGAAACATACTCGTAGAGCACTAGAGCAACATTAATAAATAATATTGATTATTTATAAATTCGTTTAAAGGTTAAACGCAAGATTCGTGCTAAAGAGACTAGATAGTCATTTGCCTAATTATTGTGTATTTACATTTAATACTTGATTAATTTAAATACACATTAATTAATAGTCAAAATGAGTTATTTGACTTTTATCCTAAATGAATATATGTTTTTAATATTTAATGTAAATATTATACATATATTTAATATATTTGTATTTGATTAATTAATTAATTATTTAATTGTTAAATGATTAAATTAATTAAAATATAAATATCTTATGTTAGGATATTTGAAGTAAATGACATTAGTTGCAATTGTTGACTTAAATAAATATCCATAAAGTGTTTTAGATATTTGTCAAGTTGATTAAATGATTTTGAAATGAATTTGAAATGAAAAATTTGGTATATACATGGACATTGAATTCGGCCAAGGCTATTCTTTGAACAAGTATATATTGTTTTCATTTGCTTTTCATTTGGTTAACCTAATACATTTCACAAAACATAAATTTCACAAAAGGAAGCCAAAGGAGCCTAAAGAAAAAGAAAGACAAACATCAAAAGCTTGGATTTTTAGTAAGTTTCTTGAACTTGCTATTAGTAAGGAATTTGTTCCTTAGGTTCTAGGCTTTAATATATGATATTCTTAGGATGTTTCTTTCTTTGTTCCTTGTGGTTTTTGTTGATGGAAGTTTTGGTGAAGTGTGAAGCATTTGTAATGAAGGAAGTGTATAACTATTGTAGTAATAAACTTTCTTTTAAGGTTTTGGAAACCATGTTGCTAATCTAGAGTTATTGACCCACTCTTAAATGACCTAGATTTTATCTTGAGTTGTTTCATTGTGTTGAGACTTGGATTGGATGGAAGAATGATGATTAAAGTAATTGATTTAAACTATTTGGTCTAATTTGTCCAATTTGAGGAAATTGAAAAATTAGGGTTCATGACCAATTCCAAATTTGGGGGTTTTCATATATGTTGTGTATTTGGATGTGTATATGATGCATATAAAGTTTCATGTTCATTGGATTACATCTTGATGTGTTTTGATGCATGAAATGACAAAGTGCACAAATGGCACCCCTAATGGAGTTCTCGGCCAAGAATTAAAAATTGGGGATTTTGATTCTTTTGGTGTTTTGATGGTTTGAGCATGCTAAGTTCATCTTAGAAATGATTTAGAATCATTCAAAATTTATTAGATCAATTTCGGACTAAAATGGACAAAATACCATATAAGGGTAATTTGGTAAATTCACTTGAATATGATTCATTTGAATTTTGTTTTCATAATTTGATTATTGGAATGTTAAATAAATATGTTTATTTAATTAATCCGAGAAAAAATTTTGAAATCGGAAAATCGGATTTTCACCGCTTCCGCTGCGTTACCGGATTCACCCCCTAAAAAACCCCTACACATAAGCAGTGCAAAACTTATTTTGAATAAGGTTCCATAAAAATCTGTTAGACAGATTTCATATTAGATATGAACAAGAAAGAAACTAGGTTTTCTCATTCCTGAAGATTTGGGAATGATAGGCATATGTTTGGATGATACCAAACTAGAACCCAAATCGGATAAGTGCCTAATTGTAGGTTATCCTGGGAAACCAAAGTATAGTACTTATACAACTCACAAGAGAACAATGTAATTTTTGCTCGCCATGCTATTTTCCTAAGAGGAATACCGATATGCAGTGGTAAGTGGTAGGAAAGTAAAACTCGATGAAAATCAGAGTAATACTATTCCAGGCACCGAGTCCTTAATGAAACACAAATAGTTCATCAAAGATGAAACTATACCAATAATTTTCGAATACACAAGAATCGCGTAAGTCGGAGAGAGTCAGAAAACAACCTGGGGTATGGGTTTCTGATCTCACCTCATAAAGATGTCAATCTTATTGAGAAACCGAACTGACTACGTATGAGGAAATGATACAAGGTATCGACTCCCTATTATGGCAAAGTGCCATGATATCCAAATGGATTCCATGTATACCAACTGAGTTTGGACACTGGTTGTTGTACCAGAAGGCATTGTGCCTACTGGTACTATATAAGTCTTCAAGGAAGACATACATGGAAGACATCATACCAACGTACAAAGCTAGGCTTGTAGCGAAAAGGTATCATTATCAACATTGTGTTGATTACAACGAAATCTTTTAACTGTTGCCATAGTTAAATCCATTTGGATAATTCTTGCCGATGCTGCATGTTTCATTTATGAAATATGACAGCTGAATGCCAAAACCGCTTTCCTTAAGGGAAACCTTTTGGAGGATGTTTACAACATCCTGACGGTTTTTTCGTACAAAACGAGCAAACAAGGTTTGTAAGTTAATTCGATCCATGGATGGATTGAAGCAAACATTGCGTTCTTGGAATTATCGTTTTGATGTAATCATAATGGTATATGATTTAATTCAAAACTGATATGATTCTTGTGTATATAAGGAGGTTAGTGGGAGCGCACTGACAGTGAATGTCCTATATAATAATGATATGTCATTTCTTGGAAATGATATTCCCATAATATAATCGGTGAAAGCTTGGCTTTCATGAAAATTCTCCATAGAATTCTTGGGAGAACAATCTTTATTCTAGGAATAAAGATCTACTGGGATAGATTTAAAGTTGTTCGTACTCTCCGAGAACTCGTACATTGAAATAAATGTACGTGACATGGTGTCTCATACGCTTTAAGCATATGGAGTCACAATCAGGCCAATCCAAGTGATAGTCACTGGATTGATGTTAAGAACATCCTTTAGTACCTTAGATGATCTAAGGATGTTGTCTTATACTATGGAGAAGGAGAACTTGAAGTGACTGGGTTCACTGCTGCAAGTTTCCTAACCGATAAAAACGACTACAGGTCATTATAAGGGTACTATATAGTTTGAATAACGGAACAGTGAGCTGGAAATCTTCCAAACAAGATACTGTTACCGAATAACAACAAAAGTGGATTATTGA
>SKCR01037558.1:0-212460 GCA_019454045.1 Zanthoxylum bungeanum
CTTTCGCGTTGACTTCATCCAAATCCATTTATGCTACCAAGTCGCCAACAATCTCCCCATTTTGATGATGGCAACCCCTTAAAATTTGTTGATACTTATGAGCTTCTCGGAGTCCAAATTTGATGATTTTGCTCCCCCTCAATGTGTGATTGCTTCAAGATAGTTTTATAAGACTTGACAAACACATTAGTACAATTACTCCCTCTTAAACCAAGGGTGAGGGTAAAACAAGTTTTAATCTTATTCTAATGATTTCTCCCCCTTTGACATAATCAAAAAGTGGAGAAGTAGAAATGAAAAACAAATGAGATACCAAATACATATGTGCATAAGATAATGATACCAAAAACTAAAAAAAAATATGCACATTTTGGCATTTCCCCATTTTTGCCATAAGATGTAAAATCATGTATAATGCAATTTTCAAAAGTTAGAGTCTAATGATACCAATTAAAATTTTATATCAATGTTTCCATTCATTTCATTTTAAGCATGACTTTTCCCAATTGTGATATCAAACAAAATAAGACATTACATATCATGATACCAACTAAAATCAATGAATTCACTTCAATGCATTTTTAATGATTGTCTTCTTATAAGTATCTTACTAATTAATAAACAATCAAAATCCATGCTTTTCATTATCAATGGAAACTTATATCAATATACATGCATTTCATTTTCATTCCAATATGTTACATGGCAAAAGTATTTTTAATGCAAAATCAATCAAATAATCACATACATGTAATTTTAACTCAATAAATTCAATGTGATACTAATTGATATGAAAAATGGGTTTAAATGTACGATTTAGGCATTTAATGATATCAAATGAACAATTGATACCAATAGGAAGTTAAATGCATTGCCTAATCACTTTCTATGCTTAAAAAAAATTAACCAATTTAAAATATGCATATATATAAAAAGAGGAAACGGTATCAGTGTTTCCGTGAATACGGATTTTACCTTTACCGTTGCGATTCCTCATCTTTTTGAGCCTTTGGGATCAATTTTGTAATTCTCTTTAAAGATCCATTCCCAAATCTCCCCCTACAAATTTATCAATTACACTTTGGTACCCAAACTTTCTTGGGTCCATTGGGGTTAATTGTGATTTCTTGAGGAATCCATGCATTCTTAATCACATTCTTGTTCATGCATTCAAAAATTTTATGTCCATTTTTATTACATGCATGATATGTGATATTTTCATTTGTAACATTCTTAGCATGAGAATTGGATGCCTTAACAAAATAATTTTTCAAAAATTTTCGTTTAATGTAAGGCCTATATCATAATCCTTCTCTTTTAAATGCACATTTTTGGGATCCAATAAGCATATTAAAATTTTTATGTCCCAATGTGAATTTGCTAATTATGTTTTGCAAATCTATAATTTTTGTGTTTAATAACACATTTTCATTCAAAATAGATTCGCAATCACATGTCTTAGAGCTAGATGACATATTAGATATGGCATTTTCAAGTTCTAGATTTTTTAATTTTAAACATGCATTTTCATCATTTAAGCATGCAATTTCTTTTTCATGTTTAGCCTTTAAGCATATCATATCATTATCTAAAACATGAATTTTATCCACACTAGTTGCATGTTCAATTTTAAAAGTAGCGTGCTCATTTTTGACCAATTTTAATTTCTTTTTAAGCACATCACACAATTCTTTTAATCCATTAAAAGCATTAAGTAGATCATTATAGTCTTGAGAATTGTGTACCTCTTCTTCTTCGCTTTCAAAATGGAAGTCCCCATCCGTGATAGCCATGAATGCTATTGATTTATCTTTGACTTCGACCTCTTCCTCCTCGGATGAGCTTGAATCGCTATCACTCCAAGTTGAATTAGCTTTCATTGTCTTTTTCTTTGATTTTCCTTTCATTATTCTCAATGGGCAATCGGTGGCTATATGACCCGGTTTGTTGCATTCATAACATACAATTTTCTTGTTCTTCCGTGGCCATTTTTCTTCTTTCTTTTCATCCGCCTTTGATTTTCCTTTGAGCTTTGCGGATTTGAGGAGCTTCTTTACTTTCTTGGTGATGATTGCCAACTCATCATCACTATCCTCTTCTTCACTTGAGCTTGAGTCGTATATTTTTCTCGCTTTTAAGGCCAATGACTTTCTTGTCTTTTTCTCATCTTCCTCATTTTTATCCATCTTGATCTCTATTTCATACTCAAGCAATTTTCCGACCAAATCATCCATTTTTAATGTGTTTATGTCGTTTTCTTCTCTAATGGAGGAGGTATAGCTTCTAAATTCTTTCGGGAGTGATCTCAAAATTTTCTTCACTTGATCCGATGTCCCGATGACTTTTCCCAGTGCGCTCAAATGATTGATGATAACCGTAAACCTCAAAATCATGTGATCAATGTCCTCCCCGGATTCCATCTTGAAATTATCCAATTCGTACATGAACCGGTTGATCTTTGATTCATTCACTTGGCTTGTGCCCACATTGACAATTTCCAAAGACTTCCATAAATCATATGCATTTCCACATTCCGGAAGCTTGCTTACTTGATCCCGATGAATGGCACATAGGAGTTGGTTGAGTGCCTTAGCATTTTGTGAGGCTAGTTTTACATCCTCATTATCCCATTCTAAGCTCAGTTTGGAATATCAACCACATTGATATCCTTCTTCATTGGTACTTTTGCACCCCGTGTAATCACCAAATAGGATTACGGATCAACGGTAAGGAGATAATTCAACATCCTCATTTTCCAATAATTGTAGTCCGTTCCGGTGTAAAACGGAGGTCTAGTCATTGAAAATCCCTCGGCAAGATTTGACGAGTTGCTTGTAGAAGCCATGATCTATTCTCGGACGTTTAGGTCTTTCGTGAGAATGTCTCGCTCTGATACCAACTGAAATTACCTACAAGCAATAGCGACAAGAAATCTCTATACCCAAGAGGGGGTGAATTTGGTTATCGCTATAAATGCAAAATTAAATAAATCTTTGCCGATTTTTAGCTCTTATTACCAAATGGACACTTAGGTTAATATTTCTCTATTTCAATTAATATCCTATATGCAAGTTTTCTACTCAATACATAAATATAAATTAACTTGCAAATAAGTAAAAGAATAGGGATAGAGAAATACGACACCACGATTTATAGTGGTTCGGCCAAACGTGCCTACGTCCACTCCCCCAAGCCTCGCTTGAAGATTTCCACTAAAATCGAGTTTATGTGGTTCACCCACAACCAATATTTTTCCACAAAGGCGCACTCCGAACCTTTTACACTTTTGAGTTTTGTTCGTAGGTGCACTCACAACCTTTACAACTACCCAAACTAATGGGATTTCACAACCACAAGTGTTTTGATAAATAAATTTTTAACACACTTGGGCACTCACAAATAATAAGAAGATTATGTGAGTTGCAAACCCAAGTGTTCTAAACTCACTACTAAATGTATGAAGGTGTAGTGTGTGTGAGCTTGTATGAGTGTTTAAGTATATGAAGGTTTAAGACACTCTTGTATTTGCCTTGGTAGAATATGTATGCAGGTTTTCTAAGTCTCTAACCAAGCACAAATGAGTTGGGGTTCTATTTATAATAAAATGCAAAACATTCCCCAACTTACAGCAAGACCGGTTTGGACACCGGTATGGAGACCGGTATGCCGGTCTAGGTTTCGAACGGATACTAACGGCTATATTACCGTTGGGCAAATATACGTTAGACCGGTATGGAAACCGGTATGAGGACCGATATGGTCCGTGACGGTTCCAGTATGATTGCACAATGAAGAGCTAGACCGGAAAGGTCACCGGTATGAAGACTGGTTTAGGGCATACCGGTTCAGTAAGGGAACTAGCCGTTGGTCTCACCGGTATGGTGACCGGTAAGGTCCATACCGGTTCCAGTGAGCATACATAACAGAGCATCTCACCGGTATGGATACCGGTAAGGGACCGGTATGCCGATCTCAGACTAAAATGCAGAGTAATGAAGGTTTTAAGGCATTTTGTCATGATCCTAAAGCATCTAAGTGAATGTGCATGATCCCTATGAGCTTAGGCACTTGAATATTACAATTCACATTACAATTTAAATCCTAAGCTAAGACTTCGCAATATATCTTCGTTTTTCCGCAAGTCTTCACATTCTCGCTCTTCACCCCATATGCTTCGACACTTTTTCTATTGCTTCGTGTTTGCACATCGAAGTCTTCTTTCGCGTTGACGTCATCAAAATCCATTTATGCGACCAAGTCGCCAACAGTAGATTCTCTTATGGCTTAGCAGAAACGTAAGCAGCTTGAAGACGGCAAAGTAGAAAGGATGGTGTGGAAACTTATTGGTTCTCAATCAAGTTTCCAAGTGGGAGAATTGTTGTCAATCCCCGAATTTGGTGATTGACAATAATTAATTAAAAATATATTAATTATTTTGGGTGAGTCCCACATGCATAAAAAGAAAATAATAAAAAATTAGAATTCACTATTTGCATAGTGAATCTCATGCCTATAAATAGATGCTTCATTTCATTATTTTCTTCATCCCATTCTCAACCAATTCCTTTGTATTCTAAGGGAGAAAATATAGTTTCTTCTTAGAGTTTGAGAGAGAGTTGTAGTTCTCATATTCTAAGAGAGTGTGAGATTGTTCACTCCTTGTGTTAGAGAGAGGTTGTAAAATTCTTTATACTATAGTGAAATCCTTCTACTTTTTCCCGTGGATGTTTCCATCACATTGAGAGTTTTACCACGTTAAATCTGTGTCTCATTGTTTTATTTTATTATTAAGATTTATGGTAGGTTAAGTCTCCTAATTATTTTTGTAATGTTATATGGTAGGCAAAGCCTCATAAACTAACAATTATTATCAATTTTACTTTACTTGTGTGTCAGCTTCAGCCCACGATCCCCTAACAGAAAATAATATGTGTTGCTGAATAAATGGATAGATCTAACATTAAATTAAAGCTCGATTTATATCGTTTTCTGAGACGTTTTGAGGATTTATTAGATTTATCGATTTTTTCTTATACCAGATTATCTAGAGGCATATATGTTGATGTAAAAATTATATGTTCATCGACTGTGAGCTCCTCCATAATTCATCGAAAATGGATAGCAATGGAAAATTAAGGCATGCTTGTTTTTATGATTGCTATTGAAGAAAACACACACAAATAAAGAAGAGAACATAAATTATATTCTGGAAAAAATACATTAGTGGATAGACAAATAAATTGATCAGTGTTGACGGTTTTTCTTCATTCTAAGGATAATATAGGAAATTAATCCCTCGAACAAACTTCCTTCAGTAATGAATTTGTTTGGTTAGTTGGGAACCAAAGTAAACTTAACAAACAGACAAATAAATCACAGAGTTTGCGAGGTTCTGCGGAAAATAGCTCATACCTATGTCCACGGGAGAAATGAGGTGTATTTTATTACTGTTCGCTGTCAAGACCGACCTGAGCTACAATGAAGAAATGAACTCACAAAATGATAATACACATCGGGTCTTACAAAATCTCAATACAATTCTCTCAAGGGGTCGGGTGACTGACCAACTTTCTCTCTCTATCACTAGTTCTTACGATCTTGGGTTTTTACAAGTTGTGAGAAGTACAATTTGTTAACCCCTGAATCTGAGACTTCAACCCATTTCTATAGGCTTCCAAGTTCATTATTCCACCACTTCTGACGTCATCATGTAACTTTGCCAACATTACTGCCACAACTCTCATCAACTATCCTTAGATTGGTCAATCAGATCCACTCATTTCTTTGTTATTGCACCGTCCTATGGCGGCTCGGCTCCGACATCTCCCTACCACTGCACCGGCCTATGGCGGCTAGTAGAGGCTACTTCCAATGAGAACTGTTACTTTCCCATAGTCATCATTAGTCTTATAGAAACTTATCTTCTCACATAGAGTATACGTCACATGACTCCAATGAGAATCGTTATGATTGAACCGACGGAATTTGTTGACCTCATAAATAATTTTAATTAACTAAAATTTATAAAAAAAATATTTTTTTATTTTTGTTTTAAAAAAATTGGGTTGAGAACTAGCTAGTCGATTCACCGATTTTTATCGATTTTAACGGATTTTTTAACTTTCGATTTTTGGATTTAAACCGAACCAAACTTATAATTAATTCTCGATTCAAGTTTGATTTTAAAAACAATGGTCACTAGAGTTTGAATCAATTATTCAGTTAACTATTTTCTTAACTATGAATGAAACGGACGCAAAAATATTATTTACATGATGGACGGAGTTGTCGTATCTTGAATATTATTGGCGGATGGAAGGACTTTTGAATCCTAAGTTCCTAACAAAAATGACACGTGCGAAACATGCTTAGCTGCCAACTGTCGGTTGATTGCTCTACAAACTTTTGTCCATCTTCCACCGTTTGTTTCTTTCAATAAATAGTAGTGAATTTTTCTTCCATATATTATAAATCATTTTGCTTCGCTCATATTAGAAAGTATACAAAATCCTTCATAAAGGTATTTCATTTATGATCCGAAAGAATTCACCCAATCAAATCACACACACACGTCTGTATATGTATGTTAATTACTAATTATATATATATATATATATATATATATATATATATATATATATATATATATATATATATATATATTATGTTTGTACAACAATTTACAAACAAAACCATGTACTTTTGGCCGCTAAATTAGAAAATAGGAGATTTTGTTTTATATATGCTGATTATTAACTTTATACTGATAATTTGTTATATATAGTGTTAACAAGAGAAAGTGCAAATTAAGGAGTCGATGGCTATGGACTTGTCACCAAAATTTGCTGACAATAAGGTTTTTGAGGGAGAAGGTGGATCCTACAACAGTTGGTCGGGTACTGAATTTCCTTTGCTTGCTGAAGCCAAGGTTGGTGCAGGTATCCTTGTTTTGAAGCCTGGAGGATTTGCTCTTCCCCACTATGCTGATTGCTCCAAAGTTGGCCTTGTCCTTCGAGGTAACTTCTTTGAAAATGATCTTTATGTAATTCCTATCAATTCCATTTAATCAAATATGAACGGATCACTAAGAGGTAATCAGAGGCAATTGTCCTCCTTAAATTCGAAAAGTTATTAAAATATATTTTATAAATTGATGTATGTTATTGATTCCGCTAAAATAAAGAATATTTAATGTTTTTTTACACTCATAGTTTTTACTAAGCTACTTGAACTGGATGTTCATCATTTACAATTTTTATTCTCTATTCATACAGGTGAACTTGGAGTAGTTGGTATTGTTTTACCCAATGGAAAAAAACATTCAGAAAAGGAGATAGTTTTAGGGCTTCGGAAAGGTGATGTAATACCGGTGTCCCTGGGAGCATCCTCATGGTGGTACAATAATGGCGATTCAGATCTTGTCATCGTATTTATAGGCGAAACAGCGAGGGCTTATGTTCCCGGAGAATTCACCTACTTCTTATTAACAGGAGCCCTAGGAATCTTGGGAGCTTTCTCCTCTGCATTCACAAGCAAAGCATATAATCTGAATGAAAATGAAGCAAAAATTCTGACTAAAAGCCAGACTGGTGTCTTGATTATCAAGCTTGGTGAAGATGAAAGGAAAAAAATACCATCGCCTCAAAATCAGCAAGGCATTGTTACCAACTTATGGGTCACAAACACGGCTAATTTTCCGGTAGATTTGTGCGTCGAAAAAGCAGGAAGAGTTACTTCATTAACAGGGAAAAATTTTCCATTTCTTGAACAAGTTGGACTAAGTTGCACAATTTTAAAACTTGAGGCTAATGCCATGCTTTCACCAACATACGATGCTGATTCCACGGCTCGGGTTTTTTATGTAACTAATGGAAGTGGGAAAGTGCAAATTGTAGGACTCAATGCTAAGCTTGCCTTGGATGGCAAAGTTGAGGCAGGCCAGCTGGTAATTGTGCCAAGATGTTTTGTGGTTGCCATTGTTGCAGGATCCGGAGGAATGGACTGTTTCTGTGTCACTACTTCTACTCAGTAACCAATGGCCCCTTTGTCTTTTTATTTATTTTTTAAAAATTAATATATATTTTATAACTATTAGAAATTGGCTGAAATTGTTAATTTTTTACAGGCCTGCTATTGGAGAATTGGGTGGTAAACAATTGGCTCTTAATGTGAATGAAGAGTTTCTCAAGTATTTCAAGGAAAAAGTTGCTACAATCGAACTCCTCATCCCTCCGAAAAATTAATGTATTTTTTTAATATAATAATTGTGATGTGTTTGAGATTTGAATGAATAAAAAAACTGGTATTTCCGCATTGTCTACATCACCAACTCACATATAAAATCCTTTAGCTTTAACACTTGAGTTTTTTTGGATTTTGTAGTATGATTTAAATGTATTATTTATTGTTGTCCATAAGGGATGTGATTTGATAGTAAAATATTTAAAATTTAATTGTCAGTTCCTGAATTCGAGTTGAGGAATATAATCGAGTATTTTACCTACTCCGCTTAAACATAAATAAGATAATTTGACTATGTTTCAACGTTTTAAAAAATATATATTATTTATTACCTTTTGTTTTTATCAACCACCAACCTTAATTATTAAGATAGAAGCAGAGATGAGTAAAAAATCTGAAAAATAAATGCATGTTGCTCTTGTGTGACTGTTAATAGAATAATAACTTGATAGAAAATATATTAATGGGACTTAGCATGCCGGTGCAAGTACAGTGCAGGTCATTCTTATCTGCTCATAGAATCTATCTATATAATCTTTAAAAGTTGAAGAAAATAGAGTTCCCTGATTGCTTCTAAGTAAATACTGCGAGGGTATTCGTTAAATTAAGATGGGTGATTTAGAAAACTTGAATTAATGAATTAAATATTGAATTTATAAATTGTTATTAAAGGTGAAAAGCTATTCTTTTTCCTTTATTTAGCTGTGAAATTCTTCATATATCCATAAATCAAAATAATCAAGAAGTCGTCATTTAATTGGTTTCTCTCTATTTTTTTCATGTCCCTTTATAATCTATAGTCTATACTATCTCTGAATTGCTTTAAGTGTGTTTTTTAATGTCCGTTATTGATTTTAAGTTTCTTTATTTCTTTAAATCTATAAGAAGGTAGAAGATCAAAAGAATGTAATTAAAGAAATTAAAAGAATTCAAACAAGTGAATATCATACCTTATACCACAAGATCTGCAGATAAATAAATATGGAAAGGAAAAATATGATGGCTGTCTGCTGAAAAGCAAGAAATGTTGATATATACAAATTAAATAAATCTATTTCATGATAAGCCATCAGTTTCATGCTTTGTAGGTATTGGAAGAGCGGTATTATTTCTTTTCTAGGGTAATCATTCTATTTTTATTATTAATTTATATTTTCCCATTACTTGCGAGTCATTGCAAGTGGGTTATTTGGAATTGTCAATACAATTATAAGCCATGTGGTCAAACAATGACTTGGAAATGGTTATCAATTGTGATTGAAATTACAAAATCGAAAACAAGAAAGAAAAATTAGAAAAATGTGAGGTTTCGTATGGGATTCTTGTATTAGAGTACATAACTTCACGCAAGTTTATTGATTTTCATTTCTTTTTTTTGTTTTTGTTTTTGTCTTTGTCTTTTTATTTTTATTTTCTATTTTCTAAAGAATAGGAATGTGACGACAAACAGTCCACGAGCATGAGAAGAGACAATAGAAAACGAATGGTATATTTGTTGGGTATTTTTTTTTCCCTATAAAAGTACTATAATTTACTCAAACTCGTACATCGTGCGGTCTCTCGACTAGCGCTAAAAAATGTCTATCACCACGTGCAAAATATTTTCATGGAAACATTCACACATAATATTTTCCATATCATATTACATATATTTTTATCTCATCTCCTCTGGTGTTGCCATGTGACATCAGAGAAATTAGAGAATAAAATTATTTTCAAGTCCTCATTTTAATTAATATTTATATTAAGTCTCTATTTTAATTAATATTTATAATACATTAAATTTTCATAATACATTGAATTAAATCAATGTTTATGGTACATTATATTTCAACAAATCTCGATATTTACAACGTATTTAAACAATATTAATGGTACGTTACATTCCACATATCTTGATATTTATAACGTATTTAAATTAATGATTATGATATATTGAATTTTTTATAAAATTCATTTATATTTTTTGAGTTTCATGTATCTCATTATGATCATATGCATATATAAAGATATATGAGATGTATTAAAAATACATAATAGAATTAGATTATCGCACTTTTACTTTGATAGGCGACTTCATTTAGTGGGACGATGACCTTAACTTGAGGACACTCAACCAGTTTGGTTAGTGATACCTATATTTTGTTATCTTTTTGAAAAATAAAAACTGCAGTAATGTGCGGTCCTATCTATATCTAGTATATATATTAAGGGGGACGCCGATAATGATTTACATTTATGATTTTCTTTCCAAATAGGAAAAAATCAAAGAAAGATATAGCGTACATGCTATGAGTGTTCACGGGTCGGGTCGAGTCGAGAATTTTTTTAAATTTTCCTAAATTCGATCGGGTTGGGTCATCCAGGTCAGAAGACCCGAAACTCAAAAATTGAAAGTATAATCCGCACGGGTCGAGTCAGAAAAATAAGGGTCGGGTCGAGTTGTAAAAATGCATAATATATATTTTTTATGATATAATTTTGATAGGATTTGTAGTTAAACCAAATTATAATGAATTAACTATAGAGGAAAAAGGAAAAATCATCAAAATTGGGTCAGTTAGTCAGGTCGGGTCAAACCTGATTTTTTTTTTTTGCATTGAACTAGCGACCCGATCCGATTTTACGGGTCGGGTTGGGTCTAACCTGTAATTACTTTTTTTATTTTTAGATTTTTCTGCTCACTGCAAAGTGGTGTAAGAACATGATAATGATGGTTTTGTTCCGAGTTCCAAAGGGTCTTCCGTACTATGACTCGCAGCCAACAAAAACTATAGTGGGTTTAGAATCACATAATAATCCCTAAACAATTTAGAGATAGGATTGTCACACAAAAATTCTTTCACTTTTCTTTTTATTCAACTCTTGAGAGAAAAGAGAAGAAGATAGAGGCTAGGTTTTTTTGGAATGAGAATTCTTTTTCCAAAGAAAATCACATTTTCTTTTTATACTTAGGGATTAGGTTGTCAAAAATTAATCCAAAACCCTCTCCCATTGTTCTCAAAATTTTGGCCATATAGCCTAAGTTGATAATGATCAATTCCTTTTTAATGTCTTTAAAGACATAATCAAGTTGCCAAAATAAAATATCGTGACTTCAATTTTTTAAATGATAAATTTAAAATCACCATTTTAAATTCATTCACTTCCAAAATAGAATTTATTAAATTATATATAAAATATAATCTAATAAATATAATATTTTAAATTAAATGATTATCTCATAATCATTTATACGAAATAAAAATATTTTAAATTAAAAAATAATATAAGTTCCAAGTGTGACATATATATTATTAATCATATTAATAATACATGTGAGTTTATAATTGGACTATCTCACCATATTTAATTTGCTACAGTATATCAAGCTAGCACGAGAACCAAATGGACTTACAGTTATGAGCTCCAATAATCCTGAAATATTAATTAAACTCTTTAATTAAATATTCCAAATTATTAACTTTAAGTTATTCCACTAAAAACCTAACGTTGCACTCTCGTTGTCGTAGATATAATATATAAGCCAAACTACGTCGGTGTCCATCGATATAGTCATTACATATGGATTGACCTTTCACAAGTATCTCATAATTAGAGTTGAGTCAAAATTAAGGGTGGCAAAAAAACCCGTTCCGGGCTTTAAAATGAGAGGCCTCGCTCAGGCCCGGGCCCGAGCCCGGCCCGGTTTGGGCTTAAAATAAATAATTATATATTTATATTTATAAAATATATTTATTATATAATAATTTTTTATATTTATAATTTTTTATATTAAAAAAATCGGGCCCAAGCCAGACCCGGCCTGAACCCGAGCCGAGCCAGCCCAGCCCGGTCCGGTGACAGCTCGGGCCGGGCTTTCCCCGAGCCTAAATTCAAATTATCGGGCTCGGGCCGGGCTTTGATAAGCCCTGCCCGAGCCCGGCCCGTTGCCATCCTTAGTCAAAATATTTGTTATAACCCCTCTAATTATTTTTACCGTAAGTACCATTGATTCTCTAATGAACGATTTATTCATAACTATTACAAATATTAATCTTTCTAATCGTAATAGAAATAATTGAGCGTTCTAATCGTTTAAGTATCGAATCAACCATTAAGAAAAACACTTTTATACTTCTCGTAATGAGTGAACTTCATATTTATGTAAAACGTCCCCAGCTACACATCAGATAATGTCCCCAAAGCATGTAGCTATTGGTTGAGATTTCTACATGACCGGCGTAAACACACACGTTTAACGCAAGCGTACGTATTGTTCAAGTAGTATAAAAGTATCGATCCCACGAGGACTTAATACCTAAGCTATTAATTTTATGAGGTCAAATAATTACTAGTATCTAGCAGGTTGTTTTGATTGTTTTGAAATGGTGACGATTCTAAATTTAAAAACAAGTAAATAAAATTGTTCGAAAATAGGTTTTAAGAAAATTCAATATTAAAAACTACCTAGGGTTGTGATTTCTTCCAATATCATTTTAAAATGAAGTGGTTATCTTAAAGTTGGGTAATATATTGATTTATTAACCTGGAACACTAAATTATGTAAAAGCCTCTTCCGATGGTCAATTACAAATACCTAGTATAATCCAATTGAACCATATGTCTATGTCAACCAAATTACCTAGATTCATTAAGATTAAGTTCCAATTTGGCTACCCCCGCCCGACAGGTATATTCCTATCCTGTAAGGAAATCTATTAAAGGGTTATCTATCCTCAAGGAAGATCGTGGGCTATTGAGTCTAAGGTCTTAAACTTAAAATCCCTATGTCTAGTTCATTTTAAGTTTACCTAGTCAATTTTATTAGTGGCCAGTTAATAAAAAGCTTTAAGATTAAGACTCAATAAATAATTTTTTATATTACCCAAATCTAATCCCCTTATAAACCAGTGATATTAGATTTCATCACAACCATAGATATCTAATTTAGTTACAACACATAGCTAAGGCTGGTAAAAACTTAAAAGACATAAAATAAAATTACTAAAAAGTAAATGCTGAAAGATAAATGCAATAAAGTAAAATGTTAAGGTAAAAGAAATTAACTTCTACTATTTACTATTTAGATTTCTCCCATAATATAATATATTACTTGTGATAATTTTCCCAACCAGCCATATAGGCGGTAACCTGATTTAATCAAATTAAGTCCAACCAGACATTAAGGCGGTAATATTTGTCCATAAACCAGCCATAAAGGCGGAATCAAAATAAACCAGCCATAAAGGCGGAACCAAAATTAACCAGCCAAAAAGGCAGAACCAAAATTAAATTACCAACCGACCAATCTGGCGGTATCCTTGATTAGTCAGGTTTAAACCAGATTAAAATTAATTACCAACCGACCAATCTGGCGGTATCCTTTTTAAGTCAAATTTTAAATAGTTTATATATTATATTAAAGGAGATTAATCTAAATAGTAATAGTAAAAGAATTACCTTTCACCCTAGCAGGGGGAAGTTACCTCATGGTAAATAGTAAAAACTGTACAAATAAGAAAGTAAATTACTATTATTACAAAGCGTAATTAAAATTTAATTACAAAACTTAAATTAAAGAAACTAGAGAGAGAAACTCCCTATTTACATCAAAGAAATGAGAGAGAATGGTACAACTGAAACTGAAACGTCGAGCTGAATTTATAGGCATCTGTGGGGTCTTGGCGTCGCGACGCCAGGTCAGCGTTGCGACGCCAGCTTCTTTTGGCGTGGCTTGCTAAGGGCTTGACACGTGGCAATCCGGATAAGAAGATAAGGCGACACGTGGCGAGGCGGCTAGCAACTCAATTATTATGCTCGGATTTCAGACTTTTTTTTTTACTCCATTGTTTTTTGAGATGTTTCCTCCAATTAAATTAGAGCACTGAATATTACAAACTTTTCAATTATAGCTCATATCTGTATGTTTCCATGTATGTTGATAATACCTGTCAACTGAGCATATGAAGATCCATTTTAGTCAGTTTTATGGAGAATTCACAAATTAAATAATTCAAAAGGAAATAAACAAAAATTGACTTGTTCCGAAATAGGTTTGAAATACGTCTCAGGAGTGGAAACTCCTTACTCAGCTATCTCTTACCAATTTCACCTTTTTAGTCAAAATAAAAACACAAAAACGCAAAATATTTTTGTAATTTTTGAAAATTTTCAATTTTTTTTGTATTTTTCGAAAAATTTTGGACTAAAAATAAAAATAACACACAAACTAAAAACAAGGTACTGATCAACTAATTTCTTCCCCCAAACCTAAATGAGACATTGTCCCCAATGTCTTAAACAGTAGAAGAAGAGTTTAGAAGGTAGTATCTGGTTAGCTGAATTCTACAAGAAATTAAAGGTTAAGATCCAGATTAACACGACGCTCTTACCACGATCGTTAGGGGTGAGCATCGGTTCCGGGTCTACCCAGAACCGGTTGGAACCGGACTGAAAATATGGGTTTGGAACCGGAACCGGTTGTAACCGGTCCGGTTCCGGTTCCAAATATAAGGAACCGATTGTAAGCTGTCTGGTTCCGGTTTCAGAATAATCGGAACCGGAACCGGACCATAGAACCGGAACCGGAACCGCATTTGAGAACCGTTTGCACATATTTGCTGCGACAGATTCCGTTTGCATATTGCAGGTAAGTCACCCGTTAAAGTTGCGGCAACATTTTAAAAATCCAAATTCAAACAACTACATACAAAACACAAATAATGTGTGACTTGTTTGTTTGATTGTTCATGTGCTTAATCATGATGAGACACATTTACTCTATAGTCTGGTATTCGAGGAGGGTGTTGTTAATGATGCTACATCTGTGGTGCTTTTCAATGCAATCCAGAACTTTGACCTCACTCTTATCAATACCAGATCAGCATTTCAGTTTCTTGGCAACTTCTTTTATTTATTTTTTGTCAGCACCAAAGCTGTATTTTGGCAGGTATATGGTCATTGTTATTTATGCCTTTTCCCTCTTAATGAGTAGTTTTTAAATTGTTGTAATCCATGTAAGTTGCTTGAATTATAGATTTAAACTGGCAGCATTTATTTGCATGAATAATACCAGGCAAACCGAAACCCATGATTTTAATGACAATGTTACATTAATAGGGTAATTCGGAACTGGACCGGAACCGGACCGGAACCGAATTGGAACCGAATAATAGGGTACCCTATTTAATTGGGTAGGTTCCGGTTCCACTTAATTAGGAACCGATTTTTTCCGGGTAGGTTCCGGTTCCATGCGGAACCGGAACCGAAACCGGTTTTGCTCACCCCTAACGATCGTCCTCGGACCAATTTATCTTTGAAAGGATAGGGTCAACTTGTGGTTCATAGGCTAAGAGTTGGTCAATTAGATCCGGAGCAGTTCTGGCAGTAAAGAGTAGTTCTTTCAAAGGTTTTGACACCAACCCATTTCTTCGGGCATCATCAAGAAACACACAAAGAAAATCATAAAATCCATCAACGTTAAACAGCCCAATTGGTTTCTGGTGTATGTTCAGGTTCGCCCAAGATAGTACTATAAAAATTCCTTCAATGTACCCAAGCCACCTGGCAAAGCAATAAAAGCATCAGAACGGTTAATCATTTCTACCAGTCGTTCAGACATACCTGGCACGATCAGTTCCTCTCCATTTGATGGTTCAATAAGATTTGCCTCCGCCAAGGGTTTTGGGATGATTCCCAAAACGTGACTGCCTCCTTCCTGTACGGCCTTTGAAACGATCCCCATTAGTCCAAGATTGTCTCCGCCATATACTAAGTGCATATTTCTTGCAGCTAAGACTTGACCTAATTCCTGTGCTGCTTCTACGTATTGTGGTTTAGTACCAACACTACTACCGCAAAACACACAGATATTTTCAACTTGTCTTCTTGAAGTAGCTTCCATGTTTTACTCTGGATGTCTTCAAAAGTGCAATGATGAGTTGAATTTATAATACCTGAAATGGGTGAGTAAAATAATAGTACTAGTACCTGCCAAATGACAATTATTAGTTAAACAGTAAATAAATCGTGGTAGTCAAAAAGGTCTGGATCCTGTCGGAGAAAATAAAAGAAAACAACAAAACAAATCACAATTATTAGGAAAAGATATAAAGAGATATATATGTACAGAATTTACAGCTTGATTAACGTCTATGCGTCAGGGACAAGCTTTCCATCCAATTTTCTTATAAATTGGAAAACAATGTCTTTTTTAGTTAGATTCCCAAGACTTAACTGTTGTCTTTCTTTTTGGAATAGTGTATGTAATCTGTGAATTTCGTGATACACAAATCCACAGGGATGCGTCTCAAGAGTTTTAGATATGTCATCCAAATACTCCTTACTCAAGCCATTCCTAATGAAATTAATCTTATCTTCGCGGGTATTAGACATTATTCCTAAAGAACGACAACGAGTATCACAAAACATACGAGTACATTTATAACAAACACACCTCTTTGGCTCTTCTCTTTTTAGCATATGTGCTCCTTCCTAAACCAGACATATGTGAAATAAAAGAGTCAGAAGATTCACCTGCCAATCAGACTCGTGCTTCAATAATCCAACAAATGTCAGTAGGAATACCTTTTATCATCAGTAACCTCATCCGTTCCAAACGAGCTTTGTAGATTTTTATCAGGGATTTTTTGAGAGAGAAGGAAATTTCTTGCGAAGATTTGCGAGAGCTTTTTCCATCTTGAAATGTCTTAATCTGCAAAAACTAAATACACAAATTAAATCATACCAAATCACAATATATACACAAATGCATGGGTTGCCTCCCTGCGAGCGCTAAGTTTAAAGTCGTCAGCTAGACTTGACTTCTCGATCATTAGGCTGGATCTGAAAGTGTGACACTTTTTTTTGTCGCTCAAACGATTCTCCCCAGTAGTGCTTAACACGCATGTTTTTAACCTTGAAAGTTATGTTGGAGTCAGGATCATGTATCTCAACGGCTCTATCTGGTAAAACCTTGGTGATCACAAATGGACCTGGACCACCGTGATTTTGGATTCCATGGGAAGAATTTCACCTTTGATTTGTTTAACAGTACTTCTGCCCTGGTTCCAGTTGTATGCGCACTAACTTGTCATCATGTCTTTTCTTGCCCTTTTCTTTGTACAATTTGGCATCCTCAAAAGGCTGATGTGAAATTCTTCCAATTCATTGAGCTGGTGGATCTCTTCTCTTCTGTTTCTTGTAGTGCAAGAATTGGCTATTTCAGTGCAAAAGACGCTTTATCTTTAGGCTCCACAAGCAATTGACATGTTTTAAGTTGTTAGTTAGAACTTTACATTGCATTAGAGTTCTGAATGGTACTGTGTATCACATCAAGTCTGAAACATCCTCCTTCTTTTCATCATCTGGGAAATTCATGGCCTTGAAAACATTGAATGTTACTTCTTGATCATGTACCCTCATAATTAATTATCCTTTTTGTACATCAATAATGGTTCGACCTGTAGCCAAGAATGGTCTCCCGAGGATGATTGGCACGTCTGCGTCTTCCTCCATATCAAGGACAATAAAATCTGCTGGAAAATGAATTTGTCAACCTTGACCAGCACATCCTCAACCACCTCTTGGAAATACGAGCGTTCTATCAGTACGTTGTAGAGAGACTGAAGTGGGCATTATTTCTCCAATCTGCAGTTTCCTGAAAATAGAAAAAGGCATCAAATTAACACTTGCACCTAAATCACATAAAGCCTTACCAAAGTTATGTTCTCCTATGACGCAAGGGAATGGAATGCTGAAACTGCCAGGATCTTTCAACTTCGGGGGAAGTTTCCTCTGAATGATGGCGCTGCATTCTTCTGTCAATGCTACTGTCTCGTAATCTCCCAATCTCCGTTTTCGTGAAAGAATATCTTTCATGAATTTTACATAGCTGGACATTTGTTCCAAGGCTTCTGCAAATGGAATGTTGATGTGCAACTTTTTGAACACCTTCAGGAAACGAGCAAACTGCTTGTCTAGTTTGTTTTTCTGAAGACGCTGAGGAAAAGGTGGAGGTGGAGTGGTCTGTTCTTTTTCTTTTGCTTCTTTTTCCTCCGTCTGTTGCTCTGTTTCTTTTGGAACTTCCTCATCAGTTTTTTTGACTCCAACATCTTTGTTGATTTCAGTACCGCTTTTTAACATGATGGCATGACACTGCTCCTTTCCCATGTTCCTTGGATTTGGTTCTGTGTTGCTAGGAATGGTACCTGACGGTCTATAACTCTGAGCATTGGCCAGTTGTCCGATTTGATTCTCCAGTGCTTTGATGGAAGCAAATTGGCTCTGAAAGATAGCATCGTACTTTTTTAACTGAGCCAGCACTTCTGCTATTCCTGGTTCATTTGCTTGCTCCTGGCCTTTGCTCGGTTGCTGGAATCCAGGTGGTGGATAGTTATGCTGTTGGCCTGAATTGTTGCTCCATGAAAAATTAGGATGATTCCTCCACCATGGGTTGTAGGTGTTGGAATATGGATTTTTCTCCTGTCTGTTGAAATTGTGGATCCAGTGGTAATAGTCTCCATGAATTTTCATATCTGATCTAGCTTGGCGTTGACTGCTGTATTGGCTCCACTTTCGTAAATTCCTGCAATTCTTTGGATCATGCTAATTTCTGTTGGCCACGAGGAATTGTTGTTGGCCATTTCTTCGATTAGGTCCCAGGCTTGATCTTCTCCTTTTGCCATTAAAGCTCCTCCAGCAGCAGTATCGATTGTGGTTCTCATTATTCCAGAAAGTCCATTATAGAATGTTTGGACTTGAAGCCATTTTGGAATCTCATGGTGAGGACATTTCCAGAGCAAATCTTTATACCTTTCCCAAGCTTCGTAGAGAGTTTCTGATTCTTGTTGCACAAAGGATGTGATGTCATTCCTCAGCTTTCCGGTTCTAGCTGGTGGAAAGTACTTTGTAAGAAATTTGGTGGCTAAAGTGTTCCAAGTTGTGATAGAACCTGCTGGTAGTGAATGTAGCCAAGATTTAGCTCTGTCCTTCAAGGAGTATGGAACAACACGCAGTCGCATTGCTTCTTCAGCTTCTCGGTTGTAATTAAAAGTACCACAAACTTCCAGGAAGTTGTTGATGTGGGCATTAGGATCTTCAGTTGCATTCCCCCCAAACTGAACTGACTGCTGAATCATCTGAATGCATGTTTTGATGTCACCCGCATTTGCTGGTAAGGGAGGAAGTACAATGCAAGAAATGAGTCTGTCGACCACCGGAATGGTTCTGTCTCGAATGGGAATTGGTGGTGCAACCTCCAAAGGTTCAGGTTCCATGTTGACTAAAGCTTCTTGACTTCTCATTTTTCCCTTCTCAATTGTCTGATAGTTCTTTCAATTTCTGGGTAAAGCGGTCGAAGTTTAAAGCTTCTGTTTCGTCTCATGAAGTTTATGAGAACCTGAAACACAAGAAAATAATAACAATAAGTAAAAAGAAATTAGATACAAGTAAAAGTATATAACCTCTAAACTAATAGTGAAAGATAATAAGTCCCCGGCAACGGCGCCAAAAACTTGACCGGCGTAAACACACACGTATAACGCAAGCGTACGTATCATTTAAGTAGTATAAAAAGTATCGATCCCACGAGGACTTAATACCTAAGCTATTAATTTTATGAGGTCAAATAATTACTAGTATCTAGCAGGTTGTTTTGATTGTTTTGAAATGATGAAGATTCTAAATTTAAAAACAAGTAAATAAAATTGTTCGAAAATAGGTTTTAAGAAAATTCAATATTAAAAACTACCTATGGTTGTCATTTCTTCCAATATCATTTTAAAATGAAGTGGTTATCTTAAGTTGGGTAATATATTGATTTATTAACCTGGAATACTAAATTATGTAAAAGCCTCTTCCGATGGTCAATTACAAATACCTAGTATAATCCAATTGAACCATATGTCTATGTCAACCAAATTACCTAGATTCATTAAGATTAAGTTCCAATTTGGCTACCCCCGCCCGACAGGTATATTCCTATCATGTAAGAAAATCTATTAAAGGGTTATCTATCCTCAAGGAAGATCGTGGGCTATTGAGTCTAAGGTCTTAAACTTAAAATCCCTATGTCTAGTTCATTTTAAGTTTACCTAGTCAATTTTATTAGTGGCCAGTTAATAAAAAGCATTAAGATTAAGACTTAATAAATGAATCTTTATATTACCCAAACTATAATCTAACCCCTTATAAACCGGTGATATTAGATTTCATCACAACCCTATATATCTAATTTAGTTACAACACATAGCTAAGGCTGGTAAAAACTTAAAAGACATAAAATAAAATTATTAAAAAGTAAATGCTGAAAGATAATGCAATAAAGTAAAATGCTAAGGTAAAAGGAATTAACTTCTACTATTTACTATTTAGATATCTCCCATAATATAATATATATACTTGTGATAATTTTCCCAACCAGCCATATAGGCGGTAACCTGATTAAATCAAATTAAGTCCAACCAGCCATTAAGGCGGTAATATTTGTCCATAAACCAGCCATAAAGGCGGAATCAAAATAAACCAGCCATAAAGGCGGAACCAAAATTAACCAGCCATAAAGGCAGAACCAAAATAAAATTACCAACCGACCAATCTGGCGGTATCCTTGATTAGTCAGGTTTAAACTAGATTAAAATTAATTACCAACCGACCAATCTGGCGGTATCCTTTTTAAGTCAAATTTTAAATAGTTTTATATATTATATTAAATGGAGATTAATCTAAATAGCAATAGTAAAAGAATTACCTTTCACCCTCCTAGCAGGGGGAAGTTACCTCCTCATGGTAAATAGTAAAAACTGTACAAATAAGAAAGTAAATTACTATTATTACAAAACGTAATTAAAATTTAATTACAAAATTTAAATTAAAGAAACTAGAGAGAGAAACTCCCTATTTACATCAAAGAAATGAGAGAGAATGGTACAACTGAAACTGAAACGTCGAGCTGAATTTATAGGCATCAGTGGGGTCTTGGCGTCGCGACGCCAGGTCAGCGTCGTGACGCCAGCTTCTTTTGGCGTGGCTTACTAAGGGCTTGACATGTGGAAATCCGGATAATAAGATAAAGCGACACGTGGCGAGGCGGCTAGCAACTCAATTATTATGCTGACGTGGCGCTGACATGGCGATGGCGACTGTCGGCACCATAGGATTGCGACACGTGGCACTTCATGATTGGCTGATGATGACGTGGCAGTGAGGTGTCATGTTGACTTGGTCAACTAATGATGTGGACAATGACATGGAGTGACACGTGGCACACGTGGCAATGGTGATTGTCGGTACCGTAGGATGATGACACATGGCACGGCGCACGTTAGTATTTCGTCTGTGATGGTGACATGTGGCACGGCGCACGTTAGCAAAATCAACATTCTCAAATTCTGACCCGTTGACCCGTCGCACATTAGCATGAATTGGTGCACGTTAGGCATCACGACGCCAAGGGCTTGCGCGTTGCGACGCGCCCAAATTACCAAAATGCTCATTTTTCCAATTTTCACTGTTTTGCTCCAAATCACCTCCAGAATGTCCTGAAACTTTATTTATCTACAAAATAACACAAAACACATCAAAATATTCACAAAGCTCAAGAAACTATACAAAATATTAGGTTAAATGAGTGGGAAATAGTGATAGTTCTACCACTCATCACTACATCAACCTCACCTTTGTAAATCATAAGATACAGTCTTCCATGCATGAGTTCGTAGTATACTCAGGATTCAGATCAATCCATATATGACCATCTAGTATATCGAAATGAATTTTTTTATTTAACGGATATATAAGAGATTCATTTCTATCTGAGTCCAGATTTATATGATAATATCATATAAGGTGCCTTCATTCTCATGTCACCACATGGACAATCTCGGATCAAGGTCGTCATACATTTATAGAATAGATTGCGACTATAGATAAACCATAGATAAAGTATCTTCTTTATTTGCTCTCTGTGGACTATTTTAGATTACTAATTTTAGACTTAAATCATTTTGTGTATGACACTCATACACTAAGCTTGAAGGCACATAAGTAATCAATAGTAAACTAGACAATTCTAATACGTGATTTAATCAAAACAATTGATAAATGAATAATGCATCTTTTATTTCAGACGAATTGTTCTGTTTACACATTATATGAAACTCTAGGGCATATATCCCAACACTTGGAAAGCTCAACAAAAGGCATGCCAAATGAATGGAATTCGTGGAGACCTTCCCATATGTCATTCGGTATAAGCTTTTGTGGGGTAAGTTGGGAACTAAGCTTTTGTTTTCCACCACTTGTCACCTACATACTGATGGCTAGACCAAGGTGGTCAATAAGACTTTGTCTCATGTTCCACATACTATTATTTCTAAGAATTTGAAGTCATGGGAAGAATGTTTGTCTTTCATTGAGTTTGCATATAATTGTAGCATTCATTCCACTGTTTCTTATTCTCCGGGTTATCCTAGGAGAACATTAGCCACAAAACTCGTAGTAGAACACGAGACGGGGTTGATAAGTTCTTAAGGACAGAGAATCTTCTCGATCCGGATCACTACATTCGTCATTTTAATAAGGTTTTTCTTATTTTCAAGTTTTAGGGTTTTCTACGGTTTTGCATTTGATTTTCTGGATTTGATTGATGAAAGCATGTTAATTGTTGTTTAATGACACTACACCACCAACAAATATTAAGGAAATTATTATTTTTTATCATTAATTTGTGAAAATTGATACGGTTTAAAACTTGACATCATAATCAATAGTTTAGTTTTTATGAATTCTTCAGTAGAATAATTTTCCCAAGTAACAGCAAGAAAGAAGATGTTATTCTTCTTTGTAGGCGGAGTGAATCAAGAGGTGCAGCAGGTGCAGAAATATGGTGCGGGCAGGTGCACAAGCTGCAGGTGAAGAGCCATGTTCTTTTTTGGTACCTTAACTAATCTTATGCACATATGTCATGTGTCATAACAATGATAACATGATCCCAAGGAAATATACCTAATGTAATTCGAACCTTGAACCTGAGAGGGAGTAAATCAATCAAGCCAAATGTATTTACTACTGAGGTAATCCTTTGAGGTTTCGTTAAATATGTTTAATTAAAAATCCATAGTAAATCGCGCTGAGATTTGAGATTAATAAGAAATTAATTGATAAGGATAAAGTTGATATTATATATGGTTGAGAGTAAAAAAATTTCAAATTATCTATCAAAATTCTCCAAAAATTCTAAAAATCATTCACTAATGATTAAAAAATAATAAATAATCTAAAAGTTTTATTATCCTGGTTTAGTTTAAATCAAAGCATTTTTTTTTTCATTTTTCGTCGTTTTTAATAGAATCATTCTCTTTATTCATATAAAATCATCAATTAAAACTCCAAAAAATATACTAAAAAGTAAAAAAATATATCAAATTTTAAAATCGGACAATTTTTTAGTCAAAAATTGGTCGATTAATCGCCCTTATATGATATATCAGTGTCAATTTAAATCGATCGAATCAAATCACTCTCAAAATCGTAAAAAATATAATTTACGATTAGTTGTCGTCGATTAATCACCAATTAAATAAGATAGCTTGTGCCAACCAAGGAACCCGCTTTGTATTGTAAGAAGGAAATATTATTATGCCCGAACGAGCTCTTGAATAGACAAGAAAAAAAAAAAAAAAGTGCAGTTATTTTACGAATCCTGCTATTATGTCCGAACGAGTTCCAGTACAGACAAAAAATAAAACTACTGCCCAAAGGACGCCTGGAACCCTTCTTTTTTTTTTTTTTTTTTTTGGAAACGATGGAAATCCCGCCACCAAACCACCCATTCTGGGCCGCGGCGCAGGTAAAACCACCGGCTGTCCCAGACTCTTACAAGAAGTGCACCCCCTGGATTCGAACCCAGAACCTCAAGATGAGATCCTGGACCCTACACCACGCCACACCCGTTAGAACATAATAGTATGACTCTTGTAATGACTGCACTCTCTTTTTTCATCCTGCCGACCCTCCTTTTTCCTCCTGCCGCCTTCTGTCGTTTCAGATGTTTCCAGCTGTCGTTTTTGTGACCGGCTTTTAACCCTCACTTCAGCTTCTACCCTTACTATGGTTCCTCTCTTTATTTATTTATTTATTTATTTTTAATTTTGTTGGTGGTGAAAATGGGGTTCAGGATTTTTATGATGTGGTACCTGTGAATCTTGTACTTGCAAATTTTGAAAATTTCATTGAACATAGTGATGCCTATAATAAAACAAAGATCACTCATCAGGATGGTCAATATCAAAAGAAGATGGGAAAAAATAACTCTACACAAACAATAAATGTCCCGTTTCAATAAGTTAAAAAAATAAAAAAAAAATCCTATGTGGAGACTGCTGCTCTTCTGTGTCTCTCACAAAATTCAGTTTCCGGGGTTTCTCCTGGGTTTTTTCTCCGAGAGCACTTAAACCAAACAGCACGATTACATCTGATTATTTGCAAGTCTGCTCCGGCGTGCAGTTGAGACTTGAGACTGGAGTTTTTGGTTGTCATGGAGAATGAAAAGAGTCTGATTTACTTGTTTGGGTGGGAATTTACATTGGTTTCATGAAGGGTAATTGCTTAGATCCTAGTTCCAAAGCGTCTCTCCATAACCTATATCTTACCCCCAGTTTGTCGTAACCTACTGGCAAATTCCAGACGTTTGCCCCGTTGTTCATTCGTTCTTGCTGGCCTACGACTAGTCTTAGATCCTCATTCAACACCTGAGTTGATCAGACCACGAGAACTTAGGCGAGAATTTCCAAGAAAGAAGTCGCAAATATCGTAAGATGAACACAAATGCATTTGTCATCGAGATTCTAACAAACCCATTCTGCTGATTGCAAAATGGAAGGTTACTAAAACAACTTTACCTGTTCTGCAAAATGCCTCCATACGTATTGCATGAAAGGAATGTGTTTCAGCACAGGAGCAAAATCCAGTGACATTCTGTATAACAATCTTGTTTTCTTTGTTGATGAAGGTAAGCAGACGTGAAGTTGGTGAAGATGTGTAGAGCACTGCCTAGTATTCTGTCCTTCCAATTTTCCAGGCTTTGAGATGCCAATGGTTGATAGCACCATGCACGGAGGTCGAAATTCCATATCTATTGGATAAGGGTCCCAGTACCCTTGTAGGCCAGATGCAGGCGTCAAAAATTTAACCAAGCTGAGTATTCATCCCATGCATGATACAGAGAAGGAAAGCAAGTCATTTCTTCTTGTTTAAATCATTTGAAAGCAAGGACAGATCCTCAAATTCCATGGAATTATAAAAGAAGAAAAATGAAGAAAGTTTGCACTGGACAACAATTAAATTGACGCAACAGACTCCATTTTATGCAACTTAATTTTTCTTTTTACGGTGGCTTCCTTAAACATCTTCTTAAGCACTCATTTTTTTCTTTCATATGCTCTCAAATTTTTAGAAAATTAGAAAGAGATGCAGACATGCTGTTAATTCACTCAAAACTAAATGAAAAGATTTCTCCAATTCACTGTTTTTTTTGACTGATTAAGCCATTTTTTTAAAAAAATGAAAAAACATTTATTGTTACGATGATTATCTAAAAAATTAGCACCATATGAAGAGAATATTTTATCGACAATCCATAGATTTCAGTGAAGATCACTAAAACTTAACGAACCTGGGAACACTCCATCCCTTGGCAAAAGTGGAAGTGTGAGTAAATGGAGCATGTGCAAGATCCAAAAGGTTATCTAGAAGTAGTCCATGTTCTATTGGAAGTTCCATCACAATCTGCCATTAAATAACACAAGAGACGGGAGAAGTTAGAAGCTCTTTCGTAAAACCATGTAAGCATGAAACGAATGTATTCATATTGAATTCAAAAAGCAATTCTAAAAGAAATGCAATGCATTTATATGATACCTCAGCATGGATTTCAAATCCTGAAGGGGGGAGTAAAGAAGGAATGGTTGCTGTTGGAGGGTCATTACCAGGCCAAATCCATATCATTCCCTCCTGTTCAAAACATGGCAATGATTTTATCTTTACATTAAGTAATCGAGTAGATGGCATTTTCTCGCATTTCCCATCTGTTGAGTATTCCCACCCTGATATTTAACAGGAACAATTTTTTCACGAGTCAGTATTATTAATATTTCTGCCAGTAGCAGTCTGTGTTATAGACCTGTGATAACAGCCCCATATATAAGAAAAATTTGAATAAATAAATCCAACCAACCGTGATATGGACATTGGATGCGACCCTCGTTTACTGAGCCAAGGTGAAGAGGGCATGCTCTATGTGCACACGTATTCTGGACACATCCAGGTTTCCCATCTTTTCCACGAAAGATAACCCATGGTTCCTCAAAGCAATCAATTGGAACCTGAAACAGAATTCGTAAGAAACAAACATTCACAGACTAACTATAAAATAAGCTTTTAGTTTATAAAGAAGCAAAATTCTGAAAGACTTACCATGGTATCATCCTTCAGATCAGTGGAAAAAGCAACTGGGTACCAAAAGTTCTTTAAACGGGAGTTGTAAGGCTGAACAGGACCTGAGACATTCAAGCTTTTCCGTGGCAATTCTCCTTTCACAATATCGAGAGATTGCATAGAAGTACTTGTAGAACTGCATGTTTGATCAGATTCTGAGGTGTTTCTCTCTTGTAACAGCCTATTGTTAACCACTGTTTCCATGTAAGCTAGTTTATCTAAAGCAGTGGCAACCCTTGCTTCAGATTTATGAACCTGTTGTTCATGGGAGAATTGGCAATAAGATAACAGTTATAAATACATGATTAATGGGGCAGTCACAAGTATTAGGTTCATTTGGCTTCTCATTGATAGAGGTGTGATAGATTTTAGAAAAAAAAAATTCCATTCCGCCTAAGTCACATGACCTAGATTAAATAAAGCATTTAAATTTATTTGAATCACAGTATATACACCATTGATAGCCAAGTTTCCAAACCTGTTGATGTGCTTGATCTAGGTCTTCTTGCAACTCTGCAAGTTCTTTCTTCATGGTGCCAATGGACTTGTATTCACGTGCCAAAGGATTTAAAACTTCTACAACCTACAACAATATCTATAAATGTGAGAATTATCTGAACGAAACAATAAAAATTCTATTCTTTCTATTCTAGTTCTAAGATAAAATCAGTTCTCATTTATAGACATTCTTTGCTTCTTTTCTCTGTCAATGATATTCAAGGACAAAATACCAGAACAACATTAAGCTTATACATACTTAAATTAAATAGCTATATAATTTCACTTCGTAATTCTAAAAATTGAAGAAAGTTAATAGTAATTCTAAAAGTTGAAGAAAGTTAAAAAAAATTAGCAGAGACCTTTTCATGCAGGAGCATAATTGTGAGCACATCTTGCCGAGCCCTCCAATCACAGTACTGAATATCATATCTAGCTAGTTCAAGGGCTTGGTTCACGTCCACGAACTTTCCTTTACATTGAGGGACTTTAGACCTCGGATCTTCCACATCGAAGAGTGTGCTCCATGCACTCTTTTTATCTCCCAGCCCTCCTTCCTCCCCAAATACAGCAAACACCCTAAATCCTACTCGAATGCCCTGAAAAACCACAAAACCAATTAACTATCCTGATTTAAATTGTAACCGCAGACAGATTTGTTTTACCACAGCATAGTTTTAAGTTAACAAATGCCCTTTCTTTTTTTCCATGATAAATAATGACTTGTTCAGAAAACAAAACACTTGACTAAAACAGATCATATTTAAGCAGAGAAAAAGGTAGAAACTATAGGAAATTTTCTAATTAATGAGTGTATTTACAGGATGTCTCATTAAAAGAGACATCCCTTAATAAGTGTCTTATGGGAAATGCACAAATTGAAGGGACATATCCATGATATAATCATTTGAGATGTAAGGGTGCATTGAAGAGCTAAAATCCTTTAAAGGATTGCATCATTTAGTCTAAAGATATCTCTTTAATAGTAACCTTCCATCTCTATAAATAAACTCCCTTAGGCTATTCATTTGCATTCAATTTTGTGAGAAAATATAGACATATTAGAGAGTTTAAAAATAAGAGAGTTTCCACCATTTTCAAGTTCAAGTTCTTGGAGAAAGGAGTGCTGCTTCAACAAGAAGCAACCAAGTTCATCCTGGAAGAACATTAGTGACATCTCGGCTTGGTTTATTGAATGTATGATAATAAAATTTTGATAGAATGATGCATGTTAAAATTGATTAATAACACATTCCGCCCAACAGAAATAATCATCTGTTCAGTTTCAGTATCAAAATCTTAATTATGCTCCGCAATAAAATTCAACCCAAAAAAAAAAAAAATTCAGGGACCAGGATCGACTTAACATCACAGGAGTAAATAAAAAATGTATCATGTGCTCTTCTATTACTTGTCACTATGGAACCAACAATTCAGTAAGCTTAACTTTGCTCCATAATAAGCAGATGCCGAGATGAACTCAACTAATGATCCTCTGAAAAAAGCATTATAAGATGATCAAGTAATTTTCCTACAAGTTTAACAGCTACCCAGATAAGCATAAAAAAAAAAAAAAAAATCACATCTTTCAAGCTTCAACACCACACATATTTATCAAAAAAAAGAAGAAAAAAGAACACCACAACATAAGCTAAATATTAAACTAATGGATCAACTAACTAAACCAATTTTCCCTCCAAATTTAAAACCTACCCAGATAAATAAACCATATAAAAATTCAAAAAAAAAAAAATGAACCTTTTTAGCATTAATCTTCGCTGGTCTATACAGTGAGATTGGAACTGACAGAGCTGCAGCAGTAGCAATGGCGGTCATGGCGTTTGAGAAGCACGCGCCGTAGAGGGAGTATGAGAGAGGAAACACAGAAAATGTAAGACAAATTTAGTGTGAGATTTAGTTTTGTGATTTATTTAGTTGATAAGAATAGGTCGGCGTCCCCCGCGATCTCTGTTGGCCTCCCATGGAATGCCACGTGGACAAGCGTGGGCATTCCAGTCGCACACGTGGCGCCTTGTGCATCCACATGCTCTCTTTGGTCTGAGAGAGTGTCTCGAAACTTGTGGGGCCCTTTACATCTCCATTCTCTTGCTAGCTCGGACTGTTGACATATCTTGTTTGTCGTGTTTTGTTTTTTATTTTGAAAATGTTTTTGGTATTTTCGTTTTTTCTGATTAAAAAAAATGATCCGACTGTTAGGCACGGTGAATCCTTCCTATCCTAATCAATATTAATATAGTAACAGTCGAAATTTATGAACATCATAACTGTGTTTTTTATTTTAATCGATGTGTTCGAATCAATTTACGTGTTCCTCGACTAATCTTAGTATTTGTGCTCCGTATTATCAGAAGTTCTCAGCATATATCAGAATAAGTCGCTGGCTTCTTACACCAAAAGACATGGCCCAATGAAATGTATGTAGTGAGATCAAACATTGAACCTGAGAATAAGCAAATCACTCAAGTCCAAAATTTTTACCACTGAAGCAATCTCTTAGGATTGCCATAATTATATAAAGTCAATTTAATGTATAAGAAAAATGAAGATGACATAAAATTTTCTATGTTTCCTTCTAAAATATAATGTGTCTATTTCATTATGTTATACGTATATTTATAGTAATAAACAATAACAAATTCATCACATTTAATTCAAATAACTAATTACATTAGTAGATTCATTCACATTAAAAATGACAAATAAATATATTCATTATATCAAGTTTATTCACATATAAATAAATTCATTACATCAAATTCATTATCTCTTAAAAATGATAAATGTATTTATTAAATTAAGTTCATTCACTTATTAAATGAACTAAATATTTTAAAATTTTCATTAGATAAGTTCACCTATTAAATGCACCAAATATTTTAAAATTTTAAAATGACACGTGACAACACCAAAGAAGATAAAGGATAAAAATATATGTCACTATGATATAATGTGGCCATATGCTATATTATAGAATGTAATATCTCTCCGTTTATGTGTATATTAGGGAAACAAATCCTTGCTTTTATGATTTTCTTAACTTATAAAAAATTTAAAAATACTTGAAAAAAAATTATTGTTAAGAGGTCAAATTATCGTTATGGTTTAATCTATGGTGAAATGATAAAAATATGTTTTGATCAAAATGTAATTCTTAAGTGTTTAGTATAAAAAAAATTACGATTATCAATCATGATTTCTTTTAAAAATCATTCAAGGCTTAAATCAATTTCATACGAATTAGGAAATAACTAGGGCTTGAACTTTGAAGAGGAAACACAAAGGAATCAAGTTCATTTTACTTCCATCTTCTAATTCCATTTTTAACACTTAGGAAAAATGAAGAAAATACTTTTTCTCTCCCATTATAGCCATGGCCGAAAAATCCATAGTTTACCATCAAAATATTAGAAAAAAAACACATCATATTTTTTTAACATGAAATAAAATAATATAATACTGTTTATGAATAACCATTTCTTTACCGTTTTAATCGCAACAACAAACAGAACTGTAGTCGACTTTTAAAACATAGTTGAAATGATATAGTCGACTTTTAGAATATATGTAAAATGCTTTTTTTTTTCTTATTGTTTTGCTAATATGTTAATCTACAAATATATTACAATATAAAATCTATTGTGAATCGAAATACATATATTTATATCACATCCCTAAAAATATACCGAACCTAAACTCGATAATTTATTCTCACAAATTATTGACGGCTGATTTTCGTTCCAGGGGCAAATCGGTAAACTCACTCCTCGAACAATCCCCCTTCAACTGTGAATTTGTTTGGTTTGTTGGGAATCAAATACAAACTTGGCAAAAGATCGAATACACACAGACAAACAAATGATTTAACGTGGTTTGGTGGAATGAATCCAACCTACGTTCATAGGCACAAAGGAAAAGAAAGTTTTTATAATGTGGTCGGGTATGATCGACCTGCCTATCTCTCGAACTCGGCTGACCGACCTCTTACAAACTCACTTTTACACTTAAGCTTTTAGCCTCTATTACAAGTTATGCGTGAATGAATTTGGCTCACCTCTTACAATGAATTCTAAACCCCTTTATATACTAGAGCAAACTCTACTGTTACATTAATCTTATGACGTCAGCCACGTGACTTTACCATCAATGCGATGGCTCTCTTCCCCATCTGCTCTGCCGAAAGTAACTCTGCCATCTGACATATCTTTAAACCAAACTACTATACCATCTGCCACATGCTACCTCCAGCCTGTAATCTGTCATGTCAGACCTCTTTGAAAGGTGTAAGTTCACATATAGAGCTTACGTCATTTGATCCTGATCATACCATTATTACCATTTCTGCCCGCCCTACCAGGTCGGGAGACGTAAGAAAAACTATCCTAGCCTACTGAGCTATCAGGTCGGGTCTGCCTTTATGGACCATCTCGGGTCGGCCTTCATAGATGCTCACACTGTCGAAGCTGATACATTCTTATCAGGTCGGGTCGGCCGTCATGGACCACCCCGGGTCGGCCTTCATAGATGCTCACACTGTCGAATCTGATACCTTCTTATCAGGTCGGGTCGACCTTGAAACGCAAATACGTCTAGTCTCTTTATTGGGTCGAATGCCTCTGCTACCTGGGCTTGTCCCCTTATCTAGGAAGTGAAAATCCCTTTATACCCTTCCTTGAGATTCTGACTTCTTGGGGACCGAAAACCACCATCAACGCAAATATTTGAAATCTACATATAATCCATGTTAAAATCCATATTGAATGGCCAGAAGAAGGTAATTGAACCCTCGCCATCAAGGAACATGACTTATCAATGTGCTACAAGCTCATGGGCCCCGTTATTTTTAAATGGCTATTTTGGGCCATGCCCACAAGTATGAAGTGACTGTTCTGAACATTACATGCAAGATAAGAATAAACAAAAGTTAAACCATAATTGACTTTTCATATTAAATATTAGGGGTTACACGACCTATATTAAGGTAACTAATCGGGATCCCGCACGTTGCGCGAATTTCTTTTTTTTTTTTTATATTTTTTAAAAATTAATATATGTATGTGTTAATTTTTTAACTTATTTTTCTTCTTACTGCATGCTTGTATTTTTCAATCAATAGTAATTCTAGCATCCTCATGCACTCTAGGCTCTAGCACATTTCTTGAAATACTTTCTAGATATAATGTTCAACTCATGCACTATAAATCTGAGGCCGAATTTGACAATAAAAAGAAATAATATGTTAGGCAGCGAATAAGATAAAGATGTATTTAAGAAAACTGGGGAAATTTGAAAACAAAGAATTGAAATAAGGAAAATATGTGATATCATTATATAACCAACTTCCTTTGACACAATGCATCAATAATAAGAAAATATGGCAAAACCATGTGCTATATGTGTGTGTGTATCAGGCTCATATATGGTTCATGTGGATTTTATGTGGATTATAAGGACATATAAAGATAAAAAAAAATATTCTGTCTTTTAAGTGAATATGGACTTTATGTGAATTATAATGTGTGGACTAGAGTCTGACCGTATATGTGTATATATATATAAAATTTTCATCATGCAATGTATTTGGAAGCTTATAATTACAAACAAATAATAATGACATGGGAATTGAGAATATAATTTATCATTTTGTATTTTTCCAAAATCTTTTCATGCATGCATCCACCATTGATGCACAATAATAATAATAATGACATGAGAATTAATAAAAGAATTTATCATTTTGTATTTTTCCAAAATATTTTCATGCATGCATGAACAATAATTATTTCAAACAAAAAAATAAAAATAAAAATTATAAATTGCACGGTTTTTTTGTAAGTGTTAACATTTAGTCATATTGATTGTTGTTGGCATGTGTTTGATTCTTGGAGCTATTTAATATAATGGACTGCTTCTTCAAGCATTGTGCTCATATCAACTTTTGTTTCATTTGGTTTCAGGTTATGTAAAATCATCAGCTTTTTTATTAATCATCTCTTTTCTTTTCTGCAACATATAAATGAATTAAACTAAAATATTGACTTAAGAATTTTTATTCTTATAATAAATCAATAACACATGGAAATCACCAATTTAAATAATTTCTTTTGAAGTATCCAATGAATACAAACCAATAACAAAGAACTTTACCAATACCAAAGCTAAATTAATGATAAATAATTTAACAAGTTAGATCTAAATTCTTCCCCATACATTAAATCTCCAACAAATAATGGGAGAATGTTTAGAAAATTTATATATATATATATATATATAAAGGTTAATTCAAAACCTCACCATTTTTATTCCCAAAACCTTCTTCAACTTGTCTAAAACTAGTAGACTTTTTTATTAATACAGAAATCTAAAGTCCTCTTATCACAAACGCATATAAGACAAATATATTTAGACCTAAAAGAGTAATTACACACAAAAAATAATAACTTTGCTTCAAGTTTTATCCATAAAATTACTTTTAGAGTTTAGACTCGTGAATTAACTTCCCTTACTTCAAATAACAAAATTAAAACTTCTTTGGTGCATTGTGATGCTGTAGCTTTTCTGAGGTCCTATCAATAAAAAGAGAGTATATTTGGTAAACATATATCGTACTACGATAAGAGATATTATAAAAGGCCTTTGTATCCTGTGTTTGACCGTAGTTTCCCGGGCTTGAACTTACTTGGTTTTTATGGTGGTTTTTTTTTTAAAAACTCTTACTCCAAGGAAGGTTCAGATATCGAGAAAATATAGAAGAGAGGTTATATTTGGTCGAAAGTAGATAGCAAAGGCCCAATGGCCTAATAAGAGATGTGGTTTGTCATAACAACCCGACCACATGGTAACAGAGAAGTTCTCCCAAAGGAAGGACATGTTGAGGATGAAGCAGGAAGCAATACCAACCCTACCACATATAGAAAAGGATTTAAGGTTGTCTAAAAATTTGTGGCCCGACGAGGTCCCAACATCTGAACTCGACCCAGTTAAAGGGTTGAAATAGATCTTTGATAAGTAGCATCTGCCTCAATATCCTGACCTGAGGAACAGAGATAGGATCACAGGCCGACCTGTATTGGGGGTCATACGACGTATGCCCTTACTAGGAAGATGTGCTTCCAGAAAGCTAATGATGATGTAGAGGAAGCAGTGGTTCACAGTGGTTGTAGACCCTGCCAACCGCCATAGGGCGGTACAGTGGCAGGATAATGCAGAGTAAAGCCGTCATAAGTCGGTGCAGGGGAAGATAAATGAACTAATATGATTGGTTGGATCTGAGGGTGGTTGAGAAGAGTTATGATTGTAATGATGGCCAAGTGACATAAGCTGACGTCAGAGTCGGTGGAATATTAGATTTGAGAATTATCTAATGGGTTGAAGTCATTGATATGAGGGTTAATAAATTTTATCTTTCACAACTTGTAAAGTCGAAGACTTAAGAGCTTAGGATAGAGAAAGAAAGTTGATCAGTTACCCAACCACTTTAGAGAGTTTTACCGGGCTTGTAAGGACCCAAGGTATTTTTATCATCGTATTCGCACCCCCTATTTGTAGCTTGGGTCAGTCTTGGCCTCGAGGCTTAATAAAATATCCCCATTTATCCCGTAGACATAAGTATGAGACACTATCCGCCGAACACATTAAATCTCTGTGTTTAATCTGTCTACTTATCAAATTTATGTGATTTCCAACTAAACAAACAAATTCATTATTCGAGTGAGATTTATTCGAGGCCATATTTTTCCATTCGAACAAAAAATAAACGTCAACAGTTGGCGCCATATGTGGGGATCAGTACTGAAAGTAACAAAACACACTAAGACGATGACAAGAGATGTGAATCATAAAGGAACAAAGACTTCAATGGCGGAGTGGATAGAGAAGATGAGGAGAATTAACGAATGGAATGTTACAAAATTATGACCCATATCATCACTATTTGTAAAAGACATGGTGTTTTTGTACAAATTAACTATGTGACAAAGAAAATTGCTCTTTTATCATTTTGTAAATGGATTACTTGGATATATAAATGATTAGTACCAGATTAATAAGATATGAGAGAGTATTAATCCACGAAAGGTTTAATCATTAAATATCCCTAGTCGTAGTATTATCGAGACTGGACATCGATAATGCGGAATAGGCTAGTATTACACTTGTGCGCGTTAAGAAAGTTTAACGACATAGTTCTCATATATTTAAGTATTGGATAATTATGCAAGTGTGATAAGAGGTTCTGTTAGCCGTTGGACCGGGAACAGCTTTGCTCTAGATAGACCCCTCGGAATCCCATTGGTAGTATGACTATGTGTCTATGGGAATCCGAATCAGGGTAGGTGTATGTGGTCTCAACCTGAGACTTGCATCGCTAATACTTGCGACAATCAATATACTTTGATTTTGGTCGTCCAGAGCTTTAACAGGTTCTGTGTACGCCTCTTCTGGGTATACTGAGAATCGTAGTGTATTGGGTGTGATGTCAAGATGAAAGTATCACTTCAGTCATATGGAGATGATGATCACGCAGGATACATAACTAGTACTCTTAAATGTTGCAGCTATCGGGATAGTATGACTAGGTCATGATTATCCGATTACAGAGACTAGTTGCTAGTGATCCGATATATGCTTCGTACGAAGCAGACACAATTCCAGCCCTAGGCCTACCATGTGACATTTGATACTGGATCGCAATACACAATACATAGTATACTATGCCTGATAAAGATTATATATTCCTCGTTGAATATTTCTGAAGAATTGGGTAGGCACAGTGCTTTGCTAGAAGCCAACCATGTCTTGTAAATCGGTGAGAACGTGGTACCGGGTACGCACGTGTTCGGATAGTCCGATGACCGTATTTACTGCCAACATATCCAGGGATCTCTTGGGTCGCTTCCCAAAGATTCACCGATGACATTTGACTCGAACAGAATTAATTTGGGATTAATTATGAGAGAGAAAATTAATCTGGAATTAATTACATCAAGAATTAATCTGGGATTAATTATCAGAGAAAGAATTAATCTGGGACTAATTGCGTCATGAATTAATCTGGGATTAATTCATGAAGAAGAGAGAACACGATTAATTTGGATTTAATCGGCAAAGTAAATTTAATAGTTAAATTAGATTTTACTATTTAATTTATTTAATTGGGCTAAAATAATATATCAGATATATTAATTGAAATTGAATTTTAATACAGAATTAAAATTGGATTTTAATTCAAGCGAACAAATTAATTTGGAATTAATTCGTAAGCGACTTTCGTAATAATTTTGCTAGGCATTATTATTTAATTAAATTGGATTTAATTAAGTCGCGACGGAAAATTCATTTAATCGGATTAATCGAACTCGAGCCTAAAGTGTGTAGTGTAAGCCAACTTGAATTTGGAATTCAATAATTGGGTGGGACCCACAACTCACACCACATGTCAAATAAGTGATGGAAGTAGTTGGCCATTATAAATAAAGCATTTATTCCACACAACACACACACATTTGGAAAGTTACTATTCACATCTCTCTTTCCTCTCAAAAACTCACCATTGCCGATTCTTGTTCTTCTTGGAGAAGAAATTTTGTTTCAATTTTTGGACAAAGCTAGCACTTTGAGAGTCAAAATAAGGTGATAGGGAAACTCACCATCGAGTTTAGAACTCAAAGACAAAGCTTGAAGCTTCTACATCCTTAGAATTTTTTGAAATCTCAACCGATCCGCAACTTATCTTTGATTTATTCACACACAAATCAATCTTAGAGATCATTGGCATGTCTAGGACACTAACAATGGTATCAGAGCGAGATCTAAGCTTGATTTGGATTCTAGGGTTTATATAATTTAATTTGAGATTTTTTGCTTGGAGCATTGATTTACCTAAATTGAATATGTGGTTGTGTTTATATAATGTTGAATTGGATTTGTACATCTTTGGAATTGGGAAAAATTGATTAGATAAAAAATCCCCAATTTCTTATCATGGCCGAAAATATGCCGTAGAAGACTCATGGTGATTTTTTGAAAATTTGACAATTGGATGTGTTAATAGCATGAAATAAATCTTGTATGTTGATTTAATTGGATTGAAATCAAATTGAGTGTTATTTTATGCCAAATTATCGTGAGCTATAAGCATGTTGGAATGGATTGATTTTGCCTCAATTTTGTGTTGGACATGAATTTGAGAATTAAAGCATGATTAATTAGATTAATTGATATTTTGGAAATATTGGATTAATTAATTAATTGTGGTAATTGCACTTTAATTAGATTAATATGTTATTTGGAATAATAAGATAATTTAATTTGTTGTATTTGGGCTTAATGGGCTTGGTTGGGCCAAGTATGTTTTTGGACAATTGGGTTGGATCCAATTGGGCCTAAGACCATTTCCATAAAGTCCAAATATGACAATTGGGCCTTTAAAAATTTAATTGGGCCTAAATTGATTTTTTGACATATGGTGATTCCTATTTGGGCCTTGGCATTTTGGGTTTGATCCATATTAGCCAAAGCCCACGCCTAAAGAATTAATTGAAATCTCATTGGATTTTAATTGAATTGTATTGAATACTAATTGGGTCTTTGAGACCCATGAAGATTGGATTTGGAATCCAATTCTAAAAGTCACTAAAATAAGTGTAATTATTTAATTTGGAATTAAATATGAATTAGTATTGGATATAATTTAAAATTGGATTTAAAATTGTAGTTCGATATAATTCAAGAATACTTACTTTGAGTATTTATTCTTAAACGAGTTGGACTCGCGCAAATCAAATCGTTGTTTGAACATTGGATGATCATTAATTCAAAGATTAATTAATTGGATTAGATTGATTGAATAACATGTTTTGTGTGAATAATTGGATGTATTTGTATGAATAATGTATATCGGATGGATATTAGAAGGGTAGGGCAATTTTGGAAATTGTTGTAATAAATTTAGAATTTATTTAAATTGGACCTGCGTGTCCAGCATATCATCTCTTTACTCTTTGTATTTCTCTTCTCACCAATTCCCCTCAATGCAAATGAGGTTTCTTTAATGTATTATGTAATTAGGTAGAAGTATGAATAGTGCTAGCGGGAGAGAGGAAATAGAAAGATTTGTTCTAGGAACAAATTTGTTATATATCCATCCGCATATCATTATTAAATTTATTCGCGCCTTATTATGTTTTTAGAATGCATGTTTAAGGGTGTATGATGAGACCTAATCAAAGATAATAAATTGGTTGCCAATTTACGCGAAAAACCTTATTAAATATTAAGTGTTTTCCTTCAATTGAGTGGTTCTCTCTCAAGATCCAAGATTGGCATTAGTTTGTTGGCCAAAGTCAAGATCAATGTCCATCACGGATGTGTTTAAACCATGAAATCTTTGTTCTATATCGCATGTCTTGGGCGGTTGTGACTTGTTGGCCAAAATCAAAGTCACTTCTAGTTTATCGATGTGGATTACGAAGCTTTCCCACTATCAATGAGTCACGCTTAACTGGAATCATTAAGCTTGTTGAGCCAAAGCCAAGACTTAGTTGATTTAGAGGAAAACGTTAGGAAATATATATTGGATATATATCTCGGACTTGGAGGTCCACCTACCGGATCTAGGAATTGGATGAGATCCAATTGATCTTAGAGATCTACCTAGTTAAGTTTCATACAGCTTGTTGGCCAAATTCAAGGTTGTGTGTTATTTAACGGGATCCTAGCCCACTAGGAAACTAGGTTTCCCGAGTACTCCACAGAGGGTTAGAGGCTCGCCGAAAAATAGTGGGAGGCTAGTATTAAATTTGCAATTTTGTTTAATACTTGCTTACACACGCTCTTTTATTTTATTTATCGTCGTTATAAATATATATTAGTTGGACTAATATTAAATATTTCTTTCTTTGAACAGTTAGACTGTAAAAGACACTACTTCACTTGTAGTTGGTTATATAGTTGGACTATAGTAACCATTACATTTTGAGTGTACCTGATATCGTTGATTGGATAGTTGGACTATTACAATCGAGATGGTTGGAAAGATTAGCGTTAAGGGACATAATCCTGGGTGAAAATGTCTTTAACGGCGTAAATTTTCAGATTGGGAAATGAATCTAAGGATAGTTCTGGGAGCTGAGAAGTTACTCTATTGGATAGAGAAACCTCTCGGGCCCTGAGCCTGGAGTTGAGCAAATAGTAGAGCATGAGCTTAGGAAGACTCATCGTGATGATAACTTTAGTGCTTAATCCGTTATGCTTGCAGCAATGACTCCTTAATTTCATCGTCAGAACTAAAGATTATATCCTTATACCATGATGTTGAAATTAAAGGATCTTCATAGATGTACGCTTAGATCTTAGAAGTACGAATTAAAAAAAAGCTATTTCGCTCGCGTATGTCAGAGGGTACATCTGTCGAGCACTAGGTGTCGCAGATGATTGCTGACATCGAACAGCTAGGTTAGCTGGGCATTACCTACGAGGCCGAGACTTCCATAGATTTGATCTTACAGTCTCTGCCCGAATGCTGGGGCGGGTTCATCATGAACCAAGAGAAAACTCTTGGAGAGTTAATGCTATGCTCAAGGACGCACTTCGACATCCCAGAAGGCCAAGGCTTGGCCGCAGGCTTCTGGGGGTGTGAAAAAAAAGGGCAAAGGCAAAATCGTCACAGTCTTCTGGGAAGAAAAAGGATATATCCCAAGATGTCTGCCTAAACTGTGGCAAACAGGGTCACTGGAAGCGTGACTGCCGTATAGATAAGGCAGACATGAAGGAAGTGAAGGCATGCAAGGCTCCGACTTCATGTATGTTTGTTATTTTAATAAACGTGTCCACTACTGGTTTTAAAAATTGGATTTTTGATACTGGATGTGGTACATACATATGTACTGATGTGCGGGATCTGCTGACTAGCAGGAGACTGGCTTCAGATGAGATCGACCTGTGAGTCAGAAACAGGACGAGAGTCGCTGTTTTGGCTATGGGAACCTAAGTTTTGGAACTGCCCTTTGGGCATGTACTTAAATTAGGAAACTGTTATAATGTACCTAGTTTGACTAGAAACATTATCTCTATATCTAGTTTAACCCATTGCGGGTATACCTTTATGTTCCAGAACAATAGGTGTTTTGTTTATAAAGATGATATTGAGATATACACATTAGATGTGAATAACAATATTTATATTTCGAATATAAATGAATCTCAAACATATAACATGACAAACAAAAGGCTCAAACTGAGTAAATTAGATGAGACTTATTAGTGGCATTGTTGTCTAGGACACATTAACAAGACTCATATATCCATTCTTTGGAAGAATTGATACTTGGACGGATTTGATCATAATTCATATGATGTCTGCGAATCTTGTTTATTAGGCAAAGTGCTTAAAACGCCTTTTAGTAGTAAATGTGTATGTGCCATCGAGTTGTTAGCCCTCGTTCATGGTGACGTAGTGGGCCCATATCTAGCCAGGCTAGAGGTGGATATGAATACTTCGTAACCTTTACGGATGTTGCATCGCGTTATGGTTATGTGTATCTTATGAAACACAAATCAGAAACTTTTAATAAATTCAAAGAGTTTCAACACGAAGTAGAAAAATAGACCAACAAAAGTATTAAAAATATTGCGGTTGGACCGTGGTGTAGAATACTTAAGCAATGAGTTTCAAGATTACTTGAAAGAGTATGGTATTCTTTCATATTGGACTCCTCCCGGAACACCTCAATTGAGTGATGTGTCTGAATGGAGAAACCGAACTTTGTTGGACATGGTAAGGTTAATAATGAGTCACACTGAGCTACCAATTTCCTTCACGGGATACGCATTAAACAGTGCAATACTTATTTTGAATAAGGTTCCAACAAAGTCTGTTGGACAGACTCCATATGAAATATGGACAGGAAAGAAACTGAGTTTCTCATTCCTGAATATTTGGGTATGCTAGGCATATATTAAACGTTTGGATGGTGCCAAACTAGAACCCAAATCGGATAAGTGCCTATATGTAGGTTGTCCTAGGGAAACCAAAGTATATTACTTATACAACCCACAAGAGAACAAGGTATTTGTTGCTCTCCATGTGGTTTTCCTTAGAGGAATTCCTAAATGCAGTGGTAAATGGAGGAAAGTAAAACTCGATGAAAATAAGAGTGATATTGTTCCTAGCATTGATCCCCTCACGGAACATGAACAGTTCATCAGGGATGAGACTGTTCCACAATCTTCTAATACACAAGAACCGCATAGATCGAAGAGAGTCAGAAAACAACCTAAGAGGTATGGGTTTATGATCTCACCTCACGTAGACATTAGTCTTATTGAGGATAATGAGCCGGCTATGTATGAGGTAGCGATACAAGGTATCGACTCCGCTATATGGCAAGGTGCCATGAAGTCTGAAATGGATTCCATGTATAGAACCAAGTTTGGACACTGGTTGATGTATCAGAAGGCATTGTGCCTATTGGTAGCAAATGAGTCTTCATGGTGAAGACAAACATGGATGGCAACAAACAAACGTACAAAGCTAGGCTTGTAGCGAAAGGGTATCTTCATCAACATGGTGTTGATTACGACGAAACCTTTTACCCGTTGCCATGATTAAATCCATTCGGATAATGCTTGCTATTGCTGCATATTTCGATTATGAAATATGGCAGATGGACATCAAAACCGCTTTCCTTAACGGAAACCTTTTGGAGGATGTTCATATACAACACCTTGACGGTTTTGTCGTGCTAAAATATGCAAACAAGGTTTGCAAGTTAAATTGATCCATTTATGGATTGAAGCAAGCATTGTGTTCTTGGAACCAACATTTTGATGAGATCATAATGGTATATGGTTTCATTCAAAACGATGATGATTCTTGTGTATATAAGAAGGTTAGTGGGAGTGCACTGACAATGATTATCCTATACGTTGATGATGTATTGCTTCTTAGCAATGACATTCCCATATTTAAATCGGTGAAAGCTTGGCTTTCATTAAAATTCTCCATGAAAACTTGGGAGATGCAACCTTTATTTTAGGAATAAAGATCTACTGGGATAGATCTAAAAGTTGTTGGCACTCTCCGAGAACTCGTACATTGAAAGACATGTATGCGACCTGGTGTCTAATATGCTTTGAGCATGTGGAGTCACAATCAGGCCGATCTAGGTGATGGTCACTGGATTGATGTTAAGAACATCATTAAGTATCTTAGAGGAACTAATGATGCTTTCTTAATTTATGGAGATTGAGAACTTGAGGTGACTGGGATCACCGATGCAAGTTTTCAAACCGATAAAGACGACTATAAGTCACAATAAGGGTACATATTTTGTTTGAACAACGGAACAGTGAGCTGGAGATCTTCCAAACAAGATATTGTTGCCGATTCAACAACAAAAGTGGAATACATTGATGTGGCTGAGGCAGCAAAAGAAGCATTTTGGATCTATAAAATTCCTAATTGGATTAGGAGTAGTTCTGTTAGCAGCTGAGCTGGGCTACAACACATGCTAAGGAATTACGGTCTCATCAATGATCCAAGTATGTACTTCGACGGTTTCATCTTATTCGTGAGATCACACATCGTGGCGATGTGAAGATCGAAAAGATCGTTTCAAATGATAACCTTGCATATCCGCTGACGAAAGTTATATCTCAGTAAAAGTTTGAGCGACCCGTACATAGTTCAGGTGTTGGACACTTGAGTGATTGGCTATAGGCCAAGTGGGAGATTGTTAGACAATTATGACCCATAACATCACTATTTGTAAAAGACATGGTGTTTTTGTACAAATTAACTATGTGATAAAATAAATTGCTCTTTTATCATTTTGTAATTGGATTACTTGGATATATAAATGATAAAAGTCCATATGATTAGTACCAGATTAATAAGATATGAGACAGTATTAATCCATGAAAGGTTTAATCATTAAATATCCATAGTCATAGTATTATCGAGACTGGACATCGATAATACGGAATAAGCTAGTATTACACTTGTGCACATTAAGGAAGCTTAACGGCATAGTTCTCATATATTTAAGTATTGGATACTTATGCAAGTGTGATAAGAGGTTCTGTTAGCTGTTGGACCGGGAACAGCTTCGCTCTGGATAGATGCCTCGGAATCCCATTGGTAGTATGACTATACTTGCGACAAACAGTATACTTTGGTTTTGGTTGACCGGAGCTTTAACAGGTTATGTGTATGCCTCTTCTGGGTATACTGAGAATCGTAGTGTATTGGGTGTGATGTCAAGATGGAAGTATCACTTCAGTCATATGGAGATGATGATCACGCATGATACAAAACTAGTACTCTTAAATGCTGCAGCTATTAGGATAGTATGACTAAGTCATGATTATCCGATTATAGAGACTAGTTGCTAGTGATCCGATATATGCTTCGTACGAGGCAGACACAATTCCAGCCCTAGGCCTAACATGTGACATCCGATACTGGATCGCAATACACAATCCATAGTATATTATGCCTGATAAAGATTATATATTCCTCGTTGAATATTTCTGGAGAATTGGGTAGGCACGGTGCTTTGCTAGAAGCCAACCATGTCTTGTAAATCGGTGAGAATGTGGTATCGGGTACGCACGTGTTCGGATAGTCCGATGACCGTATTTACTGCCAATATATACATGGATCACTTGGGTCGCTTCCCAAAGATTCACCGATGATATTTGACTCGAACATAATTAATCTGGGATTAATTATGAGAGAGAAAATTAATCTGGGATTAATTACGGCAAGAATTAATCTGGGATTAATTATCAGAGAAAGAATTAATCTGGGACTAATTGCGTCATGAATTAATCTGGGATTAATTCATGAGGAAGAGAGAACGCGATTAATTTGGAATTAATCGGCAAAATGAATTTAATAGTTAAATTGGATTTTACTATTTAATTTATTTAATTGGGCTAAAATAATATATCGGATATATTAATTGAAATTGGATTTCAATACGAAATTAAAATTTGTTTTAATTCAAGCGAACAAATTAATTTGGAATTAATTCGTAAGCGACTTTCGTAATAATTTTGCTAGGCATTATTATTTAATTAAATTGGATTTAATTAAGTCGCGACGGAAAATTCATTTAATCGGATTAATCGAACTCGAGCCCAAAGTGTGTTGTGTAAGCCAACTTGAATTTGGAATTCAGTAATTGGGTGGGATCCACAACTCACATCACATGTCAAATAAGTGATGGAAGTAGTTGGCCATTATAAATAAAGCATTTATTCCACACAACACACACACTTTTGGAAAGCTACTATTCATATTTCTCTTTCCTCTCAAAACCCATCATTGTCGATTCTTGTCCTTCTTGGAGAAGAAATTTTGTTTCAATTTTTGGACAAAGCTAGCACTTTGGGAGTCAAAATAAGGTGATAGGGAAACTCACCATCGATTTTAGAACTCAACGACAAAGCTTGGAGCTTCTACATCCTTAGAAAATTTTTGAAATCTCAACCGATCAATGTAAGTAATTTCCGCAACTTATCTTTGATTTATTCACACACAAATCAATCTTAGAGATCCTTGGCATGTCTAGGACACTAACATGGAAAATGAAAGCCCAATGAAGATGGATAGGAGACTCAATCCTTTTTGAAGGCCAGGATGGAGAAAATTGAGAAGTTGGAGAAAAGATCAGCAGAACAAGTTCTTACGGGGCCTAGTGGTAGGATGGAAGAAATTTCTAGTGAGAATAGGGTAATTTTTGTAGAATTAGTGTAAAATACTAGAAGGAGAAACCTACGCAAGTTCATATCGGTGGTCGTGGCCAGTGTCATGCCAGTAGAGGAGTCTCGGGAGAGGCGCAACGACATGAGAACCCCAAAATTATCCAGTAAAAGCACATATTTTAGGGAGAATGATCTGGGGTGTTATCAAGAGCAATTGTATAGAGCCTCACGCGAGAGAAGGGATTACGAGGAAGCTCTAGGAAAGGGCAAGATGATACTGATGGCTATTTGAGGGATTAATTCCAATGGGAGATAAGAGATGAGCATGTAGGGAGATACTCGAGTGATCAAGATATGGAGACATCGTCTCCGTTCACAAATGAGGTGTTAGAAGTGGAGTCCTAATGAGGTTCTCCATGTCTACGATGAACATCTACAAGGGTAATACATACCCTAAGTCTCATGTTGAAAAGTTTATTTTTCTTATGGAAATCTAAGGTATGGTCAAAGAGGCGATATGTAAGGTTTTGCCACTAACTTTGGAAGGATCGGCCAGCTTATGGTTCAAGAACCTAATGCCATGGATTATCACCAGCTTTTAGCAAATGAGGAAGTCCTTTGTGTGCCATTTCAAAGGAGCGTGCACACCAAGGAAAATGATCGGGTTATTAAGGACGATGAAGCAGCGTGATGACGAGCCACTAAAGAACTTTATAGATAGATACCATAACTTGGTATTGGAAGTAGGGGTGTATGAGTCCTCAGAAGCATTGAAGAGCTTTAAAAGGGCATTGAGGGTTAGGAGATTGTGGTCACACCTCAGGATTTAGGAAGTGTCAGACTATACAACAACCTTGGAATATGTTATGAGATTTATATTGCTAGAGGAAGAAGAGAATATATCCCGATGAGGTGCTTCTCGGGAAAAGAAAGAACCAAGGCATGACATACATCGTGACAGTGGTGATGGATGGAGAGGATCGGGCCCGAGACAACAGGAGTTCAGACCCATGACTCAGGGTAACCCAGCACCTGAGAGGAGGGCTCCAATCAAGTTGCGTATATTTCCAGAGGCATGGAATACACGACCCATGACATGTCTTTTTCTTCGATAGCACGAGAGATATATGATAAAAGATTGTTGACTGCGCCCGACCCCAGAAGGTTCACAGTGAAATGCTGGACAATAGAGAGTATTGCTTCCATCACAATACGATGGCTCATGCCAACGAAAGTTACAGAGCCCTGCATGAGCAAGTTGATGACCTGGTGAGGATTGACTACCTCAATAAGTGCATTGATTATGAAGCAATGAATGTGAGGCAGCGCATGGAGCAAAGGCTTAAATTTACCATTTCGGAGGGAAGAACATTAGTCGGGGATTCAAATCGGGCAAGAAAAAACTATTACCGAATCAACAGTCTCGAGGTGGTGACTACGGAAAGAGCCCCGAGGATTCAGAAGTCCAGGTCGGTGCCAATAATATTTACTGAGGAGAATACTCAATATGTGAGTTACCATCATGATGATACATTGATAATCAAAGCTAACATTTAGCGGGTTAGAGATGGATAGAATATTGGTGGACTCGGGAAGTGCACTAGATATAATATCTAATAAGGCCCTGAATGGGCTGGGAATGGAGTTCACCACACTGACTAAGGATGCAACTCCACTATACGGGTTTGGGGGATTTACGGTTGTTCCACTTGGTCGAGTGCAACTAACAATGACCATTGTGATAGCTCCCCATACTTGGATTATTATGATGCACTTCACTGTGGTAGATTATTTGAGTAGCTACCAAGTGATTATTGGGAGGCCCTTCATGATGAAATTAAGGGCAACAATGTCAAGTTATTATTTAAAGTTAAATTTTCCAACCATGGAGGGGGTCAGAGTAGTATGTGGTATTGATGATGTTGCAGGGCAAAAATGAAAAAAAGAAAAAAAAAAGAAAAATACTCAGTTGAGATGGAATCCTCTGATCCCCAACTCGAGGACCTCATCCAGTATGGAGGAGGAGGAGATGACCTAGAGACAGTGGAGCTCTTTGGCTCAGGAAGATAGTTAGGTAGAGGTCGGATTGGAATAAAGTCTAAAGAATGAGCTTATAGGATTCCTAAAGTAATATACAAATGTTTTTGCATGGAGCCATAGAGACATGTCTGGGATAGACCCTCGGGTCATAAGTCATCGCCTATCGATAGACCAGGCTCATAAGGTGGTGAAGTAGAAGATGATGGCTTATAACCAGGAGCGGTATGATTAAAACTTTGATTAATTAAAATTTGCCTATGTTTTGCATAAATATCAAGCTTGAGGAAGGTTTTAATGAAGCTAAATAAGCATGATAAGCTTGTGAACGCTAAATACAAGTAATTCTTAGAGGAACTTACCCTAAGTTAGATAAGTGTTTAAAGAAGCTTTGGAAGTTCTCTACAATATTTCAATAAGGAGAAATCAAGATTGGATTTTAGAGTAAAGCTTGCTAGTATTGGAATCAAGATTGGATCTTGGAGACAAGCTTGCAAACCTTGAAAGTTCTCCAACAATTTCAACAAGGAGAATGAGATTTGATCTTTGTATCAAGCTTGTTAGGTAATGTTTGATCTTCTCCTAAATAATGTTCTTCATTAGTGAGTTTTCATTAGTGAGTCATTTAACATAGCTTAAAGTTGAAATTGGGCTAATGATTTGTGTTATGATACTTTGGAAGTATAAACACAATATGTTTATGATTGGGTCAAAATATTTATGTTGGACATAAATTTAAAAATTAGAGTTTGGAATTCTAGATGAAAGCTTGGAGCTATGACAAGCTTGGAGCTATGACTACCATTCTAGAATCACTTGACCACATTTGAGTGACCTAGAATTGTTCATGAGTCATTTCATTGTGGGATTCTAATTTGGTATGTGTTTCGATTCAAAAATTACGCAAGTGCGTATTTAAAATAATATATATTTTTGTAAAAATATTTAATATTTTAAAAAATATGATTTTTATTCTATAACATGTATTGATATTGGTTTTGATATTAAAAATTAATTTTGGGTGTTTGAAAGTATTTAGGGGAGATTAGAAGCAAATTGGGTGAAAATCCAATTTCCAGAGAGCTGATGAAGATTTTGGGAAAAAACAATGAGTGTGTGTTGGGCGCACAGTGTGCACGTCATTCCCGAATTTTATTTTTTCTCATTTTTGAGTTTTCGGACTCCGATTCAGCCCCGGTTTTTTCCTACACACTCGTAATGCTTGATATCCACGGGTTAGACCCACTTCCACTGCGCATGATACCGATCCGACTATGGGTGTTCCACATCCTTCCTAACACACATATGACCTGTATTGGGGTCATGTGACATATGTTCTAATTGGAAAGATGTGTTTCTAGAAAGCTAATGATGTTGGAGGGAAAATAGCGGTTCACAGTGGTCGTAGGCCCTGCCAGTCGCCAAAGGACGATGCAGTGACAGAACAGAGCTATCGAAGACCGGTGCAGTGGCAGAGGAACGAGGTAATCTGATTGGTTGGATCTGAGGGTGGTTTATGACAATTATGGCTGTAATGATGGCCAAGTGACATAAGCTGATATCAGAATCAGTGGAATAGTATATTTGAGAATATATATAAAGGGGTTGAAGTCATTGATATAAGGGTTAGCAAATTTTATCTTTCACAACTTGTAAAGTCGAGGACTTAAGCGCTTAAGATAGAGAGAGAAAGTTGGTCAGTTACCCGACCACTTGAGAGAGTTGTACCGAGCTTGTAAATACCTAGGGTGTTTTTATCATCGTATTCGCACCCCTATTTGTAGCTCGGGTCGGTCTTGGCCCGATGGTTAATAAAATATCCCCATTTATCCTTTGGATGTAGGTATGAGCCATTCTCCACCGAACCACGTTAAATCTCTGTCTTTAACCTGTCAGCTTGTCAAATTTGTGCGGTTCACTACTAACCAAATAAATTTATTGTTTGAGAGAGATTTATTCGAGGGATGTATTCCATATTGCCATTCAAACTAAAAAAATAACTGTCAACACATGGCTTATTTCGGAGTTTGATCTGTTATTGGCTTATCTAGTCCGAACGCTTGACAACGTTTTAAATGGATTTTTAATGTATGAAAAGCTATTTAAGTTAGTAGAGTGGTAAAATCTCTTTTTAATTACGAAAAGATTGAGTTCAGAGTCTCTATACTGATGACTCGTCATTTATAAATATTTTATTTGTAACTGTGATTAGATTTGACTTATTAATTAGCGGTGTTTTAAAACGCCTTTGGCACTAGTCAATATCTAGGAAATTCCTTATAAATTAAGGATATCTAAAATTAGGATTAAGATTTGGTAAAATTTGAATACATTGAGAAAATATTGTTTGTAAGAAAGGTAAGATTTTTAAATGTTTAATTTGGTAAAAAACAAAAACAAAAATAATCGAAGAAGTTAAGTTTTTTCAAAAATTAAGTTTTTTGAAAATTTATGGATTTTCAATTTTTTGTGAAATTAGGCAGAAATTAAGTATAAAAATAATAAGCGATGCTAAAATTTAGTGTCGATTTAGGGTTAATTTTAAAAAACGTATAAAAATCTATAATTTCAATACTGGCGACGGATTTTAACGTTGGAAACCACCAAAAACACTCAGAAATATTGGCCACCTCATTGCTCACCTAATGGTGACAATGTGGGTAAAGTCGCGGTAGCCCACCACCAATTAGCGAAAACAAACTGCCTAAGCAGCGTGATTTTTAACACTACTTGTTGGACCCTTTCAACAATAATTGAAAAAAATCGGATTTTATGAGTCTTGATAGGTCGGGTCAGGTCATAGTAGGTTATAAAAGTAGATAAATTCTCATTTAATTTTATATTTTGGGCTAAATTTCTGTTTAACCCATATATTTTGAAAAATATTCTAAGACATTTTTAAAATTAGTTTTATTAAAGATAAAAGTTATTTTTTCCCGAAATTTTATAATAATATCATTCAAATGTTGATTGATAAAATATATGGGATGTCATATTTTTGCGGTAAAAACTCGGATAAACGACATTTTTAACTTTAAGAAAACTAACTATAAAAATACCTTGATGCATTATTACTCAAAAGGGTGATATTAAACGGATATTTAGTCTTGGACTAAATGAGATTCTGATGAGCGGAAAATATATCAATATTTACTGCTCATTTTACTTAATATTTAGTATAGTTTCTCGAGTTTATGAACGTTTTGATGTGTTTGTGTTTATTTTGTAGATAAATAAAATATCGGGACTCACTGGAATCAAATTGGGACAAACGGTGAAAAATGTATCAAAAAAAGCAAAATGGAAAATTTACTATTCATGCATCGCGACGCGCAAGCCTCAATGTGTCGCGACGCCGGGCCAATAATTCATATGTCGACACACATCATCACTTACATCACCATGACATCAACACTGTAGCACGCGTCACGACTCCAAACCCTCAACGCGTCGCGACGCCGACACAATAATTCAGCCGCCATTCACTGTAGCACGTGTCGCGACTCAGAAGACTTGGAGCGTCGCGATGCGGCCCGTTTTTGGAGCCTTTAAATAGAGGCTGAAATCAGAGGATTTTCTTCATACTTTCTTCTGGGGAATTTTATAGAATACTAAGAAGAGAGTATATTGTTTGTTTATTTTCAGTTTTCTTGTATTTTCATTTTATTTTAGCAATAAAATTGTGTGTATTTTTATTTAAGCATGAGTAGATAACTTCTTTCTGCAGGGGTAAAAGGTGAAACTTTTACTATGATAATTTAGATTAATCTCCTTTATTTTATAATATAAAAATTATCTTAAAACCTGACTTAATTGGATACCGCCTTTATGGTCGGTTGAACTTAATTAAATTTATTTTAACCTGACTTAATTGGATACCGCCTTTATGGCCGGTTAGAATTAATTAAAATTTGACTTAATAAGGATACCGCCTATATGATCAGTTGGTAATATAATGTAAATTTATATATTGTAATAAGGGAGATTTCTAAATTTGAAATAATAAAAGTGGATCCCCAAATCCCAGCATTTTATTTCATTGTTGTAATTTTACTTTTTTTAGTTTTCAATTAGTTGCATGATGTTTTATTTATTTATGTCTTTAATAGTTGACCGGCGTAAACACACACGTATAACACAAGCGTACGTATCATTCAAGTAGTATAAAAGTATCGATCTCACGAGGACTTAAAACCTTTTGTTATCATTTATTGGCCAAAATGATTACCAGTATCTAACAAGTTGTTTGATTGATTTGGAATTGACGACGATTCTAAATTTAAGACAAATAATTAAAATTGCTTAAAAGTAGATTTTAAAGAAATACATATTAAAAACTATCCAGGGTTGTGATTTATTTCAATATTATTTAAAAGATGAAGTAGTTATCTTATAGTTGGGTAATATTATCATTTATTAACCTGGAACACTAACTTATGTAAAGGCCTATTCCGATGGTCAATTACAAATACCTAGTATAATCCAATTGAACCATATGTCTATGTCAACCAAATTACCTAGATTCATTAAGTTCAAGTTCCAATTATGGCTAACCCCTGCCCAACAGGTATATTCCTATCCTGTAAGGAAATCTATTAAAAGGGTTATCTATCCTCAAGGAGATCGTGGGCTATTGAGTCTAAGGTCTTAACTTAAAATCCCTATGTCTAGTTCATTTTAAGTTTACCTAATCAATTTAATTAATGGCCAGTTATTAAAGAGCATTAAGATTAAGACTCAATAAATAAATCTTTAAATTACCCAAACTATAATCTAACCCTTATAAACCAGTTTAATTGAAATTCATCACAACCCTAGATAACTAACTTAGCTACGACACATAATTAGGGCTAAAAAAACTTAAAAGACTTAAAATAAAATTGCATAAAGTAAATGCAGTAAAATAAATGCTGAAAATGAATTAATAAAAATTGCTAAGGTAAAAAGAATTACTTCTACTATATACTAATTAGATTTCTCCCATAATATAATATAAGCTTTGCAAAACATTTTCATCCAGCCATATAGGCGGTATTTTGATTTAATTAGTTTTAAAAACAACCAGCCTAAGGCAGAATCATTTTAAAAACACCAGCCATAAAGGCGGAATCAAAATAAACCAGCCATAAAGGCGGAACTTAAAATAAACCAGCCATAAAGGCGGAATTTAAAATAAACCAGCCATAAAGGCGGAATATGAATTTTATTACCCACCGACCAATCTGGCGGTATCCTGATTAAGTCAATTTAAAACTTGAATATATTATAATTATGGGAGAATAATCTAAGAAGTAATAGTAAAAGAATTACCTTTTACCTTAACAGAAGGAAGTTACCTCCTCATAATGAGTAGTAAAACTGTAAAATAAAGAAAATACATTATTATTATTACAGAACTTTGTTAAAAATTACAAAAACTAGATAAAAAGAACTTAGAGAGAGAGAAACTCCCTAATTACATAGGATTTGGAGAGGAAATGGTACAACAAAACTGAACCATCGCGCTCTATTTATAGGCGCGGATGGCGGTTGGGCGTCGCGACGCTGAAGCCTTTAGCGTCGCGACGCGGGCTACAGTTCAACGTGGCTCAATAAAACGGCTTGACACGTGGCAGGCGGCTAAGAGATCAGATCCTTATCCGATGACGTGGCACTGTTCATGACGTCAGCGCTTACGTCATCATGATGTGAGATTTTCGGCAACGTCTGATCTTGACACGTGGATGGGCGCATTTTAGCAAATTGTTGAGATGTCGACACGTGGCAAGGCGCACAATAGCGTAGATGATGATTGTCGGCGCCGTAGGATGATGACACGTGGCAGGCGCACGTTAGCACGTCTTCTGTGATGGTGACACGTGGCAGCGGCGCATTTTAGCAAAGTCAACTTTTCAGATTGTTGACCCATTGACCATGGCGCATTTTAGCAGAACCGGCGCACGCTGGGCGTCGCGACGCCAAAGCTTTGAGCGGCGCGACGCGGAGAAGACATAATATCCCAGTTGGTGCATTTTTGTCCGGTTTTGTCCCAAATTGCCTCCAGTGCTGTCCAAAACTTTATTTATCTGCAAAATAACAACAAAACACATCAAAACGTTCATAAATCTCGAGAAACAATACAAAACATTAGGTTAAATGAGTGGGAAATAGTGGGAAAATACCACTCATCAATAGTCCTAGATATGTGTCGTAACTAAATACAATATCTAAGGTTGTGATGAATTCCAACATCAATGGTTTTATAAGTTGATTTTTCTTGTGTCTTGTGTAATGTTTTGGTTTATTTATTGAGTCTTAAACGCAATGCTTCTTGTTAATTGGCCACTAATAAGATTGATTTGGTAACTTTAAAATGAACTTGACGAAGGGATTTTAGGTTTCAGCCTTAGACTCAATAGCTCACAATCTCACCTTAGAGATTTCCTTCCAGGATAGACATATACCTGTCGGGCGTGGGTAGCCATAATTGGAACTTAATCTTAATGAATTCAGAGTTTCTTGGTTAACATAGACATATAGTTAATTGGGTTACTTTGTGTATTTGCATCTGACCATCGACAGAGACTTTTGCATATCTTCGTATTCCAGGTTAATAAACTGACATATTACACAAATATAAGATAACCGCTTCATCTTTAGAAGAATATTTGAAGGATCCACAACCCTAGCTAGTTTCATAATATTGATTACTTTGTAGAATTTACTTTCGCATTGTTTTAATTACTTGTCTTTAGTTAAAATCACCAACCAAATAACAATCAATTTTTAGATACTTGTAGAAATTTAACTCCAATAAATTAATAGCTTAGGTATTAAGTCCTCGTGGGATCGATACATTTTATACTACTTGAGCGATACATGCGCTTGCGTTACGTGTGTGATTTCCCTGATCAAGTTTTTGGCACTGTTGTCAGAGACTTTTTTATCTTTTACTATTAATTTTGAGGTTAAATACTTTATTTGTGTCTAATTTGTTTTTACTTATTATTTTAGTTTTCTTGTATTTCAAGTTCTCAAACACTACATAAAAAGAAGCAGAAGCTTTGAAATCCGTCCGCTTGACCCAGAAATTGAAAGAACTATCAGACAGTTGAGAAGGGAAAGGCGTGAAGATCAAGAATCACTGATCAACATGAACAATCAAGAACCTCAACCTTTGGAAGTAGTACCACCAATTCCTATTCGAGACAGAACAATTCCGGTGGTTGACGGCTTCATCGTGTATTGTACTTCCACCCTTACCAGCAAATGCTTGTGACATCAAAACATGTAATTAGATGATACAATAATCAGTTCAGTTTGGGGGAAGTGCAACTGAAGATCCCAATGCCCACATCAGTAACTTCCTAAAAGTTTGTGGCACATTCAATTACAACCGAGCGGAATAAGAAGCAATGTGTCTGCGTTTGTTCCCATATTCCTTGAAAAATAAAGTTAAGGCATGGGTCCATTCACTACCAACAGGTTCCATCACAACTTGGAACACTCTTGCCACCAAATTCCTTGCAAAATACTTCCCCCAGCCAGAACAGCAAAGCTGAGGAATGACATCATATCCTTTGTGCAACATGACTCAAAATCCCTCTGTTAAGCATGGAAAAGATATAAGGAATTGCTCTGAAAATGTCCTCACCATGAGATTGCAAAGTGGTTACAAGTCCAAACCTTCTACAATGGGCATTCTGGACTAATGAGAACCACAATAGATGCTGCTGCTGGAGGAGCATTAATGGCAAAAGGAGAAGATCGGGCCTGAGACTTAATTGAAGAAATTACTAATAACAATTCCTTGTGGACAACAGAGAGAAGCATGATCCATCGAATAACAGGAATCCACGAAGTAGGGGCCAATCAGATGTGAATGCTAAGCTAGATCAGATTTGAAAAAGCCTGGAAACTCTTAGCATGTAGGTTAATATCGGATCCAAAAGTTCACCATATAGAGGAGCACTAGAGGCAGAATTGTACAACCCACATGATGAGACTGTGAACTATGTCAGCAACTTCAACAGACAATGAAACAATCTGTATTCCAATACCTACAACCCAGGTTGGAGGAATCATCCCAATTTCGCATTGAACAATACTTCAGGGCAAATGAACAATCCACCACCCGGATTCCAATAGCAGAATAAAAGCCAGAAGTATGAAAAAGAACCAGGAATAACAGAAGTGTTTGCCCAGATGAAAAAGCAAGAAGCCAAATACGACGTTTTAGCAGCTGTGGTTCAAAATTAAGCAGCATCTTTGATGATACTGGAAAATCAAATAGGACAACTGACCAATGCTCAGAGTTACAGACCGCAAGGTACCATTCCTAGCAACACAAAACCAAATCCAATGAGCAGGTGGAAGGAGCAATACCAAGCCATCACTTTGAAAAGCGACACTGAGGTCAACAAAGATGTTGGAGTCAATGCATCTACTGAGGATGTTCCAAAAGAAAGCAATGAAGCAGATCCACAGATGGAGGAAAAAGTGGCAAAAGAAAATGATCAAGAAAGATTTACTCCACCCCCACATTTTCCACAGCGCCTCCAGAAACACAAACTAGATAAGCAATTTGCTCGATTCCTGGAAATTTTCAAAAAGCTGCATATCAACATCCCATTTGCAGAAGCATTGGAGAAGATGCCCAATTATGTCAAATTCATGAAATATATTCTATCACGAAAGTGAAGATTGAGAGATTACGAGACTGTAGCATTGATAGAAGAATGCAGCGCCATCATTCAGAGCAAGCTCCCCCCAAAGTTAAAGGATCCTTGCAGTTTCACCATCCCTTGCACCATAGGAGAATATTACTTCGGTAAGGCTTTATGTGATTTAGGTTCTAGTATTAACTTGATGCCTTTATTTATTTACAGGAAACTGCAGCTTGGAGAAGCAAAGCCCACCTCAATCACTCTGCAACTTGCTGACAGATCACTCACATTTTCGAGAGGGGTAGTGAAAGATGTACTGGTCAAAGTGGACAAATTCATTTTCCCGAAACCATTATTGGCTACAGGTCGAACCATTATTGATGTACAAAAATGTGAACTAACCATGAGGGTGCATGACCAAGAAGTAACATTCAATATTTTCAAAGCCATGAAATTTCCAAATGACGAAAGAGAGAAGGAATGTTTCAGACTTTATATAATAAATAGTATCATCCAGAAGACAGATGCAATGCAACTTTCTACCGACAAACTTGAAGCATGCATCACCAACATGACTGGCAGAGAATTATATGATGATATTTTGGAATGTATCACTATCTTGATGAAGCCTTTCACTTCAGATCGACACCAAAGGTGGAAAGCTTGGAACTACCGAAAAAGAAGCGAATCAAACCCTCGATAGAAGAACCACCGCAGCTGGAACTAACGCCACTTCTGAACCATCTCAGGTATGCATACTTGGAAAACTCTTCTAATTTACCTGTGATTATTTCTTCGTCACTAACATAGATGCAGAAAGATAAGTTGTTGAGAGTGTTACACGAGCACAAGAGAGCTATTGGCTGGACTATAATAGACATTCGAGGTATTAGTCCATCATTTTGTATGCATAAAATCCTGATGAACAAGGAGTATAAAGCCATAGTTAAGTATCAACAAAGACTAAATCCAATCATGAAGGAAGTTTTAAAGAAAGAAATCATCAAATGGTTGGATGCAGACATCATCTACCCCATCTCTGACAGCTATTGGGTGAGTCTCATGTAATATGTACCCAAGAAATGAGGAATGACTGTAGTTACAAATGAAAAGAACGAGATGATTCCAACAAAGACAACGACTGGATGAAGAGTGTGTATGGACTACAGGAAGACGAACAAAGCAACATGGAATGATCATCCCGCTACCATCCATTGACCAGATGTTAGACAGACTTGCAGGGCATGATTTCTACTGTTTTCTGGAGAAAACCACTTTCACATGTCCGTATGGTACTTTTGCTTTTCGCATGATGCCATTTGGACTCTGTAATGCTCCTGTCATATTTCGACGATGCATGATGGCCATCTTTTCAGACATGATATAACAAAGCATGAAAGTCTTCATGGACGACTTCTCAATGTTTGGAGACTCGTTTTACCACAGTTTGTAAAATCTGAAAAAAGTATTACAAAGATGTGAAGATACAAATCTGGTACTGAATTAGGAGAAATGCCACTTCATGATGCATGAAGGCATTGTCCTGGGACATCGGATCTCACAGAAGGGAATCGAGGTAGACAAAGCAAATATTGAGACGATAGAAAAACTACCTCCAACATCATCCATCAAAGGGATTCAAAGTTTTCTTGGGCATGCAGAATTTTATCGGAGATTCATCAAAGACTTCTCCAAGATTGCTAAACTATTATGCAATCTACTGGAGAAAGACGTCCCTTTCCACATCACCAAAGAATGCCACCATGCTTTCGAGATCTTGAAACAGAAGCTGGTCTCTGCCCCCATCATAGTAGCACCAGATTGGATGCTCCCATTTGAAGTGATGTGCGATGCTAGTGATTTTATTGTAGGTGCAGTTTTGGGATAGCGTAAGGCGAAAGTTTTTCACACCATATACTATGCCAGCAAAACTTTGAATGAAGCACAACTCAACTACACAACAACTTAAAAAGAGTTGTGTTTGCTTTTGATAAATTTCGGTCCTATTTTCTGGGTCCTGATGAGCGGAAAATATATCAATATTTACCGCCTCTTTTACTTAATATTTTGTTGAGTTTCTCGGGTTTGATGAATATTTTGATGTGTTTTAGTTTATTTTGCAGATAAAATAATATTGGGACACAATGAAATCATTTAGGACGAAATGTGAGTCAAATAAGGGCAAAAATTGGACTTGACATATTAATTTTGGAGATTGGAAACTTGAAAGGGCGTTTTAACGAAGTGCAGTTTTGGAAATTCCAGTTTTTTGCATCTGTCGTATTTTGGGCATAACTTTTTACTCCGATATCGGATTGATCTGATTCAAGTTTCAGATTAAAGCATACTCAAAGCTCTACAACTTTGAAAGAAAAAATAATTTCGAATTCTGAAGATTGCATGCCCGAAATTGATGAACCATCCAAAAGTGTGTTGTGTGTAATTATTAAAGTCATTTTCAAAGCAAAAAATAAATTAATAAAAAAAAATAAAAATTATCAAATCACCACCAAACATGATAAGCAATTAGTGGAGCAATTAATAATAGATTTGGTGGAGCAATTAGTGGAGCAATTAATAATGATTTGGTGGATAATTTGATGGAGGCAAAATTTTGCCTATAAATACCAAGCCATTTCATTTGTAAATTCATACTTTCTTCTAAGGAATTCCTTAAGAATACTAAGAAGATTGTATATTGTTTGTTTATTTACAGTTTTCAGTAATTAATTTCCACTTTTGCACTTTCTTTTCTTTACTTTTCAGTTTTTACTTTCCGCAATTTACTTTTACGCACAATACTTTTCTTTCTTCTTAATTTTCAGTTTTTACTTTTCAGTAATGAGGAGGTAACTCCCCTTTGTTGGGGTAAAAGGTAAAATTTTATTACTAATATTTAGATTATCTCCCTTAATAATAATATATAAACTAGTTAAAACCTGACTTAACGAGGATACCGCCATATTGGTCGGTTGGTAATTATTTAAATGGTTTTAACCTGACTAAACTGGATACCGCCTGATTGGTCGGTTGGTAATTAATTATAATTTGACTTAATCTGGATACCGCCTATATGGCTGGTTGGTAATTATCATGCAAAGTTAATATATTATATTAAGGGAGATATCTAAAATAGAAGTAATAAAAGTGGATCATTTACCTCAACATTTTCTTTTATTGTACTTTTACTTTATTTACTTTTCAGCAATTACTTTCAGCATTTACTTTTCAGCAATTTACTTTTCAGCATTTACTTTCCAGTAATTTACTTCAGCATTTACTTTTCAGCATTTAATTTTCAATATTTAATTCAGCATTTACTTTCCGTCATTTACTTTTCAGCAATTTACTTTTCAGTATTTTACTTTATGTCTTTTATTTTATTTAAGTTTTTACTACCCGTAAATATGTGTCGTAACTAAGCCAGTTATCTGGGGTTGTGATGAAATCCAATATCACTGGTTTATAAGAGGTTATTTTATAGTTTGGGTAATTTAAAGGTTTACTTATTTGGTCTTAAGCTTAATGCTTCTTGTTGTCTGATCACTAATAAAATTGATGTGGTAAATCTAAAATAAACTTGACAAAGGAATTTTAGGTTTCAGCCTTAGACTTAATAGCCCACGATCTTCCTTGAGGATAGATAACCCTTTAATAGATTTCCTTACAATAGACATATACCTGTCGGGCGGGGGTAGCCATAATTGGAACTTAAACTTAATGAATCCAGGTAATTGGTTGACATAGACATATGGTTCAATTGGGTTAAACTGAATATTTGCGTCTGACCATCGATGTACTGAGTAAGGAAAATATATCAATATTTACCTCATCTTTTACTTAATATTTTGTTTAGTTTCTCGGGTTTGATGAACATTTTGATGTGTTTTAGTTTATTTTGCAGATAAAATAATATTGGGACATAATGAAATCATTTAGGACGAAATGTGGGTCAAATAAGGGCAAAAATTGGACTTGACATATTAATTTTGGAGATTGGAAACTTGTAAGGGCGTTTTTATGAAGTGTAGTTTTGGAAATTCCAGTTTTGTGCATCTGTCGTATTTTGGGCATAACGTTTTACTCCGATATCAGATTGATCTGATTCAAGTTCCAGATTAAAGAATACTCAAAGCTCTACAACTTTTAAAGACAAAGTAATTTCAAATTCTGAAGATTTCATGCCCGAAATTGATGAACCATCCAGAAGTGTGTTGTGTGTAATTATTAAAGTCATTTTCAAAGCAAAAAATAAATTAATAAAAATAAAATAAAAATTATCAAATCACCACCAAACATGATAAGCAATTAGTGGAGTAATTAATAATGGATTTGGTGGAGCAATTAGTGGAGCAATTAATAATGGATTTGGTGGATAATTTGATGGAGGCAAAATTTTGCCTATAAATACCAAGCCATTTCATTTGTAAATTCATACTTTCTTCTAAGGAATTCCTTAAGAATACTAAGAAGATTGTATCTTGTTTGTTTATTTATAGCTTTCAGTAATTAATTTCCGCTTTCACACTTTCTTTTATTTACTTTTCAATTTTTACTTTCCGCAATTTACTTTTACGCACAATACTTTTCTTTCTTTGATTTTCAGTTTTTACTTTTCAGTAATGAGGAGGTAACTCCCCTTTGTTGGGGTAAAAGGTAAAACTTTTATTACAATATTTAGATTAATCTCCCTTAATTATAATATATAAACTAGTTAAAAACCTGACATAACGAGGATACCGCCATATTGGTCGGTTGGTAATTATTTAAATTGGTTTTAACCTGACTAAACTGGATACCGCCTGATTGGTCGGTTGGTAATTAATTATTAATTTGACTTAATCTGGATACCGCCTATATGGCTGGTTGGTAATTATCATGTAAAGTTAATATATTGTATTAAGGGAGATATCTAAAATAGAAGTAATAAAAGTGGACCCTTTTACCTCAGTATTTTCTTTTATTGTACTTTTACTTTATTTACTTTTCAGCAATTTACTTTCAGCATTTACTTTTCAGCAATTACTTTCACTTTCAGCAATTTACTTTTAGCATTTACTTTTCAGTAATTTACTTTCAGCATTTACTTTCAGCATTTAATTTTCAGTATTTAATTTCAGCATTTACTTTCCGTCATTTACTTTTCAGCAATTTATTTTTCAGCATTTTACTTTATGTCTTTTATTTTATTTAAGTTTTTACTACCCGTAAATATGTGTCGTAACTACGCCAGTTATCTGGAGTTGTGATGAAATCCAATATCACCGGTTTATAAGGGGTTATTTTATAGTTTAGGTAATTTAAAGGTTTACTTATTTAGTCTTAAGCTTAATGCTTCTTGTTGTCTGATCACTAATAAGATTGATGTGGTAAATCTAAAATAAACTTGACAAAGGAATTTTAGGTTTCAGCCTTAGACTTAATAGCCCACGATCTTCCTTGAGGATAAATAACCCTTTAATAAATTTCCTTACAGGATAGACATATACCTGTCGGGCGAGGGTAGCCATAATTGGAACTTAAACTTAATGAATCCAGGTAATTTGGTTGACATAGACATATGGTTCAATTGGGTTAAACTGGGTATTTGCGTCTTACCATCGACAGAGGCTTTCGCATAATTTCGTGTTCCAGGTTAGTAAACCAATTTATTACACAAATATAAAATTATCACTTCATCTTTTAAAAGATATTAGAAAGATTCACAACCCTAGATCTTTGAGTATTTTGTTATTTTCCTTAGTATTTTCTTTTGTTTATTTTATTTATTTTAATTAAGGAAAACAACATTCAACCAATCAAACAATCATTCTCTTCTCTATTTAATTAGATATTTGTAAATAAATAGATTCAACAATTAATAACAACAGTAGGAATTAAGTCCTTGTGGGATCGATATTTTTATACTACTTGAACGATACGTGCGCTTGCGTTATACGTGTGTGTTTACGCCGGTCAAGTCCCAAAGTGGTGGTCTACACAAATCATTCAACAATTAAATACCTGATAGCAAAGAAAGATGTCAAGCCCAGATTGATCATTTGGGTGCTTCTACTGCAAGAATTTGATGTGGAGATCCGAGACAGGAATGGGAAAGAAAATCAAGTGGCAGATCACTTTTCAAGGCTCGAAAATGGAGGTACAACTAGCACTGAGCTGACAATCAAAGAAACTTTTCCAGATGAACAATTGTTTGCCATCAAGCAACAAGAAGTCTCATGGTATGCTGACTATATGAATTACATAGTAGCAGGGAAATGGCCGTTGGAATGGACACATCAACATAGAAATAAATTCTTCAAAGAAGTCAAGCACTATGTATGGGATAAGCCGTACCTATTCAAACATTGTGCTGATAAGTTAATACGTCGTTGTGTACCACATGAGGAGGTCAATAGTGTCCTGCAGCATTGTCATTCATCTCCATATGACGGACACTTCAGCGGAGATAAAACTACCGCCAAAGTGCTGCAATCAGGTTTTTTATGGCCCACCTTATTTAAATATGCTCACTTATTCGTCCTTCAATGTGACAGGTGCCAGAGAAAGGGAAATATTTCGAGAAGAAATGAAGGACCTCTTCAAAGCATTCTCGAAGTGGAGATATTTGATGTATGTGAGATTGATTTTATGGGACCCTTTGTTCCATCATATGGAAACTTGTACATTCTGGTTGCAGTAAATTACGTCTCCAAATGGGTTGAAGCAACAACACTGCCATCAAATGACTCCAAAGTGGTGTTAAAATTCTTAAAAAAGAATATTTTCACTCGCTTCGGAACACCTCGAGTGATCATCAGTGATGGTGGCACACATTTCTGCAACAGATACTTTGATACACTCATAGCCAAATATGAAGTAACTCACAAAGTTGCCACTGCTTACCATCCGCAGAAAAATGGTCATGTCGAAGTCTCATACATAGAAATTAAAAGAATCATGGAGAGAACCGTTGGTTTAACAAAGATGGACTGGTTTACAAAATTGGATTACACATTATGGGCTTACCTGATAGCTTACAAGACACCCATTGGAATGTCCCCATATCGACTGGTGTTTGGGAAATCATATCATCTGCTTGTGGAGCTCGAACATAAAGCATACTGGGCTAAATTTTGATCTACAAGCAGCATGAGAGAAATGGCTCCACCAACTGAATGAATTAGAGGAATTTTGTCTCCATGCTTATGAGAATGCCAAACTGTACAAAGAAAAGACCAAGAAGTGGCATGATTAGAAAATAAAGCGCAGAAAACTGGAACCAGGGCAGCGGGTATTGTTATACAACTCAAGATTGAAACTTTTCCCTGGCAAACTGAAATCACGGTGGTCAGGTCCATTTGTAATCACCCAAGTTTTACCCTAAGGAGCCGTTGAGCGACATGACCCCAACTCCAATGACACATTCAAAGTCAACAACCAACGTGTCAAACACTATTGGGGAGAATCCATCAAGCATCAAAAAGAGAGTCTCACACTTGCTGATTCAGCCTAATGTTTGGGCAGTCATGTCTAGCTGATGATGTTAAACTTAGCGCTAGCAGGGAGGAAACCCATGCAATTTGTGTATATATTGAGATATTATGTGTTTAATTTTTGTAGGAAAAATCGCAGTCATGATGGAAGACACTCTCGCAAAAATTCACGAGCATTTTCCTTCTCTTCATCAAAACTCTCTGATGAAAGTTTACAAAGCACGCATTGAAATAATGAGGCTTCTGATGATCAAAGGTATTCCTAGTAATATTCGTTGGATAATTGAAGCACGAGTTCGCTTGGCAGATGAGTCATCTGAATTTCTTATTTCATTTTTGTCTGGTTTATAAAAAAGCACATATGCTAAGAAAAGAAGAGCTAAACGATTAGGTATTTGTTATAAATGTGCACGTTGTACATGCAATACTCGTTGTCGTTCTTTAGGAATGGTGTCTGATAATCACGAAGATAAAATAAAATTCATTAGGGATGGCATGAGTAAAGAGTCTTTAGATGATATATCATTGACTCTTGAGACGCATCCCAATGGATATGTCTATCACGCAATTTGCAATTTACATACACAGTTTCGAAGATAAAGACAACAATTGAGTCTCGGGAATCTAACTTTAAAAGACAATGTTTGCCAATTTATAAGAAAATTGGATGGGAAGCTTGTCCCTGACCCATAGAGGTCATTCAAGCCGTTACTTCATGTACATATTATTGTTTTGATTTCTTTGTCTTGTCTTGTTATTTTCTTTCATTTTTGCCGACAAGATCCAGACTCTTTGACTTTCACGATTTATCTTACTATTCAGCTAATAATTATCATTTGGCAGGTATTAGTGCAATTATTACTCACCTTTTTCAGGATCTATAAATTCAGCTCGTCATTGATCTCTTCAACATATCCAGATTAGAGAGAGAGTAAAGAAAAAAATGGAAGCAACTTCAAGAAGACGAGTCATGAATATTTGTGTGTTTTGCGGGACTAGTTCTTGATCTAAGCCAGAATTTGTAGAGGCAACAAAAGAATTGGGTAGAATTATAGCTGAGATGAATATGCACTTAGTATATGGCGGTGGTAATCTTGGAATAATGGGTTACGTTTCAAAGGCCGTACGAGAAGGTGGCAGTCAATACCTTTGGAAGAGGCAAATCTTATCGGACAATCAAACAGAGAAGAATGCATTGTATGTCCGAACAACTTGTTGAAATGATTAATCGTGCTGATGCTTTTATTGCTTTGCCGGGTGGCCTGGGCACGATGGAGGAAATTTTCACAGTGATATCTTGGGCGAACTTAAACATACACCAGAAACCAATTGGACTGTTTAATGTTGATGGATTTTTTGACTTTCTTTTTGTGTTTCTTGAAGATGCCAGGAGAAATGGGTTCCTTTCAAAACTCGTAAAAGATATCATCTTTACTGTCAGAACAACCAATAATTTAATTGACCAACTCTTGACGTTTGAACGAAATATTGACCCTATCTTTTCCAAGTTAAACTGGTCTAATAATGATCGTGGTAAGAAGCGTCGGATAAATCTAGATCTTAACCTTTAGTTTTATTTTTAGATGTAGAATTCTTCGATGACCAGATGACCAGATACTGTCTTCTAAACTCTTCTTCTTCTTCTTTTTAGACATTGGGGACAATGTCTCAATTATGTTTGTGGGAGGGGAATAAATGACTAGTATCTTTTTTTTTTGCTTTGTTATTTTTATTCAAAAAAATAAAAATATATATATATATATATATTTAATGTTTTAAACTTGACTAACCAAATGGAATTGTGTTTTGAGATAGCTGTGTAAGGAGTTTCTACTCCTGAAACGTATCTCAACCTAATTCGTAACTAGTTAATTTTTGTTTATTTCCTTTTGAATTATTTAAATTCGTGAATTCTCCATAATATTGACTAAATTGGATATTCATATGCTCATTTGACAGGTATTATCAACATACATGGTAATATACGAACATTGGTTGTAAGTGAAAGTTTGTAATATTCAGTGCTCTACTTTATTGGAAATAGCACCTAAAAGCGATGGAATAAAAAAATGTATATATAAATAATTAACCATGCTTTTACTTAGTAACCAGACATCTTGCCTCAGTAAGCAGTGACTGTTCGCGTCAAACCGTAGAACTTTTAATATTTGAGATCCGAGTAATTAAGTCTGTATGAGTGTCTTAACACCTAGTGCCCTAAAGCCAACTGGTTTGGGAGTCACTAGCCCAAAGCTCGCTACAATGATTGAAAATGTTACTAAAAAAAATTACATAAAAATCCATCGCCAAAAAGATGTGAGTTCTTATATAACTTTAGGACAAAATATTACTCTTTTTTCAACTACACTTATGAATTTTGTGGGTACAATGAATTGATTAATACCTTGTTTGTTGTGTATATGGAGAATGGTAAAAAAATAATTGGAGAATTTACTTATTTGGTAATTTAGAAAGAAAGAAAACAATTATTAACTTGGATAAGAATTTCACTTGTTTAGTCACTAACTTGTTTATCTTTTTATTTTGTTTTGAGTGCTTGATTGTATATTTGATTGACGTTTATGGGTATCGTCGCTGTAAACCCTCACGAGACTACAACTCGTCCACTAGGGACACATAGGGGTTTAAAGGCTTGTTGCATACACTAAATTCAACCGTGATCCCTACGAAAGTGGCGTAGTTTATTTTTTTTAAAGTTGTTTATTGCATTTTATTTTATTATTTTGCTCGAGGACTAGCAAAATGTTAGGTTTGGGGGTGTGATGAGTGGAAAATATATCAATATTTACCGTATCTTTTACTTAATATTTAGTATAGATTCTCGAGTTTTATGAATGTTTTGATGTGTTTGTGTTTATTTTGTAGATAAATAAAATATCGGGATTCACCGGAATCAAATCAGGACTAAAACGGTGAAAAACGAATCAAAAAGGGCAAAATGGGAAATTTATTATTTACGTGTCGCGACGCGCAAGCCTCAACGCATCATGACGCCGAGCCAACAATTCATCTGCCGACACGCGTCATCATGACGTCAGCACTGTAGCACGTGTCGCGACTCCCAAACCTCAACGCGTCACGACGCCGACACAATAATTCAGCCGCCATTCACTGTAGCACGTGTCATGGCGCAGAAGACTTGGCTCGTCGCGACGCGGCCCATTTTTGGAGCCTTTAAATAGAGGCTGAAATCAGAGAATTTTCTTCATACTTTCTTATGGGGAATTCTTAGAATACTAAGAAGAGAGTATCTTGTTTGTTTATTTTCAGCTTTATTGTATTTTCTTTTTTATTTTAGCAATAAAATTGTGTGTGTTTTTATTTAAGCATGAGTAGGTAACTTCTTTCTGCTGGGGTAAAATGTGAAACTTTTATTATGATCGTTTTGATTAATCTCCCTTATTTTATAATATATAAATTATCTTAAAACCTGACTTAATTGGATACAGTCTTTATGATCGGTTGGACTTAATTAAATTTATTTTAACCTGACTTAATTGGATACCGCCTTTATGGTCGGTTGGAATTAATTAAAATCTAACTTAATCAGGATACCGCCTATATGGTCGGTTGATAATATAATGCAAATTTATATATTATAATAAGTGAGATTTTCTAGATTTGAAATAATAAAAGTGGATCCCCAAACCCCAATATTTTATTTCATTGTTGTAATTTTTACTTTTTTTAGTTTTCAATTAGTTGCATGATGTTTTATTTATTTATGTCTTTAATAGTCCTAGATCGTACTAAATAAGATATCTAAGGTTGTGATGAATTTCAATATCAATGGTTTTATAAGTTGATTTGTCTTGTGTCTTGTGTAATGTTTTGGTTTATTTATTGAGTCTTAAATTTAATGCTTCTTGTTAATTGGCCACTAATAAAATTGATTTGGTAAACTTAATGAACTTGACGAAGAGATTTTAGGTTTCAACCTTAGACTCAATAACTCACGATCTCACCTTAGAGATTTCCTTCCAAGATAGACATATACCTGTCGAGCGTGGGTAGCCATAATTGGAACTTAATCTTAATAAATTCAGAGTTTCTTGGTTAACATATACGTATAGTTAATTGTGTTACTTTGGGTGTTTGCATCTGACCATCGACGGAGGCTTTTGCATATCTTCGTGTTCCAGGTTAATAAACTGACATATTACACAAACATAAGATAATCACTTCATCTTTATAAGAATATTGGAAGGATTCACAACCCTAGATAATTTCATAATATTGATTACTTTTTAGAATTTACTTTCGCATTGTTTTAATTACTTGTCTTCAGTTAAAATCATCAACCAAATAACAATCAATTTTTAGATATTTGTAGAAATTTAACTTCAATAAATTAATAGCTTATGTATTAAGTCCTCGTGGGATCGATATATTTTATACTACTTGAGCGATACGTGCGCTTGCGTTACATGTGTGATTTCATCGATCAAATTCATCCTAGGGGAGGCAAAACAAATCAACGAATCGAATTTGTATCGAATCATAAACGAATCAAATCAAAATATGATGGATTCGTATTCAATTCGTTTATTAAACGAATCGAATACGAATATTCGTTTAGCCATGATATTATTCAATAACATAATATACCACAATTTATTTACATTAATTCTTCATAAATATATACATATGAAATATGTAATTAATATATTACTAAAAATACCTCACTAAATATCGATAATATTATTTTTTATTGTAATTAGTCATAATTTCTCAAATATTAATTGAAAAATAACAATAACTAGTAAACGAAAATAATAAAACGAATTCTAAACGAATAAACGAATCAATGAGCTTAAATTCGTATTCGATTTTCGAATCAAGTTAACACATTTATTAAACGAATCTATTTTTTCAAACCCTTATTCACTTTAAAGTGAATTCCCTAATTCATTAAGGGTGACAAAAGCAAAAGCATTAACGATCTTTTTCGTTTCATCAACTGTAACTCTCCCCTCATCGGAACCGAGTGAACGAAGCTTCCTTTAAACTCCAAGTATCTCTCTCTTTCTCAGTTCATAGCTTCTCAATGGCAAGGACAAGCGACAAGAACAAAGCAGGGATCTTCTTTTTGGCCACTCTGCTTCTCTGGTCGGTCTCCGTTTTGTTCGAAATAGCGTTCAATAAGCGCAAAGAGCTTCTTTTTATCGTCGCTGGTGCTTGCTTTTATCAATCAGCCAACTGGATCACTCGCTTTTTGGTCTCTCGTGACCCTCTATTTGTTAACACCTCTGTCTCTCTTCTCCACTCCACCATCACTTCCGTTTCAGGTTCCATTTTTAACCCTTCTTTTGTTTCTTTTTTACGTTTTTCAATATTATAATTCATTTACTGAAATGGGTACTTGTTTGATTTTTTGTTTATCAATTCTCTATGTAGATAGATACGGTGGTGTTTTGATTATGCTTATTGTTTTGTCCATGTGGTGGTAACATAGTTCAATGTTTCTATGATTTTATCTTGAAATGGAATGAGCGGTGTAGGATTTTCATTGACTCAATAGGAAATTAATTTTTGTAGAAATAGAATTTGATTGTTTAAGTTGTTTTAATAAATTTACTATTATTGGCTTTTTCAAATGGCCATATGGAATTAAAGTGAAGTATGTGGGGGAGTGTAGGGGGCAGTGTTAGGCACATGAAATTGGTTCAGGTGTGAATGCTGTCATGTAGGTATAGCATTGTTGTTTGTGTTAATTCAAGCCGAAACTCTCCAAGGATATATCTAGGAGGAGTTGGTTACAAGTTCCAGCTTCATAAGTTTGTGGATGATTGTGTTGCTAATGGAATTATTAGAATTTAGAAGTTATACTAAAAATGACTTAACAAGCCGGTGGTTTAATCTAGCGAGGATTTGAGGAGCAGTTCAAGTTGATTTTATATATAAATTGCTATGGATTTACCATGAATTCTGAAGCTCTACTTTGAGTATCCCTAAGTCCACACAAGCAGTGATGTCCGATATGGTTATTTATCAATGTCCATATTGTTCACCAAAATGACCTGTTATTTATAACTTAGCCACATAGGTGGAGAGATGCATGTACAAAACTACAAATATACAAAAAGTTGGATGCTGATAAAGGTATTCAAGCCCAACTAAAAATTCGAACCCTGATCACATGGCACGACTTGAATTGAGTACCACAAATGCAGCAAGCTGGCATCTTCATTTTATTTAAATTTAATTGTTTATTAAATGTTTTTGCTAATATTTTTATTTTAATGAGGATAAAAAAGCAAGTATAAGGCTACGTACACATTGAATCTTTCCCTCGGCCGTCCCTTTTTTTTGGATCCTTTATCTTGTTACATGTTGTAATTTCACGTGTATTTCTATATTCTTTGCAGTGTTGTTCATTTTGGTTAATCAGTGGCTAAGAAATGGTTTGAATGGAATGTTTGAGCACTCAGAGTTGATTGGCAGTGCTTGGCCGTGGGCATACCCTGCTTTATGCTTCTCATGTGGTTACTTTGCTTATGATCAGTGGGATATGTTGCAGTATCGATTATACAGTGGTTTGATCCCTGCCATTCTAGTGCATCATCTGTTGCTGTTGGTTTGCTTTACTCTCGCTTTGTATCGAAATGTCACCATCAACTACCTAATTCTCACTCTCATTTGTGAGGTACAGTTTAATATCTTCTGACAGTTTTTTCCTATCTTAGGATTATTTGTTTTTTCACTTTATTCTGCTCTCTGAATCTCTCTTTCTTGTGTTAGTCCTGTCTACCTGTTCTTATTTTTCTTTTTGTTTGCAATCTGCCTCAATCTCAAGTGCGGAATTCATTTTGATGATACAGCTGCATTCCATTTTTTTACACGTGAGGAAAGTGCGACGGATGTCTGGTATTCGTGATGCCAAGAGTAGAATTGTTAAGGTGGAATGGGTTCTCAATTGGATCGCATTCTTTCTTGCAAGGACTGCATCTCACATTCTGATCACTGTCAAGCTGATCAAAGATGCTTCCAAGTTTGAAAATGGCATTGAGTTGCCACTTGCCTTGTTAGGGATGGCTGGCATGAATTTGCTTAATTTTTTCCTTGGCATAGATCTCTTCAATGCTTTTAAAAGGGAGAAAAATCCCCAGCAGATGAATCACCGTCATCGTGAATGACAGAAAGAAGATCGAAAAAACAATTTGAATTGTGCCATGAACATTTCATCTTCTCATTGATTTTGTACAGTAGTTAAACTTTAGCTCACCATGTAATTATACTGCAGAGAAAGGAATAGCTCAGGCACTTCTGTATAATCAGTAAATGTATGATTCATTTCCAACAGGTGAGATTGTTATAGTGTATGCCGAAAAACCACATATGAATGTTATGGTTTAAGGCATAATGTTTGAAATACAGTTTATTATTTATTAATAAAAGGCATTTGTTCTCTACACATTGTTACATCCATATTTTATGTGTATGTCCCGAGACGTTATGTCAAATACTTATAGTTAATTTAAAGGAGTTTGTGATTATGAGAGTCAACGATATTTATACGAATAAGTCTCAAAGTAAGTTCTCGGTAAAATGTGATTATTATACAAAATAATAATCACTCGATCAATATTATTGTGTGTCGCCTAAATTGACATTGATGTTAATAGAATGGATGATAAGTCTCTTAAATAGATGTTTCATTAGTAGAATGAAATATCGAACACAACCACGAAAGCGTAAAATCACATGGTAATATTATCTAAGGTCATTGATTTTCGTAATAATATATTAGTATCGTCATATCCTCTTACCTGAGATCATATGATGGCTTGTGCGATAGTACTCTTAGTTCACTAGTATATCCTCATTCAACTATCCACGTCATTTGAATAAATGTTAGATGGCCTTGAACTATTAACGTACGAAGTCACATGTCCTTCAAGATGAGATTCGATAGCTTTGATAATAAAAACTAGAGATGTTTCAAGGAAATTCAAAGTTGTAGATATAAGACTTTGGCCAAAACAGTCGATATTTTAGAGATATCAAATCCACAAGATAGAGTTTAAAGATATATCGAGTAGAAAGGATTTAACCTAACCATGATCCTGAGCTCGATAAGAAACATAAATATCGGAAGGAATGAGATGACATGCTCGAAGTGTATTCTAACAGGTTCATATGTTTTCTCACTCCATTCATCGACTAGGGGTCATAGCTTGCTGCTAGGCGATTACCCATGGTCTGTAGAATATCATAGGGATGAAATATCAAAGAGTTAAAATTATTTCACCGCTACTCGATAATGAACTTAGGACAGTCGCACAGATATAGTTCTCGTCTATGTTACAATTTGAGGATATTTATTAAAAGTTAATAAATGATTATTTTGACAAAATAAGATTTCTTGATTGGATTAGGATATTTGGAATAATTCAGAAATATTAATTTGATTAATAAATTCGAAATATAAAATTAGATTTAATTGTTTAAATAAATATTTGATATTTATATTAAATAAATTGAATTTAATTATATGTAATTTTAATTAATTATTAATAAAAATTAAGTAAGATGAATTAATTAATTAATTATTAGGCCAAAATAATATTAACTCTATTGGGCTTTAATTTAGTGGGCTTGTTGGAGTTAGTGCTTAGAGCGCCAATCCAAATAATGTATAATACATTATATTTTATTATTTTAATAATAAAATAACTACATTTTCATTTTAAACCTTATTAATGGTATTGTCATTATGCATATTAGATTGATGTATAAATATGCTAAGAATGACATTGACCTTAAAATAGTCATGTAGTAATACTGGACACTAGGTGGTCCGATATTGGGATAAGTATTACTATTATAAACTATTCTTAAAGTATATATATATTCATAGTCGTTAACTTTGGAATACAGTCGAATTCATATGACCTAGAAGACTAGCACATGTCGTTTATTGGAATTGGAGTTTCAATGGTTTAATCCAATGTACCATGAGCTTTGGAAGCTCGTATAGACGTGTGGGTATTGTTTGGACTGAATATTAAATGACTCACATACGATTCCTAATAGTTGGAAGTACACACCACCGTCAATAGGAATCTCTTTGAGTTGAGTAGCATATGTGATCCTTTGACTATAGGATAACATTGATTTTGTGTGAGATCCTCCACACTTTGATGTCATGTATGTCAGAAACCTTTCATGGTATGACCTCTAGATGTTCGTTGGGAGTGGACCGTTGCACTCGTTAATCAAGTGCGAATCAAGATAGGATCCATCGGCCCGTATGTGTACCATAAGAGGTTTAGATATCCATGTGAGTAAGTCACGATTCTTAAGACTTTGGTCAAAGTCGATCACCTAGGGTGGATCGCATCGGTTGTAAAAAATCATGGACATGTCGACATGAGATGTGCGTCTCGGAAACTTGACGGTGTATTTTATATTTCCTAAGCATAACTCGGATAGCCTACGATGGAGAGATTGTTAAACATATGTGATGACCTCGAATTGTATAGTTTAGAAAGGTCGTTCGTGTTCTTTGCGAATTCGGAGGTGGCCGAATTGCGTACATATTAGCTAGGCTTATATGACGAATGTGTCTAAACTTAGAGAGTCTCAATATGAAGTGTACTCGTTGAGCACTTGGGTAGCCAATTAATTTTGATAAAAAAAAATATTCAATATTATAATTATCAACTAAGATAATCAAGTGTTATTGGATAATATTGATTATTTACTTTGACCTAATTTGATTAATTGGATTAATTCAATAATTACACAAATGGCCTAATTGTAAATTCATAAATATCTCTACCATTTGAGGATATTTTGGTAAATGCAAATATGTAATTATAGGTGTATTTGGCTTGATTTAATTGGATTAAATCAAAGTGGCAAACATTGAACTAATCTATTTTATAATCTTTGTCTTGATTTAATTGGATTAAATCAAAGTGGTAGACAAATGTGATTAGTCACACATAATTATTCATATTTGGACAAATTAGAATCAGCCCACCTAAAAATTGATTAGAACTTTTATTAACAAAAAATTGCTTAAGTTTTTCTATAAATAGCAAGTGTTAGGAAGGATTTAATTAAGCTAAGCATAAGCAAAATGAGCTTGAAAATGCTAAGCTTGTGAAAGCAAAATACAAGTATTTCTTGGAGAAATTAGCCTAAGTTAGAGAAATGTTTAGAAAAGCTTTAGAAGTTCTCTACAACATTTCATCTTGGTAAAATCAATATTGGATCTTGGAGTGAAGCTTGCTTGCATTTGAATCAAGATTGGATCTTGGAATGAAGCTTGCTAAACCTTGGAAGTTTTCAACAATTTCAATAAGGAGAATGAGATTGGATCTTTGTATCAAGCATACTAGGTAATGTTTGATATTCTCCTAGGCTATGTTCTTCATTAGTGAGTTTTCATTAGTGAGACATATAGTGATGAATTATGTATTAGATGCATGATTACATATCTTAAAGTTGAAATTAGGCTAATGAATTGTGTTAGGATACTTTGAGAGTGTAAACACAATATGCTTGTAATTGGGTCAAAGATATTCATGTTGGACATGGAACAATTAATTAGAGTTTGGAACTCTAGATTAAAGCTTAGAGGTATGGCTACCATTTTAGAATCACTTGACCACATTTGGGTGAACTAGAATTATTCATGAGACATTTCATAGTGGGATTCTAAATTGGTTTGTGTTAGATTCAAACAAATACATATATATTTTTAGAATACATGTATGTTAATTGTATAATATGTTTTTATGGTGGTTATGATGCTAAAATTGGATTTTATGTGTATTTGAAGTATTATGAGAAAATTGGAATTGTTTAGTATTGGTTTGAAGTAGAAATTACTCTCTACCTAGGATAGCGTCGCGACTCTGACCCCTCAACGTCGCGACACTGAGCATCAGACATGGGAGCATCGCGACGCCGCCCTTCCGCGTCGTGATGTCGAGACGTTCAGCTCTCGCAGTTGCTCTCGCACTTTGGAGCGCCTCGACGCCCAAGCTTCCGCGTCGCGACGTGCAGAGCTGATACTTACTGAAACTTCATTTTCTCTGTTCCGAGTTTTCGGACTCATTTTTGGTCCCCCTTTTGTCATACGGACTCGAAACGGAATGTAGTTTTACATAAAATATTTTAAAATACACACATGATAGATATCAATGGGTTAGACCCATTTATGCTGCGCGGGGCGCCGATCCGACCCTAGGGGTTTAACATCTGCCCCAACAGAATGGTATCAGAGCAAGACTTAACCACACAAGAATTGTTGCATGTTTGACATGTATTTGAATCTATGCCTCTGTATTTTAATTTAATTATGCATAAGTCATATTGGATATGCATTACATGTTTTAAATTAAAATTTTAATTTTGACCCAAGTATGTTAATGACTTGATTGTCATAAATCTCACATGATTAGGTAATTACTTTATTTTAAGTCATAAATAGTAATAATTTTGGAGCATTGTTGGATGGTCCATCTTGTCAATACGGAGATAAATGTGTTCTTACTACTTATATCCAAGACCATCATTATTATGAGGGCATAAGTGCTCGGGATTTAGGTCACTCCGGTGAAACATTAGATGTAGCGTGATGAGTTAATGCAGTCACCCAATACTGTCATTATTGTGAGGGTGAACATACGAAGCTCATTAGTGCACTTTGAAAAGTATAAACCTGGAATACGTCTTAATCCAAGACCGTCGATAGTGTGAGGATAAGAAATGGTTCAGGACCAAACTAGGAGTCACATGATGTGATTGACCTTTGAGGTATACCTAATGAGTTTATAAGGGCCGAGATCGTCATTAGTGTAAGACTGGAGTAAATATCATGGGATCCATTTCTCGCTATGAAATTTTAATAGTCAAATATATATTTTTTCGTTAAGGGAGATTACGAATTACGTAAAGTAGTGGGAGGGCACTAATAGATTTAAAATTTCATAATCAATTAGTGTTTTTATATTGAAATGAACAATGTATTGCTACTGTTTAAATGTTGTCTTGTAGATAGCTGACGCAAAACCATTAGCGCGACTTTTGGATAAATGAGTCTTGAACTACTTAGAGTAGGAGATGAAAATCCTCATTGACTTGGAATCAGAATGGTTGAGGTATGTTACGCTCAATCCAATGTCTGTCGAATTTATTTCTAATTGGCTTAGATAGTACGTAGATGTACCAAATGCTTGGAGCATTATGAAAGCACTCAATGAGTTGTTCGAAGCAAATCAAGAAATTGAGATATATCGGAGGTCTAAGGAATTATTCCATGCTACGTTCAATGATAAAGAAGTGGTTAGCATTTATGTTTATAACATGATTGATCATATCCGATATATGGAACAACATGATATTTTGATAGATGATTGGCTAGGCCAAAATTTGATTTTGTCTTCTTTACCTGATACATATGCTGGCTTTGTGAGGCATTTGATGCAAGCCACGTATGCAGAGCTTTATAATATGTTACGCTAGGCAAAACAAGGTTTGAAGAAAGGGAATCACACTTTGTACCTCCATGGTAGAGCAAGCTCTTCAAATATTTCTAGAAAGTCTAAGAAGAAAACAATGGGATATAAAAAGAAAGATTCCAAGAAATAAATTGTAAGACCGCTTATAGCTCGTGTGCATGTCTACACTGTAAAAAGTCTGGACACTGGTAGAAAGATTGTCCAGAGATGAAAGGAAAAGTAGTAACCTTAGGTAAGCTTTGTATTTTCCCTATTATTGACATCTCATTAGCCTTAGATGTAAATAGTAATTGGGTGTTAGACACCGATAGTCCTACTCATATTTGCAACTCCATAAGAGTTAAAGTAAGACTAAACATATGAGAGATCCAGCTTAGAGTTGACAACGGCGAGATATTAGATGTCAAAGTCATATGACCAGTTGTTCTAGATCTCCATAATAAATTTAAATTAGATTTACATGCTGTTTTTATATACCATCTCTTATCAGATAGATAATATCTTAACTAATATTAGATAAAGAATGATATAAAATAAACATTAAAGATGATGCTTTATGTTTTTATGATAAAGACAATGTTCTTTATCTAACGGTCACTATGTTTTGGAAACATATAGAGATGTATTTAATATAGAGGAAAATACGAGTAATAGATCCGAATTAAATAATACTGAATTATGGCATATGAGATTGGGCCACAAAGGTGTTAGACATCCATGAAAATTGGTTAAGGGTGGTTTGATTAAAATTTTTACCTTAGATCCTTATCCGATTTTTGAGTCATATTTTCTAGGGAAAATGACATAGGCCCAATTTCTTGGTGTTGGACACCGTGCTGAAAATTTATTGGATCTAAAATACAGCGATGTGTGTGGTCAATTAAATCATGCCGCTTATTTTGTTTCTACATACTTGGAGACTTTCACAAATGATAAGTCAAGATATGAATATGTCTATAAATCGGAAACATTTGACAAGTTCAAAATATTCTGAAAGGAAGTAGTAAAACAAATCAGTAAATTCATCAAGTTTCTTTGATTAGATAAATGTGGTGAATTTATGAGCAATGAATTCAGAAATTATTTAAGGAAGAATTGAATTATCGCTCGATATAGACCACCGGGAGCTCCTCAACACAATGGCGTGTCTGTGCGGAGAAATCATACTTTATTGGATATGGTGCGATCGATGTGAGCTATACAGATATTTTATATTACCTTTAGGGTCATGCTTTACTTAACTGTTGCCCATATACTTAATAGAGTTCCATCGAAAGTTGTTTCTACAACCTCATATTAGATATGGTTCGGTAGAAATCCAAGTCTTAGATACTTAAAGATTTGGGGTTGTCCTGCATACGTTAGAGCTGCACAACGAGATAAATTAGTGATGGAGTTGGTGCTTAGAGTGCCAATCCGAATTGTACATTTTATTATTTATTAATAAAATAACTATATTTTCATTATATACCTTATTAATGGTATTGTCATTATGCGTATTAGATTGATGTATAGATATGCTAAGAATGACTTCGACCTTATAATAGTCTTGACACTAGGTGTAAACTATTCTTAAAGTAAATATTCCTAGTCGTTGGTTTTGGAATACGGTCGAATTCATATAACCTAGAAGACTAGCACATGTCGTATATTGGAATTGGAGTTCCAATGGTTTAACCCGATGTACCATGAGTTTTTGAAACTCATATAGACATGTGGGTATTCGTTGAAGCGCATACTGAATGACTCATAGTGTTGGAGTCAAATCAGGGAGGAGCAGCGGAAGAAGCGCTGTTCGGGCGAAATCGTAGTTTAAAAATTTTAAACTTACGAATAAATTATTTAATATCCAATATTAATAATTCATTCATATTTCACCTAAACATATTTATTCGATATCATATAATGACATAAATAATATAGAAACACCGCGAAACTTTTACGAAAATATTTTCCCGCAAAATAGCATAAAACGTGTTTCCGGCCAAACCGACCAACCAATGCACATGGGGACTGCCTAGGTCAGCCCCAAAAATATTTGGACAGTTCGTGGGCTGCCCGAACAGTGCCCTGTTCACTGTTTGGGTAGCGTTACCCGGTAACGCCGTTTTCGCCGTTTTCGCATATTTTCACTCCGAAACAATTTCCGATAAATATTTTTCTTGGGAAATTAAAATAAACCAATTTATTCTAATTACTCAATAAATAAAAAATAATTTTTTATCTGAAAAATTAGATTTATCATTAATTGCTGAATTGCCCCAACACTTTGCAAATTTTATATTTTAGTCCTAAAATTGTCAAATATAATTTTAGATGATTCCAATCATTTCTAAAATGATTCTTCACATGTTCAAAACATGAAAACAGAATTTGCAACTCAAATCCAGAATTTTCTGGATATTGTCGAAACAGTCCCAGAACTTTTCATTAATTACGATTTGGCCCAATTGTTCAAAACACATCAAGATCAAAACCAATTAATACCAAATTTAATATACGTCAAATATACATCAAATTATATCATATATATGAAAAGACCCAAAATTGGAATAGGTAAATAACCCTAATTTCATAAATTACTCCAATTTACATTAAATTGACAAAATTCAACACTTTCATAATTCAATTACCACACCAATCAAGTCTCACCATAATGAAATTAATCAAGAAAAAATTCTAAGTTAATTATGAGTGGCTAAGCAACTCAAGAATGACAACTTTAATTTCTAATTAATTTATTAAGCTTAATTACAGTAATAAGCATATAAATTAATCATACATGCTTAACATCCTCAAACAAGCTTCCAACAAAATTAATTACAAATTCAAAAATTAGAGAGATAAACTTAACAACCCAATTTGAAGTTAAGAATAATATAAATATTTTCTATATAGAAGAAAGTGTAAGAAACTTACAAAAATTCCAAAGTTTTGGCTTTGATTTTCCTTTCTTTCTTCAATTTTCTCTCAACTCACTTTGTAAAATTTTGTTAAACTTGTCTTGGTTTGAAAAATGAAACAAAACCATTTTGTTATCAATTTTACATCTTGGCCGAATTTAGAAGCAAAAATAAAATAACAATTATTTTATTTTTTGTTCAAATATCATTAGTCCACATTTTACTTAATAAAGTTAACACATTATCTATTATAAAGTGAATCAAAATGTGTTCCAATGATAACATGCCATTTCCTAATGAAATCATTACTAAAGATATTTTTTTATTAATTAATTTAATTATTTAACAATTAAATAATTAAATAATAAATATAAATATCTTAAATATATGTATTATATTTACATTAAATATCCCAAATACATATATTAATAATATATGCCAAATATCATAATTTGATATTTTATTAATGTGTATTTAATAAAATCAAATATTAAATACAAATACAAATTAATTCAGAAATGACCGTCAGATCCCGATTGCATGTTTTTTTCGTTTAATCATTAAACGAGTTATAAATAATCAGTATTATTCATAACAATTGTCATAGTGCTCTACGAGTATATTTCATTAGTGAGACTCTAAATTCAGGCATATCCGTCATGAAATCTAATTTCGTGTCCATAATTCACCCGCCTGTAAATTATGACGACCACGGATAAACTCACTGAATCATTCAGGTCGAGGTCATTGCATACGTATAATCCATCCGTCACAGGTATCCGGATTATCCCAGAGATATAGATATAAACGTCAAATCTCTATAGGAATAATCTCGTCGACGTATCTATTAGCAATATCTAAATAACATTCGGAACTCACTTTTGAAGTATACTATGGCCATAGATTTAACAGATTGCTAATCAATTATGGACTACCTATGCTCTGTACACAGAACTTACGGATCCTTTCTTGATACTCACAGGATATCATGAGCATGAGTCCACACCCAACGAACAGGCAGGCAAAGGTCTGATCTAAATATATCGGTGACGTGACTGCCATCAAAGTGTGGAGGATAACTCATATATCCACAATGGTATCTCAAGTCAAAGAATCACTATGCTACTCAACCCGAGAAGATTCGTATTGACGTTGGTGTACCATCTATTAGGAAATCTTTGGTGAGTCGTTCAATGTTTGTCAAATAAACACCTACACGTCTATACGAGTCTCCCAAGACTCATGATTTATTGGGATAAACCATCAGACCAAGTCCGATATACGACATGTACTGGTCTCAACGGATTTTATTAACCGACCCGTGTTAGTAAATCTTGACTGGTACTTAATTTAAGGATATAAAACTTATAGTGACACTTCCCAATATAAATTACAAACTATGTTGTAACTACTATGTTTTAAATCATGTGGTATTTGTCTAATATATATACATATCACTAATCCAGATTTAGTTTCAATCTAATCAATCTAATCGAATATGTATATAAAAGACAAGAGGTGCTACTATTTAAATTAGTAATATTATGGAAAAATGTATTGCTCGTATTCATGAATTGGACATAAATATGATCCGGATTGGCGCTCAGAGCACCAACCCTAACAATTTCTCCCACTTGCTCTAGTGTCATTCCATGGTATCATATACACATCCCAATGTATATCATATACTCATGGCCCTCAAGAACTCACCTAGAGCTCAAGAGGTAGGTAACAACAAGTAAGCCCGCTATGACAGATTGAGTTTGTCCAACAAACACAATCATTTTCCTTAGCAAGCATCATTCATATTTTTGTAGAAACTAAGTTCTACATCAATATGACTTAGATGACATATCAACATTGTGCTTCAGCTACTAAGTTGTCTAAGTATTTACGGATCAAATCCAAAATACTATATAGACAACCCTAAACACAACACTAATAACAAACTTCTAATCTACGAGGTCACTAAGCAACTTCATAAGTCAATACTTCATAAGTTGTAACTAATTCCACTCATACAGTAGAATCATCCGTGACACTCTCACAACATCTTTTCTGACTCTTTATGACGTAGACAGTCTAGCATCATAACTTGACTCAAAACTAATCTGACCCTAATGGTTGCGAACTTTATTCTCCATTAATTAGAAACTCGTTCTTAATATCTCAAAGATGATAAAGAACATGTTTCAAGACCCATATTATGGTCTAGAGAATATCAAAATAACTCGTAATAATTACGATAAAATTGATATCTCTAATCGCACTCAATATAGTATTCATTATGCCACCATCATATGATGTATAAGATTGATTAGACATTCTAATCAATATCTCTTTCGAAAAAAGAAATCATCATTTATGAAAGATGAATATTATACATAAGACACACACTAACTGTCAAATAGTTATACTAACTGTCAATAGTTATACTAACTATCATACAGATAGTCTTGTTGTGTCTTTTATTAAATCATATCTAATGTACAATGTACGATTAATGGGAGCATCTCTTCAGTCTCTTAGTTTTATATCATATATAAAACTTTATATCGAATATAATAGAGACCACTCCCACTGCTTTCACGGAGAAAATAAGACTGAGGTAAATCTTTTTTTACCTCATAAACATCTCATTATTACATTAATAATGATAATTTCATTATGATGTAAACACTAGAAAGAAATTTGTACGCTCCCATTAACCCTTCTATCCCATATGTATTCTCTATGCTTTGATAAAATTAGAGAATCTGACAGATATCAAAATTAGAGAACACAAATTTCCAGAAAGTTCATTCGAGTCTACAATAGGCTCTATAAGCTAATATACTAAATTGTAATCTTAGCATAATACAAACTCCAGGGCCATTCCAAAACGAACTCTTCAAACTAAGAAATCACAACGGATCTCTTATATGAAGAAACCATTCCGAAACGCCACTTTGTATTCTTTAGCTAAAATGTACAATTTAATATCATCATTAACCAACAGATCTTAAATTATTCAATCAGTGCGACTAGAGACAAGTTTCCTCAGAATTTACAATAGATCACTGAGTATAAATTTTCTCACTGTCTTACTATAAAGGTCAAACCTTTAATAAGCTCACTGTGCTTTTGCTGTGTAAACCATTTGCACATTTTATGAACGATTCATAACGAAAGCTCAATCAAGTTCCAAACTTGATCGTAGTAAGCTATGAACAATCTAAGATCTATGTTCTAATGCTAATTTCCGGAATCGATATCAAATATCGTTCCTACTATAAGTTATAGGATAATTTTCTTCGATAAGAAAATAACAGAACCATTAAGTATCAAATACTTTGCGAATGATTCTGACATCCTATAACACTTATATGGAAGTAATAAAAGGGTATTTTCATCTTATTAATTATGTAGTTCCATTTATAGTTTATCACTGTATTTGACTTCAATAAGTCAAGTCTTTTCTACAATAGTCAACATCCAATGTTACACACTAAGTAATAAATAATTTTATTACTCGAGATCGTAGAAAAGATATTCTATCAAATAGAATACAATATTCTATTAAATTATTCTATAAAATAAAATAAATGATGAACTTCTACTCGTACCTCCGAGGTGCAAGTAATATCAATTATATACTATTACACAAAAGATAGATTCAAATCTCAAACATTTCAAGATTCAAATTTTCTACTTATACACATCATATACGTAACTGTAGAAACTAATGGAACATTAATTAAAATGATGAATTAGTGTTACTGGAGCATATCCCCAAGAGTATTGAAACTAATTCGGTAACTCTCAATATCAAACGAATCAAATCGCATAAGATTTGATTTCTTCAACTAACCAATTCCATCAATATGGAATCGTAGAAGAATAATATTGATGTAAGAATTATATTCTTGAATAACCTTAGAACAAATTGCCATAAATTCATATGTTTGATCATATCAAACATCTTTGAACAATTCAAAGACTCACGATGAATTTTAAAGATACAATTTTCAAAACTTCATATCGAATATCTTTCAACCAGTCAAAATATTCTATCGCGTTTCATCAGAAAAACGTAACTAAGTCACGACAGTTCATCGACTAAGTTACGAAGTAAAGAAAACTATCTTAAATAATTTACAATTCATTAAATTACATACATCTAATGTATCAGTTTAATAAATTTTCTGGTCCAATGACAGTCATTGGTTAAATGAGATTTAGTCATCTTCCCAAATACAATATTCATTAAATGGATAAGGATATGTGGTGTGATCTCATATCAGACCATCCTTTACCATATGGAATAAGCATCCAATACTTAAGTGATAAATCTCATAAAATAATGTTCTAAGTTATTTACTTAACCGAATATTTTTCTTAATGTTTATCTATTCGTTAATGACACTACCGTCATTTTAAAATATGTAACAATTTTACAAAGAGCAAGTAACTATCAAATAGTCGCAAGTTCTGATATCAAATATCGAAACAATCATTCAACAATATTTTAAATAACTAGACGGGAGATTTGATATCCAATATCTACAGTTGTCGTATTGTGAAAATCAATTTTTTATACACAACTATACGCATCTTCTTTCTTTAGCTTTATTATTTACTTTCAAATTATTTACAACATTTACAAATAATTGAAAAAACAAATAGTGTCTGACACGTGACCTCTGAATGTCACTAAAGCCAAGAAACGTCATTATTAGATAAACAAATACCTAATGGGGTTTTCTTAATGCCAGTGAAGAATCTCGAGACATGAACCAATTCATGTCAATCTTTACTGCATAAGAAACTATTATGTCTAGAAGGATTATATCATTATCTATTCTAATCTAGAACCTATTCTAGAAATTTGCAACCATAATTGAAGTCAGAAAACATATATAATATGCATGCAGTGGATAAAAGTTTAATTCTATCAAACTAATAGAATAAGGAACAACATGAGCGACAATATACAAAATATTACACACCGCATAAGTTAAGGATTTTTAACCTAGCAGTGCCTCCCACTACTTTACGTATTACCGTAATCCCCAACGAAAATGAGAATTCAATAATTAAATTGAATTCCATAATGGGAACTGGACCCCATGAATATATTCTGACTCACAGCTTTGGCACGTTCTCGCCTACGTATATTCATTAGGTAGACAACTCATTGTCAATCACACTCATTGTGACTCCTGGGTTCGGTCCTGATCGTTTCTCGTTATGGCAGCTTTGGCACGTTCACAAGGAGGCGTATCAAGGTTATACTTGTCAATGAAAAACTCAAGCTACCAATGTAGTCCCGACAGCTTTGGCACGTTCAAGATTTTCATTTTCACTTGAATTTGTCTCTTATCATATAAGTTCTACCGGCGGAAATGAACTATCTTCAACTACAACTGCACAGCTTTGGCACGTTACAACAATAGCATCATGAAAATATTTACATCCGTATTGACAAGGCGGACGAAGAAATAAGTATTCATAATACTAGTCACTTTCTTAAAACCTTTTTTAAACGGGGATTTTCCAACAAAAGATGTTTTTACTTTATTTAATCAAATTAAATAAACACATGCATGTATTAAGTAATAATTAAATTAAACATTGAATTTTAAAAGGGCTTATCATATCGGGTGTCCAGGATCAGACTCGCTCTGATACCATTTTGTTGGAGTCAAATCAGGGAGGCGCAGCGGAAGAAGCGCTGTTCGGGCGAAATCGTAGTTTAAAAATTTTAAACCTACGAATAAATTATTTAATATCCAATATTAATAATTCATTCATATTTCACCTAAACATATTTATTCGATCCCATATAACGACATAAATAATATAGAAACACCGTGAAATTTTTGCGAAAATGTTTTTCCATAAAATAGCATAAAACGCGTTTCCAGCCGAACCGACCGACCAATGCACATGGGGACTGCCCAGGTCAGCCCCAAAAATATTTGGACAGTTCGTGGCTGCCCGAACAGTGCCCAGTTCACTGTTTGGGTAGCCGTTACCCTGGGTAACGCCGTTTTTTCACCGTTTTTGCGTATTTTCACTCCGAAACAATTTCCGATAATATTTTTCTTGGGCAATCAAAATAAACAAACTTATTCTAATTAATCAATAAATAAAAATTGAATTTTATTGAAAAATCAGATTTATCATTAATTACCGAATTGCCCCTACACTTTGTAAATTTTATATTTTAGTCATAAAATTGTCAAATACAATTTTAGATGATTCTAAATCATTTCTAAAATTATTCTTAACATGTTCAAAACATGAAAACAGAATTTGCAACGCAAATCCAGAATTTTCTGGGTATTGCCGAAACAGTCCCAGAACTTTTCCTTAATTACGATTTGGCCTAATTATTCAAAACACATCAAGATCAAATCCAATTAATTTCAAATTTAATATACATCAAATATACAAAAAGTCCCAAAATTGGAATAGGTAAAGAACCCTAATTTGATAAATTTCTCCAATTTCACCATTTACATAAATTGACAAAGTTCAACACTTTAATCATTCAATTACCATACCAATCAAGTCTCACCATCATGAAATTATTCAAGAATAATTCTAGGTTAATTATGAATGGATAATAAACTCTAGAATGACAACTTTAATTTCTAATTAATTTATTAAGCTTAATTACACTAATAAACATATAAATTAATCATACATGCTTAATATCCTCAAACAAGCTTCCAACAAATTTAATTACAAATTCAAAGAGTATAGAAATAAACTTAACTAACAAACCCAATTTGAAGTCAAGAATAATAGAAACATTTTCTATATAGAAGAAAGTGTAAGAAACTTACAAAAATTCCAAAGTTTTGGCTTTAATTTTCCTTTCTTTCTTCAATTTTCTCTCAACTCACTTTGTAAAATTTTGTTAAACTTGTCTTGGTTTGAAAAATGAAACAAAATCATTTTTGATGGAGTTGGTGCTTGGAGTGTCAATCCGAATTGTACATTTTATTATTTATTAATAAAATAACTATATTTTTCATTTCATACCCTATTAATGGTATTGTCATTACGCGTATTAAATAGATGTATCGTTATGCTAAGAATGACATCGACCTTAGAATAGTTTTGACACTAGGTGAAAACTATTCTTAAAGTAAATATTCATAGTCGTTGATTTTGAAATACGGTCGAATTCCTATAACCTAGAAGACTAGCACATGTCGTATATTGGAATTGGAGTTCCAATGGTTTAACGCGATGTACCATGAGTTTTGGAAACTCGTATAGATATGTGGGTATTCGTTGGAGCGAATACTGAATGACTCATTGGTGATTTCTAATAGTTGGAAGTACACACCATCGTCAATAGAAATCTCTTCGAGTTGAGTAGCATATGTAATCCTTTGACTATAGGATAACATTGATTTTGTGTGAGATCCTCCACACTTAGATGCCATGTATGTCAGAAACCTTCCATGGTCTAGCCTCTAGATGTTCGTTGGGTGTGGACCGATGCACACAGTAATCAAGTGCGAAGGAAGATAGGATCCGTCGGCCCGTATGTGTACCATAAGAGGTTTAGGTATCCATGTTAGTAAAGTCACGATTCTTAGATCTTTGGCCAAAGTCGATCACCTAGGGTGGATCGCATCAATTATGAAGAATAGTGGACATGTCGACATGATATGTGCGTATTGGAAACTTGACGGTATATTCTATGTTTCCTAAGCACAACTAACGGATAGCCTACGACGGAGGGATTGTTAAACATATGTGATGACCTCGACTTGTATAGTTCAGAAAGGTCGTTCGTGTTCTTCGCGAATTCGGAGGTGGCCGAATTGCGTACATATTAGCTAGGCTTATATGACGAATGTATCTGAACTTAGAGAGTCCCAATATGTAGTGTACTCGTTGAGCACTTGGGTAGCCGATTATTTTTGATAAAATATAATATTCGATATTATAATTATCAACTAAGATAATCAAATGTTATTGGATAATATTGATTATTTACTTTGACCTAATTGGATTAATTCAATAATTACACAAGGGCTTAATTGTAAAATCATAATTATCTCTACAATTTGGGGATATTATGGTAATTGTAAGTATGTAATAATAGGTGGTTTTGCTTGATTTAATTGGATTAAATCAATGTGGCAAACATTTAACTAATCCATTTCCTAATTCTAATCTTGGCTTGATTGTAATGTTAAATTATTAAAATGGGTGGGAGACAATGGAGATTAGTCACACCTAATTATACATATTTGGACAAATTAGATTAAGCCCACTTAAAAGTTGATTACAACTTTTATTAATTAAAAATTGCCTAAGTTTTGCTATAAATAGCAAGCTTAGGAATGTTTTAATTACAAGTTCAAATACAAGCATAAGCAAATTCTTGAGAGATTAGCCTAAGTTAGAAAATGTTTAGAGAAGCTTGTTAGGTCTCTACAGCATTTCATCTAGGAGAAATCAAGATTGGATCTTGAAGTGAAGCTTGGAAGTATTGGAAACAAGATTGGATCTTGAAGTCAAGCTTGCACACCTTGGAGGTTCTTCAACAATTTCAACAAGGAGAAGTGATTGGATCTTGCATCAAGCTTTCTAGGTAATGTTTGATCTTCTCCAAAGCTATGTTTATTTGTGTATTAGATGCATGATCACATAGCTTAATGTTGAATAAGGCTAATCAATTGTGTTATGATACTTTAGAAGTATAAACACAACATCTTGTAATTAGGTCAAAGATGTTCATGTTGGACATGAATAATTGATTAGAGTTTGGAACTCTAGATTAAAGCTTAGAGGTATGGCTACCATTCTAAATTCACTTGACTACCTTTAGGTGGACTAGAATTATTCACGAGAACATTTCGTATTGGATTCTAAAATGTTTGTGCATTGGATTCATTCAAAATTTACGCAAATGCGTAGTTAAATAGATTTAATTTATGTTTTTGGAAAAATATTTGATATTTTGAAAAACTAGATTTTTATTCTATAACATGTGTTTATGTTTGTTATGAAATTAAAAATTATTTTTGGGTGTTTTTAAGTGTTTAGGGAAGACCGGAAGCAATTACGGTAATGACCATAATTGCATCAAGCTCAATGGAAAGTGTGTCCAGTGAGCTGAGCAAAAGAAACAAAAAAAATAAAAATTAAACCTGATTGCTACAGTGCCGCGCGCACTGTACGCGCACTGCACGCGTGCACTGTAGACGCATGCGTACTCACATACCGCATGGTAATTTGTTTTTCTTCGTTCGGGAGCTTCCGGACTCCGTTTCAGTCCCCCCGGTTTTTTCCTATACACTTGTAATGGAATAGTATTTCATCAAATGATTTTCAAAATTACACTCATACTTGATATCCATGGGTTAAACCCATTTCCGCTGCCCGGGCCACCGATCCTACCCTAGGGGTCCATCCATCACTGCCCCAACATAATGGTATCAGTAGCAAAGGCGTAACCACACAACCATATTTTGAATCATGATCTATGAGAAATTTTAATTTAATTATGCATACGACATAGTAGATATGTATTGCATATTTTAAATTAAAACTTTGACCTAATTAAGTTAATGACTTGATTGTCATAAATCTCCCGTGATTAGGTGTTTACTTTTAAGTAATAGTATTAATAATGTTGGAGCATTATTGGATGGTCCGTCTTGTCAATACGGAGATGAATGAGTTCTTACTACTTATATCCAATATCATCATTAGTGTGAGGGTATAAGTGCTCGGAACTTAGGTCGCTCCGGTAAAACATTAGATGTAGCGTGATGAGTTAACGTAGTCATCCAATATCGTCATTAGTGTGAGGGTGTACATACGAAGCTCATTAGTGCACATTGACAAGTATACACCTAGAACACGTCTTAATCCAGTATCGTCATTAGTGTGAGGATAAGAAACGATTTAGCACCAAACCAGAAGTCACATGAAGTGATTGACCTTGAAGGTCTACCTAATGAGTTTACAAAGGCTAATATCGTCATTAGTGTGAGGCTGGAGTAAATGTCATAGGATCCACTTCCCGCTATGAAATTTTGATAGTCAAATTTCTATTTTTTTGTGAAGGGAGATTACGGAATTACGTAAAGTAGTGGGAGGGCACTGATAGATTTAAAATTCCATAATCAATTAGTGTTATCACTTTTGAAATGAAAATTGTTCTGCTACTAATCAAAAATATTGTCTTGTAGATGGCTGCCGCTAATCCATTGATGAATTTTTGGATTCCAATAAGCTAAAAGGAGCCGAGAACTATTTCGAATGGAAAATGAACATGCGCCTTGTCTTGGAGTATGAAAAGTTGACTTATGTCACGATCAATCCACTACCTGTTGATATCGATCCGATGACTCCACTCCAGAAAAGCGAGAAACTTTTGATAGATGGAAGGATGATAACCTGAAGGTGAAATCCTACATCTTGGGATCGATGGTTCCAGATTTGCTGAGACAATACATTGAAGTACCGGATGCTTAGAGCATCATGTGAACACTCAAGGAGTTGTTTGAGGAAAATCAAGAGATGGAACTTTATCGAAGGTCTAAAGAATTGTTCCGTGTTGAACTCAAGGAGGGAGGAGCTGTCAGCACTCATGTTTTGAACATGATTGACCAAATTCGATATCTTGAACGACAGGGCATTGTGTTTGATGAAAGGCTAGGCCGTAATTTGATTATGTCTTCTTTGCCTGGTTCTTATGCTGGTTTTGTATTGAATTTCCATATGCATTCGATGCAAGCCACATATGAAGAACTTCATAACATTCTACGCACGGCGGAGCAAGATTTGAAGAAAGGCAACCCCACATTGTATCTCCATGGTGGAGCTGGATCTTCAAAGACTTCTGGGAAGTCAAAGAAAATTAAGATGGGGAAGAAGAAGATATCAAAGAAAAACTCCAAGAAGCGCAAAGGCGTAAAACCGAAAGTAGCTCGTGATCAATGTCTACAATGCAAGAAGTCTAGACACTGGAAGAAGGACTGTCCAGAGATTAAAACAGGACCCTCAGGTACGCTTTGTATTTTTCCAATTATTGACATCTCATTAGCCTTAGATGCAAATAGTGGATGTGTGTTAGACACTGGCAGTCCCACTCATATTTTCAATTCCCTGCAGGAAATGAGGGTTAAACGAAGGCTGAATAAAGGGGAGATCCAGCTTAGAGTTGGCAATGGCGAGACATTGGATGTCAATGCCATAGGAACTGTTGTTCTAGATCTTCCAAATTGATGTAAATTAGATTTGCATGACTGTTATTATGTTCCCTCACTTATCAGATAAAATAATCACTGTCTATATTAGATAAAGAGGGATATAAAATAAACATTAAGGATGAAACTTTATATGTTTGTATGATAAAGAAAATTATTAAAATGTGAATGTTCTTTATCAAACGGTCATTATGTTTTGGAAACATGTAGAGATGTCTTTAATATAGAGAAAATACAAGTAGGAAGTCTGAACTAAATAATACTGAATTATGGCATATGAGATTGGGCCATATAGGTTTAGAAGACGTCTATCCAAATTGGTGAAAGATGGTTTATTGAAAATATTACCTTAGATCCTTATCCGATTTGTGAGTCATGTATCCAAGGAAAGATGACAAATGCCCCATTTCAAGGTGTTGGACACCGTGCTGGAGATTTACTGGAGCTAATACACAGTGATGTGTGTGGTCCATTAAATCATGCCGCTCATGATGGTTCCACATACTTTGTGACTTTCACAGATGACAAGTCTAGATATGGATATGTCTATCTGATGAAACATAAGTCGGAAACATTTGACAAGTTCAAAATATTCTGAAACGAAGTAGAAAAACAAACCAGTAAATTATCAAATGCCTTAGATCAGATCGAGGCGGTGAATACATGAGTGAAGAATTCAAAATTTATTTAAGGGAGAATGGAATTCTCACCCAATATAGCCCACCAGGAACACCTCAACACAATGGAGTGTCTGAGCGTAGAAATCGTACTTTATTGGATATGGTGCGATCCATGATGAGCTATACAGATCTTCCTTATTTCCTTTGGGATTACGCTTTACAAAATGCTGCCTACATACTTAATAGGGTTCCATCGAAAGCTGTTTCTATGAACTCTTATCAGATATGGTTCGGTAGAAATCCAAGTCTTAAGAATTTAAAGATTTAGGGTTGTCCCGCATACGTTAGAATTGTGCAGCGGGATAAACTAGCACCCATGGGGTATAAATATAGGTTCGTTGGATATCCTGATAATTCCATGGGATATCAATTCTACGATTCCAAACAACGAAATGTATTTGTTGTTCGCTTTGCAACTTTTCTTGAAAAGCAATTTTTGAGAGAAAGTGGGAATTGTAGAGAGATTAAACTTGATGAGTTTGATCCCAATATTAAGGAACCTGAGATGGAACCAGAGATCCAACTAGGTGAAGGATCTACAACACAGGTTCTACGTAAGTCGAATAGAATATCAAGGCCTCGTGAGAGACTATTTTTAACATCTGATGTGAGCCTTGATGTTCTCCTCTTGGAGGAAACAGATCCGACTACGTATAAGGAAGTGATATTGGATATCGATTCAGGAAAATGGCAGGAAGCCATGAAATCTGAAATGGATTCAATGCATGCTAATCAAGTCTGGGACTTAGTTGAACTTCGTGAAGGAGTTAAACCTATTGGCTGTAAATGGGTTTACAAAAGGAAACGAGGGCCCGATGGAAAGGTGGAAACCTTTAAGACCCGACTGGTAGCGAAAGGTTACACTCAATGTCCTGAGATTGACTATGAGGAGACTTTTTCACCAGTAGCCATGCTAAAATCCATTAGGATTATTTTAGCCATTGCTGCATATCACGACTATGAGATATGGCAGATGGATGTGAAAACCGCTTTCCTAAATGGATTCCTTGAAGAAGATATCTATATGGAACAACCAGAGGGTTTCATATCCAGCGAGACTTCAAACTTGGTTTGTAAGCTCCAAAAGTCTATTTATGGACTTAAACAGGCATCCCGAAGCTGGAATCGTCGTTTTGATGAGATAATTAGATTATCTGGATTCATCAAAAATGAGGAAGAACCATGTGTTCATAAAAAAGTTGGTGGGAGCATGATAGTTTTCCTAGTCTTGTATGTAGATGACATCCTTATCATAGGAAATGATATAGGGATGATGCAAAGTGTGAAAGCCTACCTTTACAAGAACTTCTCCATGAAAGATATGGGTGAAGCTTCCTAATACTAGGTATAAGGCTCTACCGAGATAGAGTCAGGAAGCTTATAGGGTTGTCACAATCGACGTACATAGACAAAATGTTAGAAAGGTACAGTTTGCCAACTGCAAGACAGCAAATGTACCTTTCCGATACGGCATACATCTTTCGAAGAAAATGGCACCTCAAACTGAGGAAGAGAGAGTTAGGATGTCTAACTTGCCATATGCTTCTTGTATTGGAAGTATAATGTATGTTATGTTATGTACTAGACCTGACATCAGTTTCGGCGTCAGTGTGACTAGCTGATATCAATCAGATCCAGGTAATGATCATTGGACAACCGTGAAACATATCCTAAAATATCTTAAAGGCACCAAGGATAAGTTTATGATATATGGAGAAGATGAGCTACAAGTTCAGGGTTATACAGACTCTGACTTCCAGGGAGATCCAGATGATAGAAAATCTACATCAGGATACATATTTACCCTTAACGGTGGTGTAATTAGTTGGCTTTGTTCAAAGCAAGGCTCAACGGCTGATTCCACCACTGAGGCGGAATTTATAGCGGCTTCAGAAGCTGCTAAAGAAGCTGTTTGGATTAGAAATTTTATCACAGAACTTGGCGTTGCGCCTAGTATTGCGGATTCGATCCCATTATACTGTGATAATAACGGAGCCATCACGCAAGCTAAGGAGCCGAGGGCGCATTCCAAGTCTAAACACGTGGAAAGGAAATACCGCGTAATTAGAGAGATAATTGAACGAAAAGACATAATGGTCTTAAAGGTTCAAGGACAAGACAACATAGCAAACCCGCTTACAAAGGCCTTACCTCCTAAGTTATTCGATAAACATGTGGAGGAGATGGGAATACGGTACCATCCAGATTGGCACTAAGCAAGTGGGAGTTTGATGGAGTTGGTGCTTGGAGTGCCAATCCGAATTGTACATTTTATTATTTATTAATAAAATAACTATATTTTTCATTTCATACCCTATTAATGGTATTGTCATTACGCGTATTAAATTGATGTATCGTTATGCTAAGAATGACATCGACCTTAGAATAGTTTTGACGTTAGGTGTAAACTATTCTTAAAGTAAATATTCATAGTCGTTGGTTTTGGAATACGGTCGAATTCCTATAACCTAGAAGACTAGCACATGTCGTATATTGGAATTGGAGTTCCAATAGTTTAACGCGATGTACCATGAGTTTTGGAAACTTGTATAGACATGTGGGTATTCGTTGGAGCGAATACTGAATGACTCATTGGTGATTCCTAATAGTTGGAAGTACACACCATCTTCAATAGGAATCTCCTCGAGTCGAGTAGAATATGTAATCCTTTGACTATAGGATAACATTGATTTTGTGTGAGATCCTCCACACTTAGATGCCATGTATGTCAGAAACATTTCATGGTCTGGCCTCTAGATGTTCATTGGGTGTGGACCAATGCACACAGTAATCAAGTGCGAAGCAAGATAGGATCATTCGGCCCGTATGTGTACCATAAAGGGTTTAGGTATCCATGTTAGTAAAGTCACGATTCTTAAATTTTTGGCCAAAGTCGACCACCTAGGGTGGATCGCATCAGTTATGAAGAATAGTGGACATGTCGACATGAGATGTGAGTCTTGGAAACTTGACGGTATATTATATGTTTCCTAAGCACAACTCGGATAGCATACGACGGAGGGATTGTTAAACATATGTGATGACCTCGACTTGTAGAGTTCAGAAAGGTCGTTCGTGTTCTTCGCGAATTCGGAGGTGGCCGAATTGCGTACATATTAGCTAGGCTTATATGACGAATGTATCTGAACTTAGAGAGTCCCAATATGTAGTGTACTCGTTGAGCACTTGGGTAGCCGATTATTTTTGATAAAATATAATATTCGATATTATAATTATCAACTAAGATAATCAAGTGTTATTGGATAACATTGATTATTTACTTTGACCTGATTGGATTAATTCAGTAATTACACAAGGGCTTAATTGTAAAATCATAATTATCTCTACCATTTGAGGATATTATGGTAATTGTAAGTATGTAATAATAGGTGGTTTTGGCTTGATTTAATTGGATTAAATCAATGTGGCAAACATTTAACTAATCCATTTCCTAATCTTTGGCTTGATTTAATTGTATTAAATTAAAGTGGGAGAGAATGGAGATTAGTCACACCTAATTATACATATTTGGACAAATTAGATTAAGCCCACTTAAAAGTTGATTATAACTTTTATTAATTAAAAATTGCCTAAGTTTTTCTATAAATACCAAGCTTTTGGAATGTTTTAATTACAAGTTCAAATACAAGCATAAGCAAATTCTTGAGAGATTAGCCTAAGTTAGAGAAATGTTTAGAGAAGCTTGTGAGGTCTCTACAACATTTCATCTAGGAGAAATCAAGATTGGATCTTGAAGTGAAGCTTGGAAGCATTGGAAACAAGATTGGATCTTGAAGTCAAGCTTGCACACCTTGGAGGTTCTTCAACAATTTCAACAAGGAGAAGTAGATTGGATCTTGCATCAAGCTTACTAGGTAATGTTTGATCTTCTCCAAAGCTATGTTTATTTGTGTATTAGATGCATGATCACATAGCTTAATGTTGAATAAGACTAATCAATTGTGTTAGGATACTTTAGAAGTATAAACACAACATGCTTGTAATTAGGTCAAAAATGTTCATGTTGGACATGAAATAATTAATTAGAGTTTGGAACTCTAGATTAAAGTTTAGAGCTATGGCTACCATTCTAGATTCACTTGACCACCTTTAGGTGGACTAGAATTATTCACGGGACATTTCGTATTGGGATTCTAAAATGGTTTGTGCATTGGATTCAAAATTTACGCAAATGCGTATTTAGAATAAATTTATGTTTTTGGAAAAATATTTGATATTTTGAAAAACTAGATTTTTATTCTATAACATGTGTTTATATTGGTTATGAAATTAAAAATTATTTTTAGGTGTTTTTAAATGTTTAGGGAAGACCGGAAGCAATTAGGGTAATAAACCCTAATTACATCAGCTCACTGGAAAGTGTGTTCCAGTGAGCTGAGCAAAAGAAACAAAAAAAAAAATTTAAGACCTGATTGCTACTGTGCCGCGCGTTCTGTAGTGCACAGTGCGCGCGTTCACTGTAGCACGCGCGTACTCACGTACGCGCACAGTAATTTATTTTTCTTCGTTCGGGAGCTTCCGGACTTCGTTTCAGTCCCGGTTTTTTCCTATACACTTGTAATGGAATATAGTATTTCATCAAATGATTTTAAAATTACACCCATACTTGATATCCATGGGTTAGACCCATTTCCGCTGCCCGGGGCACCGATCCGACCCTAGGGGTTCCATCACTACCCCAACAATTTTGTTATCAATTTTCCATCTTGGCCGAATTTAGAAGCAAAAATAAAACAACAATTATTTTATTTTTTGTTCAAATATCATTAGTCCACATTTTACTTAATAAAGTTAACACCTTATCTATTATAAAGTGAATCAAAATGTATTCTAATGTTAACACCTTATCTTAAATATATATATTATATTTACATTAAATATCTCAAATACATATATTAATGATATATGCCAAATATCACAATTTGATATTTTATTAATGTGTATTTAATAAAATCAAGTATTAAATACAAATACACATTAATTTGGAAATGACTGTCAGGTCCCGGTTGCATGTATTTTTCGTTTAACCATTAAACGAGTTATAAATAATCAGTATTATTCATAACAGCTGCCCTAATGCTCTACGTGTATATTTCATTAGTGAGACTCTATATTCAGGCATATCCGTCACGAAATCTAATTTCGTGTCCATAATTCACCCACCGGTAAATTATGACGACCACAGATAAACTCGCTGAATCATTCAGGTCGAGGTCATTGCATACGTATAATCCCTCCATCACAGGTATCTGGATTATCCCAGAGATAATATATAAACGTCAAATCTCTGTAGGAATAATCTCGCCGACGTATCTATTAGCAATCTCTAAATTACATTCGGAACTCACTTCCGAAGTATACTATGGCCATAGATTTAACAAATTGCTAATCAATTATGGACTACCTATGCTCTGTACACAGAACTGCCGGATCCTTTCTTGATACACACAGGATATCATGAGCATGAGTCCACACCCAATGAACATGTGGAGGTCTGATCTAAATAGATCGGTGACGTGACTGCCATCAAAGTGTGGAGGATAACTCATATATCCACAGTGGTATCTCAAGTCAAAGAATCACTATGCTACTCAACCCGAGAAGATTCCTATTGACATTGATGTACAATCTATTAGGAAATCTTCGGTGATTCATTCAGTGTTTATCAAATAAACACCTACACATCTATACGAGTCTCCCAAGACTCATGGTTCATTGCGATAAACCATCAGACCAAGTCCGATATACGACATGTACTGGTCTCAGCGGATTTTACTAATCGACATGTGTCAATAAATCTTGACCAGGAACTTAATTAAGGACATACAACTTATATTGACACTTCCCAATATCAATTACAAATTATGTTGGAACTGCACACTACGTTGTAAATCCTGGGGTCTTTGTCTAATATATATACATATTACTAAACCAGATTTAGTTTTAATCTAATCAATCTAATCGAAATTGGATCGAATACGTATATAAAAGACAAGAGGTGCTACTATTTAAATTAGTAATATTATGGAAAATGATATTGCTAGTATTCATGAATCGGACATAAATACGATCCGGATTTTCGCTCAGAGCACCAACCCTAACACATAGGTGATTCCTAATAGTTGGAAGTACACACCACCGTCAATAGGAATCTCCTCGATTCGCATAACATATGTAATCCTTTGACTATAGGATAACATTGATTTTATGTGAGATCCTTCACACTTTGATGTCATGTATATCAGAAACCTTTTATGGTCTGGCCTCTATATGTTCATTGGGTGTGGGCCGATGCACTCAGTAATCATGTACAAAGCAAGATAGGATCTGTCGGCTCGTAAGTGTACCCTAAGGAGTTTAGGTATCCATGTGCGTAATGTTATGATTCTTAAATCTTTAGCCAAAGTCGATCACCTAGGGTGGATCGCATCAGTAATGAAGAATCATGGACATGTCGACATGAGATGTGCGCCTCGGATACTTGACAGTATATTCTATGTTTCCTAAACACAACTCGGATAGCCTACGATGGAGGGATTGTTAAACATATGTGATGACCTCGACTTGTACAGTTCAGAAAATGTCATTCGTGTTCTTCCCGAATTCGTAGGTGGCCGAATTGCTTACATATTAGCTAGGCTTATATGATGAACATGTCTAAACTTAGAGAGTCCCAATATAAAATGTACTTGTTGAGAACTTGGGTAGCCAATTATTTTTTATATAAGATAATATTCGATATTATAATATCAACTAAGATAATCAAGTGTTATTGGATAACATTGATTATTTACTTTGACCTAATTGGATTAACTGGATTAATTCAATAATTACACAATGACTTAATTGTAAAATCATAATTATCTCTACTATTTGATGATATATGGTAATTGTAACTATGTAATAATATGTGGTTTTGGCTAGATTTAATTGGATTAAATCAAAGTGGGAGACAATGAAGATTAGTCACACCTAATTATACATATTTAGAAAAATTGGATTAAGCCCACTTAAAAGTTGATTACAACTTTTATTAATTAAAAATTTCTTAAGTTTTTCTATAAATAGCAAGCTTAAGGAAGGTTTTAAAAAACAAGTATAAGCATAAGAAAAAACTTGAGTAAGCTATACATAATTAATTCTTGAGAGATTAGCCTAAGTTATAGAAGTGTTTAGAGAAGCTTGTGAGGTCTCTAAAATATTTAATTTAGGAGAAATCAAGATTAGATCTTGAAGTGAAGCTTGGTAGCATTGGAAATCAAGGTTAGATCTTGAAGTCAAGCTTGCACACCTTGGAGGTTCTCCAACCATTTCAACAAAGGAGAAATAGATTGGATCTTGCATCAAGGTCACTAGGTAATGTTTGATCTTCTCCTAAGCTATGTTCATTTGTGTATTAGATGCATGATCACATAGCTTAATGTTTAAATAAGGCTAATCAATTGTGTTATGATACTTTAGAAGTATAAACATAACATTCTTATGTATTAGGTCAAAGATGTTCATGTTGGACATGAAACAATTAATAAGAATTTGGAACTCTATATTAAAGCTTAGAGCTATGGCTACCATTCTAGATTCACTTGATCACCTTTAGGTGAACTAGAATTTTTCTTGAGATATTTCTAATTGGGATTCTAAAATGATTTGTGATTAGGTTCGAACAAATGCATATGAGTATTTATAATACATGTATGCTAGTTGTAAAACATGTGTTGATGGTGGTTATGAAGTTAAAATTGGATTTTACATGTATTTGAAGTATTAGGAGAAAATTGGAAGTGTTTAGGCATGTTTTTGGACTAAAAAATGCCATCAGGTCTTCTGGCATCGAGACGCAGACCTCTGCGCGTCCCGACGCCGAGCTGATTTTTGGTGCGAGTCCCGACGCGAATCCTTTTGCGTCGCGATACACCTACATTCTAAAATAGAAGCTCTCGGCATTTGGGACGTCGCTACGCCCTAGCCCTCCCGTCGCGACACACATCGCTGATTCGTACTAAAACTTATTTTTTTTCTCCGTTTTAGAGCTTCCCGACTCCGATTCAGTCCTTTTTTTTCCTACGGAATCGTATCAGAATGTAGTTTTGCATAATAATATTTTAAAATACACCTATCCTTGATACCCATTGGTTAGACCCATTTCCCCTGCCTGGGGTACCGATCTGACCCTATGGGTTCCACAACTGCCCCAACAGAATGGTATCAGTAGCAATACTTAACCACACAGTACATGTTTTTGAATCTATACCATAGTAAATTTAATTTAATTATGCATAAGACATATTGGATATGTATTGCATGTTTTAAATTAAAACTTTGACATAATTAAGTTAATGACTAGATTGTCATAAATCTTCTGTTATTAGGTGATTACTTTATTTAAGTAATATTATTAGTAATGTTGGAGCATTATTGGATGGTTCGTCTTATCAATATGGAGATGAATGAGTTCTCACTGCTTATACCCAATATCGTCATTAGTGTGAAGATATAAGTGCTCAGAACTTAGGTCGCTCTGGTAAAACATTAGATGTAGCGTGATGAGTTAACATAGTCACCCAATATCATCATTAGTGTGAGGGTGTACATACAAAGCTCATTAGTGCACATTGACAAGTATACACCTAGAGCACGTCTTAATCCAATATCGTCATTAGTATGAGGATAAGAAATGGTTCAGGACCAAACTAAGAGTCACATGAATGTGATTGACCTTGGAGGTCTACCTAATGAGTTTACAAAGGCCAATATCGTCATTAGTGTGAGGCTGGAGTAAATTTCATGGGATCCACTTCCCGCTATGAAATTTTGATAGTCAAAATTCTATTTTTCCGTTAAGGGAGATTACGAATTACGTAAAGTAGTGGGAGGGCACTAATAGATTTAAAATTCCATAATCAATTAGTGTTATTATTTTGAAATGAAAAATTGTTCTGCTGCTACTCAGAAAAGGTTTTCTTGTAGATGGCTGCCACTAATCCATTGATGAAACTTTTGGATTCCAATAAGCTAAAAGGAACCGAGAACTATTTCGAATGGGAAATGAACCTGCGTCTTGTCTTGGAATTTGAAAAGTTGACTTATGTCACTAGCAATCCATTGCCTGTTGAAATCAATCATGACTCCACTCCAGAAGAGCGTGAAACTTTTGATAGATTGAAGGATGATAACCTGACGGTGAAATCCTACATCTTGGGATCGATGGTTCCAAATTTGCTGAGATAGTACATTGAAGTACCGGATGCTTAGAGCATCATACGAACACTCAAGGAGTTGTTCGAGGCAAACCAAGAGATGGAACTTTATCAAGGTCTAAGGAATTGTTCCATGATGAACTCAATGAGGGAGGAGATGTCAGTACTCATGTTTCCAACATGATAGACCATATTCCATATCTGGAATGACAGGGCATTGTGTTTGATGAATGGCTGGGCTGTAATTTGATTATGTCTTATTTACCTGGTTCTTATGCTGGCTTTGTATTAAATTTCCATATGCATTCGATGCAAGCCACATACGAAGAACTTCATAATATGTTACGCACGACGGAGCAAGATTTGAAGAAAGGCAACCCCACACTGTATCTTCATGGTGGAGCTGGCTCTTCAAAGACTTTTGGGAAGTCAAAGAAAATAAAGATGGGGAAGAAGAATATATCAAATAAGAACTCCAACAAGCGCAAGGCGAAAAATTGAAAGTAGCTCATGATCAATGTCTATATTGCAAGAAGTCTGGATAGAGGAAGAATGACAATCCAGAGCTTAAAGGAAAAACAGGACCCTAAGGTACGTTATGTATTTTTTCTATTATTGACATCTCATTAACCTTAGATGCAAATAGTGGATGGGTGTTAGACATTGACAGTCCTACTCATATTTGCAATTCCCTACAGGAAATAAAGGTTAGAAGAAGGCTGAATAAAGGGGAGATCCAGCTTAGAGTTGGCAATGGCGAGACAATGGATGTCAATGCCATAGGAACAATTGTTCTAGATCTCACAAATTAATGTAAATTAGATTTACATGACTGTTATTATGTTCCTTCAATTATCAGACAAATAATATCACTGCCAATATTAGATAAGGAGAGATATAAAATAAACATTAAGGATGAAAATTTATGTTTATATGATAAAAATATTTATTGAAATGTGAATGTTCTTTATCAAACTGTCACTATGTTTTGGAAACAAGTAGAGATGTCTTTAATATAGAAAAAATACAAGTAGGAAGTTTGAATTAAATAATACTGAATTATGGCATATGAGATTGGGCCACATAGGTGTTAGACGTCTATCCAAATTGGTAAGGAATGGTTTGATTGAAAATCTTACCTTAGATCCTTATCCGATTTGTGAGTCATGTATCCAAGGAAAGATGACAAAGGCTCTATTTCTAGGTGTTGGACACCGTGCTGGAGATTTATTGGAGCTAATACATAGTGATGTGTGTGGTCCATTAAACCATGCCGCTCATGATGGTTCAACATACTTTGTGACTTTCACAGATGACAAGTCTAGATATGGATATGTCTATATGATGAAACATAAGTCGGAAATATTTGACAAGTTCAAATATTCCGAAACGAAATAGAAAAACAAACCAGTAAATTCATCAAATGCCTTAGATCAGATCGAGACGGTGAATACATGAGTGAAGAATTCAAAAATTATTTAAGGGAGAATGGAATTTTTGCCCAATATAGCCCACCAGGAACACCGCAACACAATGGTGTGTCTGAAAGAAGAACTCCTACTTTATTGGATATGGTACGATCTATGATAAGCTATACAGATATTCCTTATTACCTTTGGGGTTATGCTTTACTAACTGATGCCTACATACTTAATAGGGTTCCAACGAAAGTTGTTTCTACGATTTCCTATCAAATATGGTTCGGTAGAAATCCAAGTCTTAGGCATTTAAAGATTTGGGGTTGTCCTGCATACGTTAGAATTGCGCAGCGGGATAAACTAGCACCCATAGTGTATAAATGTAGGTTCGTTGGATATCCTGATAATTCCATGGGATATCAATTCTATGATTTCGAGCAACGAAATGTATTTGTTGTTCGCTTTGTAACTTTTCTTGAAAAGCAATTTTTGAGAGAAAGTCTAAATTGTAGAGAGATTAAACTTGATGAGTTTGATCCCAACATTAAGGAACCTGAGATGAAACCAGAGATCCAATTAGATGAAGGATCTACAACACAGGTTCTATGTAAGTCGAATAGAATATCAAGGCCTCCTGAGAGACTGTTCTTAACATCTGATGTGAGCCTTGATGTTCTCCTTTTGGAGGAAACAGATCTGACTATGTATAAAGAAGCGATATTGGATATCGATTCGAGGAAATGGCAGGAAGCCATGAAATCCGAAATGGATTCAATGCATGCCAATCAAGTCTGAGACTTAGTTGAACTTCCTAAAGGAGTTAAACCTATTGGTTGTAAATGGGTTTACAAAAGGAAGCGAGGGCCCGATGGAAAGGTGGAAACCTTTAAGGCCCGAATGGTAGCGAAAGGTTACACTTAACGTCTTGAGATTGACTATAAGGAAAATTTTTCACCAGTACCCATGCTAAAATCCATTAGGATTCTTTTAGCCATTGCTACATTTCATGACTATGAGATATGGTAGATGGATGTGAAAACCGCTTTCCTAAATGGATTCATTGAAGAATATATCTAAATGGAACAATCAGAGGGTTTCGTATCCAGTAAGACTTCAAATTTGGTTTGTAAGCTCCAAAAGTCTATTTATAGACTTAAACAGACATCCTGAAGCTGGAATCGTTGTTTTGATCAGATAATTAGATTATCTGGATTCATCAAGAACGAGGAAAAACCATGTGTTTATAAGAAAGTGAGTGGGAGCATGATAGTTTTCCTGGTCTTGTATGTAGATGACATCTTTATCATAAGAAAAGATATAAGGATGATGCAAAGTGTGAAAGCCTACTTTTGCAAGAACTTCTCCATGAAAGATATGGGTGAAGCTTCCTAAATACTAGGTATAAGGCTCTACCGGAATAGAGTTAGGAAGCTTATAGGGTTGTCACAATCGACATACATAGATAAGATGTTAGAACGGTACGGTTTTACTAACTGCAAGACAACAAATATACCTTTCCGATACGACATACATCTTTCGAAGAAAATGGCACCTCAGACTGAGGAAGAGAGAGTTAGGATGTCTAACTTGCAATATGCTTCTTGTATTGGAAGCATATTGTATGCTATGATATGTACGAGGGCGCATTCAAAGTCTAAACACATGGAAATGAAATACCGCATACAAAGGCATTACCTCCTAAGATATTCGATAAACATTTGGAGGAGATGGGACTGCGGTACCATCCTGATTGGCACTAAGCAAGTGGGAGTTTGGTGGAGTTGGTGCTTGGAGTGTCAATCCGAATTGTACATTTTATTATTTATTAATAAAATAACTATATTTTCATTTCATACCTTATTAATGGTATTGTCATTATGCGTATTAGATTAATGTATAGATACGCTAAGAATGACATTGACCTTAGAATAGTCTTGACACTAGGTGTAAACTATTTTTAAAGTATAAATTTCTAGTCTTTGATTTTGGAATACGGTCGAATTCAAATAACCTAGAAGACTAGCACATGTCGTATATTGGAATTGGAGTTCCATTGATTTAACCCGATGTACCATGAGTTTTGGAAACTCGTATAGACATGTGGGTATTCGTTGAAGTGAATACTGAATTACTCATATGTGATTCCTAATAGTTGGAAGTACACACCACCGTCAATAGGAATCTCCTGAGTCAAGTAGCATATGTAATCCTTTGACTATATGATAGCATTGATTTTTTGTGAGATCCTCCACACTTTGATGCCATGTATGTCAGAAACATTTCATGGTCTAGCCTCTAGATGTTCTTTGGGTGTGGACCGATGCACTCAGTAATCAAGTACGAAGCAAGATAGGATCTGTCGACCCGTATGTGTATCATAAAGGGGTTTACGTATCCATGTGAGTAAAGTCACGATTCTTAAATCTTTGGCCAAAGTCGATCACCTAGGATGGATCGCATCAGTTATGAAGAATCGTGGACATGTCGACATGAGATGTGTGCTATGGAAACATGACGGTATATTCTATGTTTCCTAAGCACAACTCGGATAGCTTACGACAGATGGATTGTTAAAAATATGTGATGACCTCGACTTGTACAGTTCAGAAAGGTCGTTCGTGTTCTTCACGAATTCGGAGATGGCTAAATTTCTTACATATTAGCTAGTCTTATATGACGAACATGTCTGAACTTAGAGAGCCCAATATGAAGTGTACTCGTTGAGCACTTGGGTAGCCGATTATTTTTTATAAAAGATAATATTTGATATTATAATTATCAACTAAGATAATTAAGTGTTATTGGATAATATTGATTATTTACTTTGACCTAATTGGATTAATTCAATAATTACACGAGGGCTTAATTGTAAAATCATAATTATCTCTACCATTTGAGGATATTATGGTAATTGTAAGTATGTTATAATAGGTGGTTTTGGCTTGACTTAATTGGATTAAATCAAAGTGGAAAAAATTTAGTAATCCATTTCTTAATTCTTGGCTTGATTTAATTGGATTAAATCAAAGTGGGAGACAATGGAAATTAGTCACACCTAATTATACATATTTGGACAAATTGGATTAAGCCCACTTAAAAGCTGATTACAACTTTTATTAATTAAAAATTGCCTAAGTTTTGCTATAAATAGCAAGCTTAAGGAAGATTTTAAAAAATAAGTATAAGCATAAGCAAAATCTTGAGTAAGCTATACACAAGTAATTCTTGAGAGATTAGCCTAAGTTAGAGAAGTGTTTAGAGAAGCTTGTGAGGTCTCTAAAACATTTCCTTTAGGAGAAATCAAGATTAGATCTTGAAGTGAAGCTTGCTAGCATTGGAAATAAAGGTTAGATCTTGAAGTCAAGCTTGCACACCTTGGAGGTTCTCCAACCATTTCAAAAAAAGAGAAGTAGATTGGATCTTGCACAAGGTTACTAGGTAATTTTTGATGTTCTCTTAAGTTATGTTCATTTGTGTATTAAATACATGATCACATAGCTTAATATTGAAATAAGGCTAGTCAATTGTGTTAGAATACTTTAGATGTATAAACACAACAAGCTTATGTATTAGGTCAAAGATGTTTGACCGGCCTAAACACACACGTATAACGCAAGCGCACGTATCGTTCAAGTAATATAAAAATATCGATCTCACGAGGACTTAATTCCTACTGTTGTTATTAATTGTTGAATCTATTATTTAGAAATATCTAATTGAGGGAGAAGAGAATGATTACTTGATTGATTTGGTTGATTGTAGAATTGCTAAATAAATAAATAAATAAAAAGACAAAAGAAAATACTAAGGAAAATAACAAAAGACACAAAGATCTAGGGTTGTGAATCTTTCTAATATCTTTTAAAAGATGAAGTGGTTATTTTATGTTTGTGTAATAAATCGGTTTACTAACCTGGAACACGAAATTATGCGAAAGCCTTTGTCGATGGTAGACGCAAATACCCAGTTTAACCCAATTGAACCATATGTCTATATCAACCAAATTATCTGGATTCATTAAGTTTAAGTTCCAATTATGGCTACCCCCGCCCGACATGTATATGTCTATCCTGTAAGGAAATCTATTAAAGGGTTATCTATCCTCAAGGAAGATCGTGGCTATTAAGTCTAAGGCTGAAACCTAAAATCCCTATGTCTAGTTCATTTTAGATTTACCAGATCAATCTTATTGGTGATCAGACAACAAGAAGCATTAAGCTTAAGACTTTATAAGTAAACCTTTAAATTACCCAAACTATAAAATAAACCCTTATAAACCGGTGATATTAGAAATCATCACAACCCCAGATAACTAACACATAACTAGGGCTAGTAAAAACTTAAAAGTAAAAGACATAAAGTAAAAATGCTGAAAAGTAAAAGATATAAAGTAAAAGCTGAATAATAAAATAAAATGCTAAGGTAAAAGGATCAACTTTTACTATTTACTATTTAGATATCTCCCTTAATATAATATATTAACTTGTGATTATTTTACCAACCAACCATTTAGGTGGTAACCTGATTAAGTCAAATTAAGTCCAACCAGCCATAAAGGCGGAACCAAAATAAACCTGCCATATAGGCGGTAAGAAAATTTAATTACCAACCGACCAATCTAGAGGTATCCTTGATTAGTCAGGTTTAAACCAGATTAAAATGAATTACCAACTGACCAATCTGGCGGTATCCTTTTTAAGTCAAAATTTTAAATAGTGAATATATTATTTTTAAGGGAGATTAATCTAAATAGTAACAGTAAAAGAATTACCTTTCACCATAGCTGGGGAAGTTACCTCCTCATGGTGAATAGTAAAAACTGTAAAAAGTAAGAAAGTATATTACTATTATTACATAACATAATTAAAATTAATTACAAAACTAAAAATTAAAAGAAACTAGATAGAAAACTCCATAATTACATCAGAGAATTCAGAGAGAATGATACATTTGAAACTGAAACATCGAGCTGAATTTATAGGCCTCGATAAGCTCTGGGCGTCGCGACGCCAAGGCCTTTGGCGTCGCGACGCCAGCCTCTTTTGGTCATGGCATGCTGAGGTGATGACACGTGGCGATTTTGGATAAGGTGATAAGGTGACACGTGGCAAGGTGGTTGGAGCTCAATTATTGTGACACGTGGCGGCTTCTGATTGGTCAGCTCAGATTCTTATCCACCACATGTCAGATACGGATAAGTGAGTCAATGATTGATGCTGACGTGGAGCTAACGTGGCGACACGTGGCAAAGTGACTGTCGGCACCATAGAATTGCGACACGTGGCACGCTGTGATTAGTTGCTGATGACGTGGCAGTTTGACTTGGTCAACAGGTGAAGTGGATGATAGGTGGAGTGACACGTGGCAACACGTGGCGATGGCGACTGTCGGCACCGTAGGATGATGACACGTGGCATGACGCACGTTAGCAGATCGATTGTGATGGTGACACGTGCACATCGCACGTTAGCAAAGTCAAACGTTTCACAGATTCTGACACGTGGACCCGGCGCACATTAGCACTGTCTGGCGCATGTTAGGCATCGCGACGCCAAGGGTTTGCGCGTCGCGACGCGGACAAATTACCATTTTGCCCATTTTGCCAATTTTCACTATTTTGCTCCAAATCACCTCTAGAATGTCCAGAAACTTTATTTATCTATAAAATAACACAAAACACATCAAAATATTCACAAAACTCAAGAAACTATACAAAATATTAAGTTAAATGAGTGGGAAATAGTGATAGATTTACCACTCATCACACCCATAAACCTAATATTTTGCTAGTCCTCGAGCAAAACAAAAAATAAAATAACTAAACCACTTTCGTAGGGATCACGGTTGCATTTAGCGTATGCAACAAGCCTTTAAACCCCTAGGTGTCCCTAGTGGACGAGTTGTAGTCTCGTGAGGGTTTACAACAATGATACCCACAAACATTTTACAAAAGTAAAAAGGTAGTGAAACTAATGCACACAACAGCAAAAAGACAAGAGAAAATATAATAAAGAAGTTAGTGACTAATCAGGTGAAAATTCTACTCCAAGTTACTAGTTGTTTTGTTTCTTTCTAAATTACTGAATAAGTAAATTCTCCAATTATATTTACCATTCTCCATATACACAGCCAATAAAATATTAAACAACTCATTTTTGCCCACAACAGTCATAAGTGCAGTTGATAAGAGAGTAATATTTTTGTCCTAAAGTTCTATCAGATTTCACACATTTTTGTAGCAATGGAATAAATTTTCTGATTTTTCTGATTTTTTTCTTTGATTTTTGATTTTTGATTTATTTATTTATATACAATATCTTCCATCTATGTAGCGAGTGTTGGGTCGGTGGCTCCCAAACCAGTTGGTTTTAGGGCACCAGGTGTTAAGACACCCATACAGACTTAATTACTCAGACTTCAGATATATATTTTTTTGCAGCATCTTTGATCCATGTAGCGAGTTTTGGGTCAGTGACTCCCAGACTTAATAACTCGGATCTCATACATTTTTTTTTACTCCATCACTTTTTGAGATGCTTCCTCCAATTAAACTAGAGCACTGAATATTACGAACTTTTCAATTACAGTTCATGTCCGTATGTTACTATGCATGTTGATAATATCTGCTAACTGAGCATATGAAGATCCATTTTAGTCCGTTTTATGGAGAATTTACAAATTAAATAATTCAAAATGAAATAAACAAAAACTAACTTGTTTCAAAATGGTTTAAGATACGTCTCAGGAGTGAAAACTTCTTACTCAGCTATCTCTTACCTATTTCACCTTTTTAGTCAAAATAAAAATACAAAAACACAAAATATTTTTGTCATTTTTTTTCAATTTTTCAATTTTTTTTTGTATTTTTCGAAAAAATTTACACTAAAAATAAAAACAACACACAAACTAAAAACAAGGTACTGATCAACTAATTCCCTCCCCCAAACCTAAATGTGACATTGTCCCCAATGTCTTAAACGGTAGAAGAAGAGTTTAGAAGATAATACCTAGTTAGCTGAAATTCTACACGAAAAGTTAAAGGTTAAGATCCAGATTAATCCGACGCCTCTTACTATGATCGTCCTCGGACCAATTTATCTTTGAAAGGATAGGGTCAATTTATGGTTCATAGGCTAAGATTTGGTCAATTAGATCCGGAACAGTTCTGGCAGTAAAGAGGAGTTCTTTCATAGGTTTTGTCACGAACCCATTTCTCCGGGCATCATCAAGAAACACACAAAGAAAATCATAAAATCCATCAACGTTGTACAGTCCAAGCGGTTTCTGGTGTATGTTCAGGTTCGCCCAAGATAGCACTATAAAAATTTCCTCCAATGTGCCCAAGCCACCTAGCAAAGCGATAAAAGCATCGGCACAGTTAATCATTTCTATTAATCGTTCAGACATACCTGGCACGATCAGTTCATCTCCGTTTGATGGTCCAATAAGATTTGCCTCCACCAAGGGTTTTGGGATGATTCCCAAAACGTGACTGCATCCTTCCTGTACAGCCTTTGAAACGATCCCCATTAGTCCAAGATTGCCTCCGCCATATATTAAGTGCATATTCCTTACAGCTAAGACTCGACCCAATTCATGTGCTGCCTCTACATATTGTGGCTTAGTATCAACACTAGTACCGCAAAACACACAAATGTTTTCAACTCGTCTTCTTGAAGTGGCTTCCATTTTTATATATTTATTTCTCAAATCTGGATGCCTTCAAAAGTGCAATGACTGGCTGAATTTATAGTACCTGAAAAGGGTGAGTAATAATAGCACTAGTATCTTCCATAGGACGTTTGTTAGCTAAATAAAAAAAAAATCGTGAAATGTCAAAAAGTATGGATCCTGTCTACGAAAATAAAGATAATTACAACATAAAAGTGAATCAAAGCAATAATTAAGGCAACAGAATTGTGTATGCAATACGCCATTCGCCTAGTATAAATTCATGTGCTGCCTCTACATATTGTGGCTTAGTATCAACACTAGTACCGCAAAACACACAAATGTTTTCAACTCGTCTTCTTGAAGTGGATTCCATTTTTATATATTTCTTTCTCAAATCTGGATGCCTTCAAAAGTGCAATGACGGGCTGAATTTATAGTACCTGAAAAGGGTGAGTAATAATAGCACTAGTATCTTCCATAGGACGTTTGTTAGCTAAACAAAACAAAAGAAATCGTGAAATGTCAAAAAGTATGGATCATGTCTACGAAAATAAAGATAATTACAACATAAAAGTGAATCAAAGCAATAATTAAGGCAACGGAATTGTGTATGAAATACGCCATTCGCTTAGTATAAATTCATTAGGATGCGTCTCAAGAATCCATTCCTTACTCAGCCATCGCTAATGAATTATCTCTTATCTTTGCCAAACACCATTCCTTCTGTCTTATGCTTTGGTTGAGCTTTTCCCTACAAAAATAACACACAAAATTAAAACTCTACAACATGTATACACAAAATATAAAAAAAAAAATTACAACAAATTGCATGGGTTACCTCCCTGCTAGCGCTAAATTTTTCATCTTCAGTCAGACGTAACTGAAATCCATATGTCAAGGAGGTTTCAGCGTCGTTTTGGATGTCCGATTAAAGACAATCCATGAGCGTTGCTTTTGAAGGGTCTCTTCCAACGGTAAGGTGGTAAAAAGAATTTTGTCTCATTCAGTGCTTGTGCCACCTTTTTAATCCTTATTGCTCCAGTGGTTCCTGAAAAGAAAGAAAGAAAATCAGGAGGTCTTGTATGGTGCTTGACTTGGAATGGGAGTTCCATTCTGTCAAGCTTCTGGGTGATATCTTTGATTTGTACTCCCCAAAACAGTGATGTTTCGCCTGAATGCATTAGATTCTCAATAAGTTCAGACATTTGCTCCTCCATTTGCTCTGCTTCTTGCTCCATATTTTCTTCACAGATGAATTTTAAAATTTCCGGATTCAATTTTTCATCTGTTATCTGTGAAATGCATGCTTCAAAATTGTCAACTGAGGATGTAAAGAAATGTCAGATTTTAGGTCTATATCCTCTGATCTGGGTGAAATGATTGGCTCAGGTAGATCTTCTTCAAATATCAGTGCAAAACAGTCTCCAAGATCTTCATTTTGAGAATACAGAATTTCATCCTCATTTGTTGGTGCAGTTGGTACAAACAGCTCAGCTTCTTCGTCAGAGTCAGAATTTGAATAATAGAAATTAAATAGAGACTTTGTTGGTTCAGGCTCCTGAACTGATACCTCTTATTCTTGATACTGCTCAGCCTCGTCCTCTGTTATGATGTCATGATGAATCTCAGGATATTCGAAGGCTTCTTCAGTAGTATTTGAATTTGCTCCGTGAGATATGTGATTCAGGTTCTCTGTTAATTGTCTAACTTGATCTGTCATCCTTTGTATAGACGCCGCTTGACTCTGAATTTTTGCATCAAATTGAGCTTCCCGTTCCTCGAACCAATCTTTGAGCATGTGAATCAATTGATCTTCCTCTGATGGTTCTGATTCTTGTTGAAGATGGTAGGTAGATGGTGGATAAGATGGAAAATGTGATGATTCTTCGTACCTTGAATGATTCCAATAATTCTGCCACTCTGAAAGGTATATACATTGATCGCTCAGGTGGTTACCATCACATATTACACATCTCCCCATTTCGTTCTGATGAGCAAATGTAGTATTGCTTGATTCTGACATCCAATGATAGTTGTTGGGCTGAACAACTGGCCTTAGAAAACCGGACTGTTGCTCCCAGATTTGGGGTGTATCTTCTAGTAAAGGTCGCGATCTTTCAATCTCCCAATAATGTTCCATTTTTCAATCACCTGCAAACAAAAGAAAGAAATAAAAATTACAGATAAAAACAAAGAAAATTAGATACAAGTAAATTAGATAGCTTCAAAATTAATAACTCAAGAAAAATAAGTCCCCGACAACGGCGCCAAAAACTTGACCGGCGTAAACACACATGTATAACGCAAGCGCACGTATCGTTCAAGTAGTATAAAAATATCGATCCCACGAGGACTTAATTCCTACTGTTGTTATTAATTGTTGAATCTATTTATTTACAAATATCTAATTGAGGGAGAAGAGAATGATTACTTGATTGATTTGGTTGATTGTAGAATTGCTAATAAATAAATAAATAAAAAGACAAAAGAAAATACTAAGGAAAATAACAAAAGACACAAAGATCTAGGGTTGTGAATCTTTCTAATATCTTTTAAAAGATGAAGTGATTATTTTATGTTTGTGTAATAAATCGGTTTACTAACCTGGAACACGAAATTATGCGAAAGCCTCTGTCGATGGTTAGACGCAAATACCCAGTTTAACCCAATTGAACCATATGTCTATATCAACCAAATTATCTGGATTCATTAAGTTTAGGTTCCAATTATGGCTACCCCCGCCCGACATGTATATGTCTATCCTGTAAGGAAATCTATTAAAGGGTTATCTATCCTCAAGGAAGATCGTGGTCTATTAAGTCTAAGGCTGAAACCTAAAATCCCTATGTCTAGTTCATTTTAGATTTACCAGATCAATCTTATTGGTGATCAGACAACAAGAAGCATTAAGCTTAAGACTTTATAAGTAAACCTTTAAATTACCCAAACTATAAAATAAACCCTTATAAACCGGTGATATTAGAAATCATCACAACCCTAGATAACTAACACATAACTAGGGCTAGTAAAAACTTAAAAGTAAAAGACAAAAGTAAAAATGCTGAAAAGTAAAAGACATAAAGTAAAAGCTGAAAAATAAAATAAAATGCTAAGGTAAAATGATCAAATTTTACTATTTACTATTTATATATCTCCTTTAATATAATATATTAACTTGTGATTATTTTACCAACCAGCCATATAGGCGGTAACCTGATTAAGTCAAATTAAGTCCAACCAGCCATAAAGAGGGAACCAAAATAAACCTGCCATATAGGCGGTAAGAAAATTTAATTACCAACCGACCAATCTGGCGGTATCCTTGATTAGTCAGGTTTAAACCAGATTAAAATGAATTACCAACCGACCAATCTGGCGGTATCCTTTTTAAGTCAAAATTTTAAATAGTGAATATATTATTTTTAAGGGAGATTAATCTAAATAGTAACAGTAAAAGAATTACCTTTCACCCTAGCTGGGGAAGTTACCTCCTCATGGTGAATAGTAAAAACTGTAAAAAGTAAGAAACTAAATTACTATTATTACATAACGTAATTAAAATTAATTACAAAACTAAAAATTAAAAGAAACTAGATAGAAAACTCTCTATTTACATCAGAGAATTCAGAGAGAATGGTACATTTGAAACTGAAACATCGAGCTGAATTTATAGGCCTCGATAAGCTCTGGGCGTCGCGACGCCAAGGCCTTTGGCGTCGCGACGCCAACCTCTTTTGGTCGTGGCATGCTGAGGTGATGACACGTGGCGATTTTGGATAAGGTGATAAGGTGACACGTGGCAAGGTGGTTGGAGCTCAATTATTGTGACACGTGGCGGCTTCTGATTGGTCGGCTCAGATTCTTATCCACCACATGTCAGATACGGATAAGTGAGTCAATGATTGATGCTGACGTGGCGACACCTGGCAAAGTGACTGTCGGCACCATATAATTGCGACACGTGGCACGCTGTGATTGGTTGCTGATGACGTGGCAGTTTGACTTGGTCAACAGGTTGTGGATGATGATGTGGCTGACAGGTGGAGTGACACATGGCAACACGTGGAGATGGCGACTATCGGCACCGTAGGATGATGACACGTGGCACGGCGCACGTTAGCAGATCGGCTGTGATGGTGACACGTGGCACGGCGCACGTTAGCAAAGTCAAACTTTTCATAGATTCTGACACGTGGACCCGGTGCACGTTAGCACTGTTCGGCATACGTTAGGCGTCGCGACGCCAAGGGTTTGCGCTTCGCGACGCGGATAAATTACCATTTTGCCCTTTTTGCCAATTTTCACTGTTTTGCTCCAAATCACCTCCAGAATGTCCTGAAACTTTATTTATCTACAAAATAACATAAAACACATCAAAATATTCACAAAACTCAAGAAACTATACGAAACATTAAGTTAAATGAGTGGGAAATAGTGATAGATTTACCACTCATCAATGTTCATGTTGGACATGGAACAAGTAATAATAGTTTGGAACTCTAGATTAAAGCTTAGAGCTATGGCTACCATTCTAGATTCACTTGACCACCTTTAGGTGAACTAGAATTGTTCATGAGATATTTCTAATTGGGATTCTAAAACGATTTGTGATTAGATTCGAACAAATGCATATAAGTATTTAGAATACATGTGTGCTAGTTGTAAAACATGTGTTGATGGTGGTTATGAGGTATTGGGAGAAAATTTGAAGTGTTTAGGCAAGTTTTTGGACTGAAAAATGCCATCAGGTCTTCTAGCGTGGCGACGCAGACCTCTGCACGTCGCGACGCCGAGTTGATTTTTGGTGCGAGTCGCGACGCGAATCCATTTGCGTCGCGACACGCCTACATTCCAGAAATACAAGCTCTTGTCATTTGGGGTGTCGCGACGCCCTAGCCCTCGTGTTGCGACGCTCATCGCTGATTCATACTAAAACTTGTTTTTTCTCTGTTTCGAAGCTTCCGGACTCCTATTGGGTCCCCGTTTTTTCCTACGCACTCGTATCAGAATGTAGTTTTACATAAAAATATTTTAAAATACACATATCTTAGATATCCATGGGTTAGACCAATTTCCGCTGCCCGGGACACCGATTCGACCCTATGGGTTCCACAACTGCCCCAACAACTAGCACCCAAGGGATATAAATATAGGTTCGTTGGATACCCTGAAAAATCTTTGGGATATTAATTCTATAATTATGAGAAACAAAATATATTTATTGTTCGTTTTGTCACTTTTCTTGAAAATGAATTTTTGAGAGAAAATGGGAATTGTAGAAAGATTGAACTTGATGAGTTTGATCCCAACAGTAAGGAACCAGATATCCAACTAGGTGAAAGATCTATAACACAGGTTCTACGTAAGTCGAATAAAATATCAAGGTCTCCTAAGAGATTATTTTTAACATCTGATATAAGCCTTGATGTTCCCCTCTTGAAGGAAACAGATCTGACTACGTATAAACAGACGATATTGGATATCGATTCGGGAAAATGGCATGAAGCCATGAAAGCTGAGATGGATTCTATGCATGACAATCAAGTATGGGACTTAGTTGAACTTCCTGAAGGAGTTAAACCTATTGGTTGTAAATGGGTTTATAATAGGAAGCGAGGGCCCGATGGAAAGGTGGAAACCTTTTGGGCCCAACCGACATCTAAATGTTACACTCAATGTCCTATGATGGACTATGAGGAAACTTTTTCACCAGTAGCCATGCTAAAATCCATTAGGATTCTTTTAGTCATCGTTGCATATCACGACTATGAGATATGGCAGATGGATGTGAAAACCGCTTTCCTAAATAAATTCCTTTAAGAGGATATCTATAGGGAATAATTAGAGGGTTTCATATCCATTGAGACTTCAAACTAGGTTTGTAAGCTCTGGAAGTCTGTTTATGGACTTAAACCGGCATCCCAAAGCTGGAATCGTCATTTTGATGAGATAATTAGATTATCTGGATTCATCAAGAACGAGGAAGAACCATGTGTTTATAAGAAAATGAGTGGGAGCATGATAGTTTTCCTAGTTTTGTTTGTAGATCACATTATTATCATTGAAAATGATACGAGATTGATGTAAAGTGTGAAAGCCTACATTTGCAAGAACTTCTCCATAAAGATATGGGTGAAGCTTCATATATACTATGTATAAGGCTCTATTGGGATAGAGTTAGAAAGCTTATAGGGTTGCACATTCCACGTACATAGAAAAAATGTTAGAAAGGTATGGTTTTACCAACTGCAAGGCAGTAAATGTACATTTCTGACACGACATACATATTTTGAAGAATATGACACCTCAGACTGAGGAAGAGATATTTAGAACTTCTAACTTGCCATATGCTTCCAGGAAGCATTATATATACAATCTTTGGAACCCTTAGGGTCGGATCGGTGCCTCGGACAGCGGAAATGGGTCTAACCCATGGAAATAAAGTATAGGTGTAATTTTAAATTATGTAATGAAATATTATATTCCATTACGAGTGTATAGGAAAAAATCAGGACTGAATCGGAGTCCGGAAGCTCAAGAACGAAGCAAAACAAAAACAACGCGCGTCAAGGGTCTGAAGCGCGTGTAGTTCACGCGCTACAGTGCGCGCGCGCACTGTAGCACCCAGGTCTGAACTTTTTTTTATTTGTTTGCTTTGTTTTCATTTGTTAAAAGCATTTCCTTCAGCTCACATTCCAGTGAGCTGAAGGAATTAGGGTCTTTGACCCTAATTCTTTATGATCTTCCCTAAACATTTCAAAAATACCCAAAATTAATTTTTAATTTCAAAACCAACATTAACACATATTATAGAATAAAATTCATATTTTTTAAAATATCAAATTTTTTTACAAAAACATAAATTTATTTTAAATACGCACTTGCGTAAATTTTGAATCCAGTACAAAAATCATTTTAGAATCCCAATTAGAAATGTCTCGTGAATAATTCTACGTCACCCAAAGGTAGTCAAGTGATTCTAGAAATGGTAGCCATAGCTCTAAGCTTTAATTTAGAGTTCCAAACTCTAATTAATTTTTTCATGTCCAACATGAACATCTTTGACCTAATTACAAGCATGTTGTGTTTGTACTTCTAAAGTATCCTAACACAATTGATTAGCCTTATTCAACATTAATCTATGTTATCATCCATCTAATACACAAATGAACGTAGCTTAGAAGAAGATCAAATTTTACCTAGTAAGCTTGATGCAAGATCCAATCTACCTCTCCTTTGTTGAAATTGTTGGATAACCTCCAAGGTGTGCAAGCTTGAATTCAAGATCCAATCTTGTTTCCAATGCTTCCAAGCTTCACTTCAAGATCAAATCTTGATTTCTCCTAGATGAAATGTTGTAGAGACCTCACAAGCTTCTCTAAACACTTATCTAACTTAGGCTAATCTCTCAAGAATTTACTTATGCTTGTTATTTTTTCTTGTAATTAAAACCTTCATAAAACTTGCTATTTATAGCAAAACTTAGGTATTTTTTAATTAATAAAAGTTTTAATCAACTTTTAAGTGGGCTTAATCCAATTTGTCCAAATATGTATAATTAGGTGTGACTAATCTTCATTGTCTCCCACTTAGATTTAATCCAATTAAATCAAGCCAATGATTAGGAAATGGATTAGTTAAATGTTTGCAACCTTGATTTAATCCAATTAAGTCAAGCCAAAACCACCTATTATTACATACTTACAATTACCATAATATCCTCAAATGGTAGAGATAATTATGATTTTACAATTAAGCCCTTGTGTAATTATTGAATTAATCCAATTAATCCAATTAGGTCAAAGTAAATAATCAATGTTATCCAATAACACTTGATTATCTTAGTTGATAATTATAATATCGAATATTATTTGTTATCAAAATTAATCGACTACCCAAGTGCTCAACGAGTACACTTCATATTGGGACTCTCTAAGTTCAGACACGTTCGTCATATAAGCCTAGCTAATATGTACGTAAATCGGCCACCTCCGAATTTGCGAAGAACACGAACGACCATTCTGAACTATACAAGTCGAGGTCATCACTTATGTTTAACAATCTATTCGTCGTAGGCTATCCGAGTTGTGCTTAGGAAACATAGAATATACCGTCAAGTTTCCGAGACGCACATCTCATGTCGACATGTCCACGATTCTTCATAACTGATGTGATCCACCCTAGGTGATCGACTTTGGCCAAAGATTTAAGAATTGTGACTTTACTAACATGGATACTTAAACCCTTTATGGTACACATACGGGCCGACGGATCATATCTTGCTTCACACTTGATTACTGGGTGTATCGGTCCACACCCAACGAATATCTAGAGGCCAGACCATGAAAGGTTTCTAACATATATGGCATCTAAGTGTGGAGTGTTGGGTTTCTATTAAGTCCCAATGATAAATTCAAGCAATGAAACACATGTGAATACTCAACGAAGAATGGCGGAATCATACTTACATTGATCGGTTGTGCGATGCGATGAATACAAAATCCTTTTGCTCCTTCTAGAAGCTCTCGGCAGTGAGCCTTTTTGTGCTCCTCCAAAATTCGGTCATGGTCCTTCATTGATGCTCCAAGCTCCAAGCTTTCAAATGGTGATTCCATGCTCACAAGTTAGTTCCCTATCACCTTAGGATGACCCTTTATGTGCTAGCAATGGAAAGATTTGCCACAAATCTTCCTTAATTCTACTTGTTATTTTCGGCCTAGCCAAAAATTGGAGAAGAGAGATTTTGGCCTCTTTGGCCGTGAGAGAGAGAGAAAGATGTGAGGAAGATGAGATTAATTTGTGTATTTGGTTTTCCAAAAAACTAATACCCAAATTCAAATTCCAAAAGTACAAGCAATAAAGCTATACAACCACTTACATCAATCAATGAATAGTGACTGGTTGTCAATCACTCAAAGTGACTAGACATCCATCACTTGAATGACGAGTGATATGACGCTTGATGTGACTTGTGGGCCACACTTAAATTCGCAATGCGTGTGCGCCCGCAAACACTCCCGGGCTCGGGTTCGCTAATTCCAAATTAACGAATTTTTCGTTGCGACGTAATTAAAAAATTATGCCTAGCAAAATTACTATTCACGTCACTAACGAATTAATTCTAAATTAACTCGTTCGCCCGAATTAAAATCTAATTTTAATTCCGCGTCGAAATCCAATTTCTTATAATATATCGAATATATTATTTTATCGATTAATTCCAAATTAATTGTTCTCTCTCTTTTAATAATATTTTATCCTAAATAAAATATCTCTATAATTAATCCTAGATTAATTTTCTCTCTCTTATTAATTAATCTCATATTAATAAAGTGCGAGTTATACGTCATCGGTGAATCTTCGGGAAGCGACCCATGAGATCCCCAGATATGTTGGCAGTAAATCTGATCGTCGGACTATCCGAACACGTACGTACCTAGTACTGCGTTTATATCGATTTACAAGACATGGTTGGCTTCTAGCAAAGCACCGTGCCTACCCAATTCTCCAGAAATATTCTTACTGGAATATGTGATCTATATCAGGCGTAGTATACGTAGTATTGCGTATTTCGATCCAGTATCGGATGTCACGTGCTAGGCCTGGGGCTGGAATTGTGTCTGCCCCGTACGAAGCACATATCGGATCTCTGGTAACTAGTCTCTATAATCGGATAATCATGACCTAGTTATATTATCCTGATGACTGCAATACATAAGAGAACCAGTTCCGTATCCTACATGATCATCATCTCCACTATGACTGGAGTGATACTTTCGTCTCGACATCACACTCAATACACTACGATTCTCAATATATCCAGAAGAGGCGTACACATAACCTGTTAAAGCCCTGGACGACCAAAACCAAAGTATATTGATTGTCGCAAGTATTAGCGGTGCAAGTGTCAGGTTAAGACCAAATACACCTACCCTGATTCGGACTTCCATAGACACATAGTCATACTACCAATGGAATTCCGAGGGGCCTATCGAGAGCAAAGCTATTTCCGTACCATTGGTAAACACAACCTCCTATTACACTTGCATGAGTATCCTATACCCAAATATATGAGAACTATGATATTATGCTCCCACAACGCGCACAAGTGCAATACTAGTCTATTCTGCATTATCGATGCCCAGTATCGATAATACTACGACTAGGGATATTTAATGATTAAACCTTCGTGGATTGATACTGTCTCATATCATCTCAATCCGGAACTAATCATATGGACCTTTCATCATTTATATATCTTGGTAATCTAATTACAAATGATAAAAGAGTAATTTCTTTTGTCACATAGTTAATTTGTACAACAACATCATGATCTGTACAAATAGTGATGCTATGGGCCATAACTGTCCAACATGGAGGATCTCACACAAAATCAATTTTATCATATAGTCAAAGGATTACATATGCCACTCAACTCGAGGAGATTCCTATTGACGGTGGTGTGTACTTCCAACTATTATGAATCACCTATGAGTCATTCAGTATTCGCTTCAACGAATACCCACATGTTTATACAAGTTTCCAAAACTCATGGTACATCCGGTTAAACCATTGGAACTCCAATTCCAATATACGACATGTGCTAGTCTTCTAGGTTATAGGAATTCGACCGTATTCCAAAACCAACAACTAGGAATATTTACATTAAGAATAGTTTACACCTAATGTCAAAACTATTCTAAGGTCGATGTCATTCTTAGCATATCTATACATCAATCTAATAAACATAATGACAATACCATTAATGAGGTATGAAATGAAAAATATAGTTTTTTATTAATAAATAATAAAATATACAATTCAGATTGGCACTCCAAGCACCAACTCCATCAAACTCCCACTTACTCAGTGCCAATCTGGATGGTACCGTAGTCCCATCTCCTCCACATGTTTATCAAATAACTTAGGAGGTAAGGCCATTCTGTGATAAAATTTCCAATCCAAACAGCTTCTGAAGCCGCTATAAATTCCGCCTCAATGGTGGAATTAGATGTTGAGCCCTGCTTTGAGCAACGCCAACTTACAGCACCACCATTAAGGGTAAATATATATCATGATGTAGATTTTCTATCATCTGGATCTCCCTGGAAGTCGGAGTCTATATAACCCTTAACTTGTAGCTCATCTTCTCCATATATCATAAAATTATCCTTGGTGCCTTTAAGATATTTTAGGATATGTTTCACGGTTGTCCAATGATCATTACCTAGATCAGATTGATATCAGCTAGTCACACTGACGCCGAAACTGATGTCAGGTCTAGTACATAACATAACATACATTATACTTCCAATACAAGAAGCATATGGCAAGTTAGACATCCTAACTCTCTCTTCCTCAGTTTGAGGTGCCATTTTCTTCGAAAGATGTATGCTGTATCGGAAAGGTACATTTGCTGTCTTGCAGTTGGCAAAACTGTACCTTTCTAACATTTTGTCTATGTACGTCGATTGTGACAACCCTATAAGCTTCCTGACTCTATCTCGGTAGAGCCTTATACCTAGTATATAGGAAGTTTCACCCATATCTTTCATGGAGATGTTCTTGCAAAGGTAGGCTTTCACACTTTGCATCATCCCTATATCATTTCTTATGATAAGGATGTCATCTACATACAAGACTAAGAAAACTATCATTCTCCCACTAACTTTCTTATAAACACATGGTTCTTCCTCGTTTTTGATGAATCCAGATAATCTAATTATCTCATCAAAATGACGATTCCAATTTGGGATGCCTGTTTAAGTCTATAAATAGACTTTCGGAGCTTACAAACCAAGTTTGAAGTCTCACTGGATACGAAATCCTCTGGTTGTTCCATATAGATATCCTCTTCAAGGAATCCATTTAGGAAAGCGGTTTTCACATCCATCTGCCATATCTCATAGTCATGATATGCAGCAATGGCTAAAAGAATCCTAATGGATTTTAGCATGGCTACTGGTGAAAAAGTTTCCTCATAGTCAATCCCAGGACGTTGAGTGTAACTTTTCGCTACCAGTCGGGCCTTAAAGGTTTTCACATTTCCATCGGGCCCTCGCTTCCTTTTGTAAACCCATTTACAGCCAATAGGTTTATCTCCTTCAGGAAGTTCAACTAAGTCCCATACTTGATTGACATACATTGAATCCATTTCAGATTTCATGGCTTCCTGCCATTTTCCCGAATCGATATCTAATATCGCTTCCTTATACGTAGTTGGATATGTTTCCTCCAATAGGAGAACATCAAGGCTCACATCAGATGTTAAAAATAATCTCTCAGGAGGCCTTGATATTCTATTTGAATTACGTAGAACCTGTGTTGTAGATCCTTCACCTAGTTGGATCTCTGGTTCCATCTCAGGTTCCTTAATGTTGGGATCAAACTCATCAAGTTTAATCTCTCTACAATTCCCACTTTCTCTCAAAAATTACTTTTCAAGAAAAGTTGCAAAGCGAACAACAAATACATTTCGTTGCTCGGAATCGTAGAATTGATATCCCATGGAATTATCAGGATATCCAACGAACCTATATTTATACCCTCTGGGTGCTAGTTTATCCCGCTGCGCAATTCTAACGTATGCAGGACAACCCCAAATCTTTAAATGTCTAAGACTTGGATTTCTACCGAACCATATCTGATAGGGGGTCGTAGAAACAGATTTCGATGGAACCCTATTAAGTATGTAGGCAGCAGTTAGTAAAGCGTAACCCCAAAGGTAATAAGGAATATCTGTATAGTTCATCTTTGTTCGTACCATATCCAATAAAGTACGATTTCTATGCTCAGACACTCTATTGTGTTGAAGTGTTCCTGGTGGGCTATATTGGGCGAGAATTCCATTCTCCCTTAAATAATTTATGAATTCTTCACTCATGTATTCACCGTCTCAATCTGATCTAAGGCATTTGATGAATTTACTGGTTTGTTTTTTTACTTCGTTTCGAAATATTTTGAACTTGTCAAATATTTCCGACTTTTGTTTCATCAGATAGACATATCCATATCTAGACTTGTCATCTGTGAAAGTTACAAAGTATGTGGATGTTGGACAATTATGATCCATAGCATCACTATTTGTAAAAAACATTGTGTTTTTGTACAAATTATCTATGTGACAAAAGGAAATTGCTATTTTATCATTATTGTAATTAAATTACTTTGATATATATATATATTAATAATGAAAGTCCATATGGTTAAATCGGATTAATAAGATATGAGACAGTATTAATCTTTGAACGGTTTAATCATTAAATATCCATAGTCGAAGTATTATCGAGATTGGACATTAATAATGCGGAATAGACTAGTATTACACTTGTGCGCGTTATGGAAGCTTAACGGCATAGTTCTCATATATTTAGGTATTGGATACTTATGCAAGTGTAATAAGAGGTTTTGTTAGCCGTTGGACCGGGAATATTTCGCTCTGGATAGACCCACTCGGAATCCCATTGGTAGTATGACTATGTGTCTATGGGAATCCGAATCAGGGTAGGTGTATGTGATCTTTAACCTGAGACTTACGTTGCTATTACTTGCGACAATCAGTTTACTTTAGTATTGGTCGTATGGAGCTTTAACAGGTTCTGTGTACGCCTGTATTGGGTTTACTGAGAATTGTAGTGTATTGGATGTGATGTCAAGATGGGAGTATCATTTCAGTCATATGAAGATGATGGTCACACATGATACGGAACTAGTACTCTTAAAGCTGCAGTTATCGGGATAGTATGACTATGTCGTGACTTCCCGATTACAGAGATTAGTTACTCAGGATCCGATATATGCTTCGTACGGGGCAGACACATAGCCAGCCCTAGGCCCAGCATGTGACATCCGATACTGGATCGTATTACGTATTACATAATATTAGTATTACTATGCCTGATACAGATGATATTCCTCGACGAATATTTCTGGAGAATTGGGTAGGCATGGTACTTTGCTAGAAGCCAACCATGTCTTGTAAATCGGTGAGAACATGGTACGGGGTACGCACGTGTTCGGATAGTCCGATAACCGAATTTACTACCAACATATCCAAGAATCTCTTGGGTCGCTTCCCAAAGATTCACCAATGACATTTGACTCAGATAGAATTAATCTGAGATTAATTATGAGAGAGAAAATTAATCTGGGATTAATTGCGGTAAGAATTAATCTGGGATTAAATTCGTATAGAAGAGAGAACGCGATTAATTTAGAATTAATCGATAAAATAAATTTAATAGTTAAATTAGATTTTTCTATTTAATTTATTTATTTGTGGGTAAAATAATATATCGGATATATTAATTGAAATCAGATTTCAATACGAAATTAAAATTGAATTTTAATTTTAATTCGGGCGAACGAATTAATTTAGAATTAATTCGAAAGCGACTATCGTAATAATTTTGTGAGGCATAATTATTTAATTAAATTGAATTTAATTATGACGCGATGACAAATTCGTTTAATCTGAATTAAACGAACCCGATAAAATTACTCGTGACTTTGCGTGTGTCTTTTTGTGTTTTGGGAACACAAAATATCTTTGACTTTGGTGGGCCCAAGTCAAGTTGTGTGTTGAGGAAGCCAACTCAAATTTTAAATTTAAAATGTGGTGGGACCACATGACTTACATCAAAGGTCATAAGTTGATGGAAGTAGTTGGCTTAATTAAAATACTTTTTCCAACACACAAACACCAAGTTTTGAAACACTCTCTCTTCCTCTCCACCATTGCCGATTCTTCTCTCCTTGGTTAAGAAATTTTGCTTCAAAATTTCAACAAAGCTAGCACTTGGAGGAGTCAAATTAGGTGATAGGGAAACTCACCCAAGGATTAAACTACACAACAACAAGCTTGGAGCTTCATCCAAAGAGCAAATTTCGATATTTCTCCATTTAACAATGTAAGTGATTTCGCCACTTTTCTTGTTATTTTCACACATATAATCATGTTTAGGATCTTATGGCATGTCTTAGAGACTAACAATGGTACCAGAGTCTTGCTAAATATGATTTTGAAAAACTAGGGTTCATAAACTTTAATTAGGAATTTTTGCTTGGAGCATGAAAATTCAAAATTGAGTTGTTGGTTGATGTTAGATGATGATAACTTAGAGTTGTGCATTGTTGGATTGTTGAAAAATTGATAGGATCAAATTTCTCTAATTTCCCTAAGTTGGCTGAAACTTACCCTAGTGTAACTCATGGTGATTATTAAATTTTGACACTTGGATGTGTTAATGGCATGATATATATGTTGAATGTTGATTTAATTGGATTGGAATCAAATTGGATATTAATTTCTTGTCATTTACGTGAGTTAGCATGCTTGTGGGAGACTTGATTTTGCTTCAATTTGTGTTGGACATGAATTGGAATGATAATCATGATTAATTAGATTAATTAATATTTTGGAAATGTTAGATTAATTAATTAGTTATGTTAATTACACTTAAAATGAATTAATGTAATATTTGGAATATTGTATTAATGTAAATTAGTCACTAGAATAATAAATGGGCTAATTTGGTTATATTTGGATTAATGAGCTTAGTTGGGCCAAGTTTGGTTGTGGACAATTGGGTTGGATCCAATTGGGCCTAAACTATTTCCATAAAAGTCCAAAATATGACTTTTAGGCCTTAATAATATAAATGGGCCTAATGGGCCAAAATTAATTTATGGCATAGGGTGATTCCTAAATGGGCCAAGGCATTATGGGCTTGATCCATAATGGCCAAAATTCCATGCCTACGGAATTAATTAAAGCCCATTGGACCTAATAGAATTGGCATTGGATGCTAAATGGGCCTTTGAGACCATTTGGATTGGATTTGGAATCCAAGTCTAAAAAGACATTATTATAATAGAATAAGTGTAATTGTTTAATTTGGAATTAAACTTGAATTAGTATTGAATACAATTTAAATTGGATTTAATATTGTAGTTCGATATAATTCAAGAATACCTACTTTGAGTATTTATTCTTAAACGAGTTGGACTCGCGTAGATCAAATCATTTTATGAACATTGGATGGTCATTAATTGAAGAATTAATTAATTGGATTACATTGATTGACAACATGCTATGTGTGAATGCTTGGATGTATTTGTTTGAATAATGTATATCGAATGGATATTAGATAGGTGTGGGTAATTTTGGAAATTATTGTAAATATTGTATTTATTTGAAATTGGACCTGCGTGTCCAGTCTATCACCTCTTATTCTCATTGTATTTCTCTTCTCACCAATTCCCCTCAATGTAAATGAGATTTCTTATAGTGTTATGTAATTGGGTAAATGGAAGAATATATAGTGCTAGCAGGAGAGAATAAAAAACAAGAGAGAGATTTTTTCTAGGAACAAAATGTACATGAATATCCATCCGCATATCATTATTATATTTATTGCGCCTTATTGTGCTTTTAGAATGCATGTTTAAGGGTGTATGATGAGAGCTAATCAAAGATAATAAGTTGGTTGCCAATTTATGAAAACGCCCTCGTATTTAATATTAAGTGTTTCCTTCCATTGAGTGGTTCTCTCTCAAGATCCAAGATTGGCTTTGATTTGTTGGCCAAAGTCAAGATCATTGTCTATCGCGGATTTTGAACCATGAAAGCTTTGTTAATATCGCATGTCTTAGGCAGTTGTGACTTGTTGGCCAAAGTCAAAGTCACTCTTTGTTATGGACGTGGATTACGAAGCTTTCCCACTGTCAATGGGTCGCGTTTAACTGGAATCATTAAGCTTGTTGAGCCAAAGACAAGGCTTAGTTGATTCAGAGAAAACAGGTTAGGAAATATATTAGATATATGTTTTGGACTTGGATGTCCACCTACCGGATCTAGGAATTGGATGGGATCCAATTGATCTTAGAGATCTACCTAGTTAAATTTTATACAGCTTATTGGCCAAAGTCAAGGTTGTATATTATTTAACGGGATACTAGCCCACTAGGAAACTAGGTTTCCCGAGTACTCAACGGAGGGTTAGAGGCTCACCGAAAATTAGTGGGAGACTAGTATTAAATTTTCAATTTCGTTTAATACTCGCTAATATGTGCACTCTATTATTATTATTTCTCGTTATTATATATATTAGTTGGACTAATATTATTTATTTATTGCTTTCTTTGAACAGTTAAACTGTACTCAACACTACTCCATTTGTAGTTGGTTATATAGTTGGACTGTAGTAACCATTGCATTTGAATGTACCCGAAACATTTGATTGGATAGTTGGACTATAGCAATCAAAATAGCTAGAAATATAAGCCTTAGGGACATAATCATGGGATGTCTTTAACAGCGTAAAATTTCCAGACTGGGAGATGAACCTCATGATAGTCCTGGGAGCTGAGAAGTTACTCTATGTGATAGAGAGACCCCTCGGGCCTGAGCCCGAACTTGAGCAACCAGTAGAGCATGAGCTTTGGAAGACTCACCGTGATGATAACTTTATTGCTCAATCTGTTATACTTGCTGCAATGACTCCTCAGTTTCTTCGTCAGAATAAGCTATTGGATCCCTATGCGATGATGCTGAAGTTGAAAGATCTTCATAGATCTAATCTTAGATCTTAGAAGTATGAGTTGCAGAAGAAGCTCTTTCGCTCTCGTATGTCAGAGGGTACATCTATCGACCACTACGTGTCGCAGATGATTGCTGACATCGAACAGCTAGGTCAGCTAGGCATTACCTTCGAGGCTGAGACTTCCATAGATTTGATCTTACAGTCTCTGCCCGACTGCTGGGGCGGGTTCATCATGAACTATAATATGATGAACCAAGAGAAAACTCTTGAAGAGTTAATGGCTATGCTGAAAGAGGCAGAGCTAGAGCTTCTGAAAGGCAAGAAGCGCGAGCACATCTTACTTCGACATCTAAGAAGGCCAAGGTTTGGCCGAAGACTTCTGGGGGTGTGAAGAAGAAGAAGAAGGGCAAGGCTCAATCATCACAGTCTTCTGGGAAGACAAAGGACAAATCCCAAGACGTCTACCTACACTGTGGTAAACGGGGTCACTGGAAGCGTGACTGCCGTAAGTTCTAGGCGAACTTGAAAGAAGCGAAGGCGGGCAAGGCTCCGGCTTCAGGAATGTTTGTTATTGAAATAAACATGTCTACTACTAGATTTAAAAATTGGATTTTTGATATTGGATGTGGTACTCATATATGTACTGATGTGTAGGATATGCAGATTAGCAGGAGACTGGCTTCAGGGGAGATCGACATGCGTGTCGGAAATGGGACGAGAGTCGTTGTTTTGGCCGTTGGCACCTATGTTTTGAATCTGCCCTCAGGGCATGTACTTACATTAGGCGACTGTTATTTTGTACCTAATTTGACTAGGAATATTATCTCTGTATCTAGTTTAACCCGATGCGGGTATACCTTTGTATTCAGGAACACTGGGTGTTTTGTTTATAAAGATGATATTTTGATATGTACAACATATGTGAATAATGATCTTTATATTTCGAATATAAACAAATCTCAAACAAATAACATGACAAACAAAAAGCTCAAATTGAGTAAAACGGATGAGACTTATTTGTGGCATTGTCGTCTGGGACACATTAACAAAACTCGTATATCCACACTTCCGAAGAATGGATACTTGGACGAATTTGATCATAATTCATATGATGTCTGCGAATCTTGTTTGTTAGGCAAAATGCCTAAAACACCTTTTAGTGGTAAATGTGTACGTGCCACCGAGCTGTTAGCCCTCATTCATAGTAACATATGCGGGCCCATGTCTAGCCAGGCTAGAGGTGGATATGAATACTTCGTAACCTTTACGGATGATGCATCGCATTATGGTTCTGTATATCTTATGAAACATAAGTCGGAAACTTTTGAGAAATCCAAAGAGTTTCGACACGAAGTAGAAAAATAGACTGGCAAAAGTATTAAAACATTACGGTCGGACCGTGGTGGAGAATACTTAAGCAATGAGTTTCAAGATTACTTGAAAGAATATGGTATTCTTTCACAGTGGACTCCTCCTGGAACACCTCAATTGAACGGTGTGTCCGAACGGAGAAACCAAACTTTGTTGGACATGCTAAGGTCAATGATGAGTCGCATAGAGCTACCGATTTCCTTCAGGAGATATGTATTAAACAGTGCAATACTTATTTTGAATAAGGTTCCGTCAAAGTCTGTTGAACAGACTCCATATGAGATATGGACAGGAAAGAAACCGGGTTTCTTATTTCTGAAGATTTGGGGATGATGGGCATATGTTAAACGTTTGGATAGTACCAAACTAAAACCCAAATTGGATAAGTGCCTATTTGTAGGTTATCCTAAGGAAACGAAAGGATATTTGACCGGTGTGTAATCACACGCGTATAACGTAAGCGCACGTATCGTTCAAATAGTATAAAAAGTATCGATCCCACGAGGACTTAAAACCTAAGCTATTAATTTTTATGAGGTCAAATGATTACTAGTATCTACATATTGATTGATAGATTTGAAATGGTGATGATTTTAAATTTAAAAACAAGTAAATAAAATTGCACAAAAGTAAGTTGAGGAAAATTCAATATTAAGAAACTATCTAGGATTGTGAATCTTTCTAATATCTTTCTAAAAGATGAAGTAGTTATTTCATGTTGGTGTAATAAATCGGTTTACTAACCTGGAACACGAAATTATGCAAAAGCCTCTGTCGATGGTCAGACGCAAATACCCAGTATAACCCAATTAAACCATATGTCTATGTCAACCAAATTACCTGGATTCATTAAGATTAAGTTCCAATAAAGGTTACCCTCGCCCGACAGGTATATGTCTATCCTGTAAGGAAATCTATTAAAGGGTTATCTATCCTCAAGGAAGATCGTGAGCTATTAAGTCTAAGGCTGAAACCTAAAATTCATTTGTCAAGTTTATTTTAGATTTACCAGATCAATCTTATTAGTGGCCAGTTAACAAGACGCATTAAGCTTAAGACTTAATAAGTAAACCCTTAAATTACCCAAACTACAAAATAACCCCTTTATAAACCGGTGATATTAGAATTCATCACAACCCTAGATAACTAACTTAGTTACAACGCAAAACTAGGGCTAGTGAAAACTTAAAGTAAAAGACAAAATAAAATACTGAAAAGTAAATAAAGAAAATTACAATAAAAGAAAATGTTAGGGCTAGAGGATCTACTTTTATCACTACTATTTTAGATATCTCCCTTAATATAATATATTAACTTGTGTGATATTACTAACCAGCCATATAGGCGGTAACCTGATTAAGTCAAATTAAGTCCATAAACCAGCCATATAGGCGGAAATTACCAACCGACCAACCAGGTGGTATCCATGCTTAGTCAGACTAAAACCAGTTTATAATTGATTACCAACCGACCAATATAGCGGTATCCTTATTAAGTCAAATTTTAAGTAGTGAATATATTATAATTAAGGGATATTAATCTAAACAGCAGTAATAAAAGTTTTACCTTTCACCCTAGCAGTGGGAAGTTACCTCCTCATGTTGAATAGTAAAAATTGAAAAAGTAAAGAAAGTAAATTATTATTACATAACGTAATTAAAATTAATTACAAAACTGAAATTAAAAGAAACTAGATATAAAACTCCATATTTCCATCAGAGAATTCAGAGAGGAAGGTACATCTGAAATCAGAAAATTGAGCTGAATTTATAGGCCTCGGTAGGGTATGCGCATCGGGACACGCGCTTCGCATCGCGACGCACCACGTGTCGCACTCTGGTTGGCTGCTTCAGATTCTTATCCGATGACGTGACGATGTGGATAATTGACTCAATAATTGTGCTGACGTGGCAATGACGTGGTGATGACGTGGCGACACATGGCGAAAGTGATTGTTGACACCGTAGGATTGCGACATGTGGCACGCTGTGATTGGCTAATGCTGACATGGTGAGTTGACTCGGTTTACCGCTGATGTGGACGATGATGTGTCAGACACGTGGCGATGGCGATTGTCGGCACCATATGATGATGATAAGTGGCACGACGCACGTTAGCAGATCGGTTGTGATGTTGACACGTGGCACGGCGCACGTTAGCAAGTCAAACTTTTCAGATTCTGACACGTGTCCCCCGGTGCACGTTAGCAGATTATGGCACATGTTAGGCGTCGCGACGCCAAAGGCTTGCGTATCGCAACGAGAAAAATTACCAAATTACCATTTTTGTCTTTTTTCACTATTTTAGCCTCAAATCACCTCGAGAATGTCCTGAAACTTTATTTATCTACAAAATAACACAAAACACATCAAAATATTCACAAACTCAAGAAACTATAAAAAATATTAAGTTAAATGAGTGGGAAATAGTGATATAATTACCACGCATCACACCCCCAAACCTAATATTTTTCTAGTCCTCGAGCAAAACACAAAATAAAATAATATAAACATCTTTAAAATAAATTTTTAACTAAGCCACTTTCGTAGGGATCACAGTTGCATTTAGCGTATGCAACAGGCCTTTAAACCCCTAGGTGTCCCTAGTGGACGAGTTGTAGTCTCGTGAGGGTTTACAGTAAGGATACCCACAAACATTTTACAAAAGTAAAAAAGATAATGAAATTAATGCACAAAAAAACAAAAAGACAAGAGAAAATAGAATAAAGAAGTTAGTGACTAATCAGGTGAAACTTCTACTCCAAGTTACTAGTTGTTTTGTTTCTTTCTAAATTACTGAATAAGTAAATTCTCCGATTATATTTGCCATTCTCCATATGCACAGCCAGCAAAATATTAAACACCTTATTTTTGCCCACAACAGTTACAAGTGCAGTTAATAAGAGAGTAATATTTTTGTCCTAAAGTTTTATCAGAATTCACACATTTTGTAGCAATGGAATAATTTTTCTGATTTTTTTTCATTGATTTTTTTTTATTTATATACAATATCTTCCATCTATGTAGCGAGTGTTGGGTTGGTGGCTCCCAAACCAGTTAGCTTTAGGGCACCAGGTGTTAAGGCACCCCTACGGACTTAATTACTCAGACTTCAGATATATATATTTTTGCAACATCTTTGATCCATGTAGCGAGCTTTGGGCCAGTGACTCCCAAACCAGTTGGCTTTAGGGCACTAGGTGTTAAAACACCCTTACAGACTTAATAACTCGGATCTCAGATTTTTTTTTTACTCCATCACTTTTTTTGAGATGCTTCCTCCAATTAAACTAGAGCACTGAATATTACAAACTTTTCAATTACAGTTCATGTCCGTATGTTACCATGCATGTTGATAATACCTGTCAACTGAGCATATGAAGATCCATTTTAGTCAGTATTATGGAGAATTCACAAATTAAATAATTCAAAAGGAAATAAACAAAAATTCACTTTTTCCGAAATAGGTTTGAGATACGTCTCAGGAGTGGAAACTCCTTACACAGCTATTGTGGGAACACAGGAATCTGGGGCGACGCATGCTGTCCCGGGCTCGCGGCCCGGTTCGGAGTACGGAGTAGCCACGGGGGACTAAACCGGAGAATAATGGAGTCGCCACCCGGTGTGAACCGGGAAAATGAGATTTAAGGCCGCACTCACCCCTCGCAAGGGAAGACCTCAAACCGTTGGGTTCGGAATGGTCCCTTACTTATGCCATTTGTAATGAAAGGATTTACATAATAATTTAATCAGGCTTAAGTAACACTTATTCCTAGAATATCATGCTTCTATATTCACGGGTACAAAATAACACTTATACATACATTTCACATATATCTCATATCTAAGAACACATGCCTGAAAATACCTCAAAGTAACAATGAACATACAACTTCATTCAGCATATCATATTCATGAAAAACACAAGCATACATAATAATCGCGCAATCATACATGTGAGCACTTTTCCAAGTGATACGTGGAATTGTATCCCAAGTACAGACCGCATTACTGTCCATTTTGAATCGGCTACGGAATTTATGTCTGGGTTTCCATCCGATATATCACAAGAAATAATACTCCAAAGTCATCATGGCATAGGTATATGAATCGTAATGCGTTAAATCAAGACTAAGGCAATGACGCAACTAATGGAATAAACATGCTTTTCATTATTATGTGCACAAAGATAAGAATGACTATGTTTGGTTCCATAAGAAATCACCTAAGAAACAATTATACATGGCATGTGATGAATATGTCTCAGTTCAGTGTGTTCGCGTTCGTGTAGCGTTCGTAAACGCGTTCGAACGGAAATGAAACAGAATGCTCGAGTTCGTGTGGCGTTTGTTAACTCGTTCGAACGGAAATGAAACAGAATGCTCACGTTCGTATGGCGTTTGTTAACGCGTTCGAACGGAAATGAAACAGAATGCTCACGTTCGTATGGCGTTCGTTAACGCGTTCGAACGGAAATGAGACCTGATGCATGATAAGGCAAAATGCATACGCGTTCGAGTTGCGTTCGTAGACGCGTTCGAACGGGGACAGACCTGATGCATGAAATGGGACGCAATAATAAATGGTGAATAGTACAATACGAGGCGCGGCAAAGCATCATGGTAAAGGGCTTTAACCCTTCCGCATAGGGGATCTTTCATTCCACTTACTAAGCCCATGCGCTCGATCGCATCGTCCATACAAACATAAAGACAATTATATCAAAACCAAGTATGGCCCGATTGAACACATCTTACATTCAATCCGAACACACATCAACCGGCGCGGCAAAGCATCGTGGTAAAGGGTTTTAACCCCTCCCATAATGGATCTTTCATTCCACTTACTAAGTCCATGCGCTTGATTGAACCATGCATAAAAAGATAAAGACAATAATATCAAACTAAGTATGCCCGATTGAACGTATCTTGCATCCAACCGAACACACATCAACAGGCGTGGCAAAGCATCGTGGTAAAGGGCTTTAACCCCTCCCCATAAGGGATCTTTCATTCCACTTACTAAGCCCATGCACTCAATTGAATCATGCATAAATAAACAACATACAGAATTCAAGTGACGAAAAATAAACAAAAGCAACACAAAACAAAAGAGGGTGCCGTTTACTCAAGCGGTACGTGGAGTTGTGTCCCGAGTACAGATCATATTACCGTCCATTCAGAATCGGCTATGAAATTTATGTCCGGGTTTCCATCCGATATACCGCGAGAGTTGACACATCTCTCATTCATCCAATACCCACAACACACATCATACACAAACAAGATTCAACGAATAAGTAAAATACGATCAAAATAAATAACAAAGATCACGTAAAGATGAGTGTGAAAAGTACCCTCAGGTCTAACCTTTTAAGCCGTCTCTCGGACTCGCGTTTCACGAAGATCGGAAGGGGTAAAGCTCCGCAACTTTTCTGGTTCACTGGTTTGCCTTTTCCTTCACTGTTTTGCCGCTCAAGCTACCGTTTCGAGTCCGTTTTGCTGCTGTTTCCTTGTGGTTTCGCTGCCGTTTCCTCTGTATTTTTTTGCTTACTGTTTTTGGGTGTCTTCTTCCTGTAATTTTCCTGTGTGTTGTGTATGAGCTAGCTAGGGTTGAGAAGGTTGGTGAAGGGTTCTTTTTATAGGCAAATGGTTAGGCTTGACAAGGAAAGGGATTTGGCTAATTATAGAGGGATTTGATTTGGTGTTGGATAAGGGAAGTCAAAGATTGAGGGGGGGACAAATCTTGGCTAGATAGGGAAGGTTGAATATTTAGTTTATGTTGATTAGGCATACAATATTTTAAGTTTGGGAATAATATATTGGTTGATTGATTTTAACTTGGTATGATTATATTTGATTGGTTTAGATTAGGTATGATTATATTTTATGTTTTATTTAATTGGTATGTGATTTTTAGATTTGTTTTGATTTCACCATGTGTTAAATATGTGTTTTAAGTGGGCTTGGGCGTGTGGGCCAAGGCTTGGGCGAATTGGGCTTGATGTGAGGCTAGCAGCAAAACCAGAATTACCGACACCGTTCGAACGCCTCCTCGAACGCGGCACGAACGCCTGCAATCTGTTTACCGTTCGAACGCATACACGAACGCACCACGAACGAAAACAATGAACCTTGTTTATTCTGAATTTCCCCTTCCGATGTCCGTTTTCCGTGACCTCCGTGACTTAAAAGGTAGTGTCTCCAAAATGAGACTCATCATAGGGACTTATGTGTAAAAATGCAGTGCCTACAGCTATCTCTTACCAATTTCACCTTTTTAGTCAAAATAAAACACAAAAACGCAAAATATTTTTGTAATTTTTGAAAAATTTTAAATTTTTTTGTATTTGTCGAAAAATTTTGGACTAAAAATAAAAACAACACACAACTAAAAACAAGATACTGATCAACTAATTCCCTCCCCCAAACTGTTTAATACATTGTGCCCAATGTCTTAAACAGTAGAAGAAGAGTTGAGAAGATAGTACCTGGTTAACTGAAATTCTACATGAAAAGTTAAAGGTTAAGATCCAGATTAATCCGACGCCTCTTACCACGATCGTCCTTGGACCAATTTATCTTTGAAATGATAAGGTCAATTTGTGGTTCATAGGCTAAGATTTGGTCGATTAGATCTGGAGCAGTTCTGGCAGTAAAGATGAGTTCTTTCATAGGTTTTGACACGAACCCATTTCTCCGGGCATCATCAAGAAATACACAAAGAAAATCATAAAATCCTTCAATGTTGTACAGTCCAAGCGGTTTCTGGTGTATGTTCAAGTTTTCCCAAGATAACACTGTAAAAATTTCCTCCAATGTACCCAAGCCACCTGGCAAAGCAATAAAAGCATCAACACGGTTAATCATTTCTACCAGTCGTTCAGACATATCTGGCACAATTATTTCTTCTCTGTTTGATGGTCCAATAAGATTTGCCTCCGCCAAGGGTTTTGGGATGATTCCCAAGACTTGACTGCCTCCTTCCTGTACAGCCTTTAAAATGATCCTCATTAGTCCAAGATTGCCTCCGCCATATACTAAGTGCATATTCCTTGCAGCTATGACTCGACCCAATTCATGTGCTGCTGCTACGTATTGTGGCTTAACACCAAGACTAGTACCGCAAAACACACAGATGTTTTCAACTCGTCTTCTTGAAGTGGCTTCCATGTTTTACTTTGGATGTCTTCAAAAGTGCAATGATGAGTTGAATTTATAACACCTGAAAAGGGTGAGTAAAATAATAGCACTAGTACCTGCCAAATGACAATTATTAGTTAACAGTAAAATAAATCGTGATAGTCAAAAAGGTCTGGATCATGTCGGAGAAAATAAAAGAAAACAACAAAACAAATCACAATTATTAGGAAAAGACAAAGAGATATAATATGTACAAGAAATGTAGCGGCTTGATTGACGTCTATGCGTCATGGACAAGCTTCCCATCCAATTTTCCTATAAATTGGCAAACATGGTCTTTTTGAGTCAGATTCCCGAGACTTAACTGTTGTCTTTCTTTTTGGAATTGTGTATGTAATTTGCGGATGGCTATATGAACATATCCAATGGGATGCGTCTCAAGAGTTGAAGATATATCATCTACAGACTCCTTACTCAAGCCATCGCTAATGAATTTAATTTTATCTTCACGATTATCAGACACCATTCCTAAATAACGACAACGAGTATTGCAATTCCAGCGTGCATATTTGTAACAAACACCCATTTGCTTAGCTCTACGTTTCTTTGCATAGGTGCTTCTTCCAAAACCAGACAGATATGAAATAAAAGATTCAGAAGACCCACCTTCCAATCAAACCCGTGCTTCAATAATCCAACGAATGTCAGTAGGAATACCTTTGATCATCAGTAGTCTCATCCATTCCAAGCGAGCTTTGTAAACTTTCATCAAAGATTTTTAGGGAGAGAAGGAAATTGCTTGTGAAGATTTGCGAGAACTTCTTCCATCCTGAAAGGATTTAACCTACAAAAACTAAACACATAAAATGAAATTACACCAAATCACAATATATATAAAAATTGTATGGGTTGCCTCCATGCGAGCGCTAAGTTTAACGTCGTCAGCTAGACGTGACTGCTCGAACGTTATGCTGGATCTAAAAGTGTGACACTTTCTTTTTGTCGCTCAAATGATTCTCCCCAATAGTGCTTGACACGTTTGTTTTTAACCTTGAATGTTTTGCTGGAGTCAGGATCATGTATCTCAACGGCTTTGTCTGCTAAAACTTTGGTGATCATAAATGGCCCTGACCAGCTTGATTTCAACTTCCATGGGAAGAGTTTCAACCTTGATTTGTTTAACAGTACATTCTGCCCTGGTTCTAGTTGTATGCGTACTAACTTCTCATCATGTCTTTTATTGGTCTTTTCTTTGTATAATTTAGCATTCTCAAAAGGCTGATTGTGAAATTCCTCCAATTCGTTGAGCTGGTGGAACTATTTCTCGTCTGTTGTTTGTGGTGCAAGAATTGGCTTTTTCAGTACACAAGACGTTTTATCTTCAGGCTCCACAGGCAGTTGACATGTTTTAAGTTTGTGAGTAGAACTTTGCATTGCATTGGAGTTCTGAATGGTACTATGTATCACATCAAGTCTGAAACATTCCTCATTCTTTTCATCATCTGGGAAATTCATGGCCTTGAAAACATTGAATGTTACTTCTTGGTCATGTACCCCCATGGTTAATTCTCATTTCTGTACATCAATAATTGTTCGACCTGTAGCCAAGAATGGTCTCCCGAGGATTATCGGCACGTCTTCATCTTCTTCCATATCAAGGACAATAAAATCTGCTGGGAAAATAAATTTGTCAACTTTGACCAGCACGTCTTCAATTACACCTCTCGAAAATACGAGTGTTCTATCAGCAAGTTGCAGAGAGACTGAAGTGGACATTGTTTCTACAATCTGCAGTTTCCTGAAAATAGAAAAAGGCATCAAGTTAACACTCGCACCTAAATCACATAAAGCCCTACCAAAGTTATGTTCTTCTATGATGCAAGGAATAGTGAAGCTGCCAGGATCTTTCAACTTTGGGGGAAGCTTCCTCTGAATGATGGCGCTGCATTCTTCCGTCAATGCTACTGTCTCGTAATCTCCCAATCTCTATTTTTGTGAAAGAATGTCTTTCATGAATTTGACATAGCTGGGCATTTGTTCCAAGGCTTCTGCAAATGGGATGTTGATGTGCAGCTTTTTGAAAATCTCCAAGAATCAAGCAAACTGATTGTCTAGTTTGTTTTTCTGAAGTCGCTGTGGAAAAGGTAGAGGTAGAGTGATTCTTTCTTGATCTTTTTACTTTGCTTCTTTTTCCTCCATCTGTTGCTTTTCTTCTTTTGGAATATCTTCAATTATTTCCTTGATTCCAACATCTTTGTTGATTTCAGTACCGCTTTTTAACATGATGGCATGACATTGCTACTTTCCCATGTTCCTTGGATTTGGCTCTGTGTTGCTAGGAATGGTACCTGGCGGTCTGTAACTCTGAGCATTGGCCAGTTGTCCAATTTGATTCTCCAGTGCTTTAATGGAAGCATATTGACTTTGAAAAATAGCATCATATGCTGCTTGTTGCTTTTTGAACATCTCTGCAATCCATTCTTTCATTTCTGGTTCTTTTTCAAACTCCTGGCTTTGATGTTAGAATCCTGGTGGTGAATAGTTCTTTTGCCCTGAATTGTTGCTCCATGAAAACTTATGATGATTCCTCAACCATGGGTTGTAGGTGTTGGAATATGGATTGTTCCCCTGTTTGTTGAAATTGTTGACATAATTCACGGTTTCTTCAAGTTGGTTTGGCTCTGGTGCTCTTCCAAAAGGTGAACTTGTGGCTCCAATATTATTTTGAGTACTGAGAGTCTCCATGAATTTACATATCTGATCCAGCTTGGCGTTGACTGCTGTATTGGCTCCAACTTCATAAATTCCTGCAATTCTTTGGATCATGCTCATTTTATGTTGGCCACAAGGAATTGTTGTTGGCCATTTCTTCGATTAGGTCCCAGGCTTGATCTTCTCCTTTTGCCATCAAAGCTCCTCCAGCAGCAGTATCAATTGTGGTTCTCATTAGTCCAGAAAGTCCACTATAGAAAGTTTGGACTTGAAGCTATTTTGGAATCTCATGGTGGGGACATTTCCGGAGCAAATCTTTGTACCTTTCCCAAGCTTTGTAGAGAGTTTCCGAGTCTTGTTGTACAAAGGATGTGATTTCATTCCTCAACTTTCTAGTTATGGCTGGTGGAAAGTTCTTTGTAAGAAATTTGGTGGCTAAAGTGTTCCAAGTTATGATGGAACCTGCTGGTAGTGAATGTAGCCAAGCTTTAGCTCTGTCATTCAAGGAGTATGGAAAAACACACAGTCTCATTGCTTCTTCAGCTTCTCGGTTGTAATTGAAAGTGCCGCAAACTTCCAGGAAGTTGCTGACGTGGGTATTAGGATCTTCAGTTGCTTTTCCCCCAAACTACACTGACTGTTGAATCATCTGAATGCATGTTTTGATGTCACACGCATTTGCTGGTAAAAGAGGAAGTACAATATATGAAATGAAGCCATCGACCACCGGAATGGTTCTGTCTCGAATGGGTATTGGTGGTGTAATTTCCAAAGGTTCAGTTTCCATGTTGACTAAAGCTTATTGGCCTTCTCGCCTTTCCCTTCTCAACTGTCTGATGGTTCTTTTAATTTCTGGGTCAAGCGGTCGGAGTTCAAAGCTTCTGGTTCGTCTCATGTAGTTTCTAAGAACCTGAAACACAAGAAAACAAAAAATAAGTAAAAAGAAATTACATACAAGTAAAGGTATCTAACCTCAAAATTAATAGTGAAAGATAAATAAGTCCCCGGCAACGGCGCCAAAAACTTGACCGGTGCATAATCACACGCGTATAATGCAAGCGCACTTTATCGTTCAAGTTGTATAAAAAGTATCGATCCCACGAGGACTTAAAACCTAAGCTATTAATTTTTATGAGGTCAAATGATTACTAGTATCTAACAGATTGATTGATTGATTTGAAATAGTGATGATTTTAAATTTAAAAACAAGTAAATAAAATTGCGCAAAAGTAGGTTGAGGAAAAATCAATATTAAGAAACTATCTAGGGTTGTGAATCTTTCTAATATCTTTTTAAAAGATGAAGTGGTTATTTCATGTTTGTGTAATAAATCGGTTTACTAACCTGGAACACGAAATTATGCAAAAGCCTATGTCGATGGTCAGACGTAAATACCCAGTATAACCCAATTGAACCATATGTCTATGTCAACCAAATTACCTGGATTCATTAAGATTAAGTTCCAATAAAGGTTACCCCGCCCGACAGGTATATGTCTATCCTATAAGGAAATCTATTAAATGGTTACATATCCTCAAGGAAGATCGTGAGCTATTAAGTCTAAGGCTGAAACCTAAAATTCCTTTGTCAAGTTTATTTTAGATTTACCAGATCAATCTTATTAGTGGCCAGTTAACAAGACGCATTAAGCTTAAGACTTAATAAGTAAACCTTTAAATTACCCAAATTACAAAATAACCCATTTATAAACCAGTGATATTAGAATTCATCACAACCCTAGATAACTAACTTAGTTACGACGCAAAACTAGGGCTAGTAAAAACTTAAAGTAAAAGACAAAATAAAATACTGAAAAGTAAATAAAGAAAATTACAATAAAAGAAAATGCTAGGGCTAGAGGATCTACTTTTATCACTACTATTTTAGATATCTCCCTTAATATAATATATTAACTTGTGTGATATTACTAACCAGCTATATAGGCGGTAACCTGATTAAGTCAAATTAAGTCCATAAACCAGCCATATAGGCGGAAATTACCAACCGGCCAACCAGGTGGTATCCATGCTTAGTCAGATTAAAACCAGTTTATAATTGATTACCAACCGACCAATATAGCGGTATCCTTGTTAAGTCAAATTTTAAGTAGTGAATATATTATAATTAAGGGAGATTAATCTAAATAGCAGTAACAAAACTTTTACCTTTCACCCTGGCAGTGGGAAGTTACCTCCTCATGTTGAATAGTAAAAATTGAAAAAGTAAAGAAAGTAAATTATTATTACATAACATAATTAAAATTAATTACAAAACTGAAATTAAAAGAAACTAGATATAAAACTCCATATTTCCATTAGAGAATTCAGAGAGGAAGGTACATCTTAAATCAGAAAATTGAGCTGAATTTATAAGCCTCGGTAGGGTATGCGCGTCGGGACACGCGCTTCACATCGCAACGCACCACGTGTCGCACTCTGGTTGGCTGCTTCAGATTCTTATCCGATGACGTGACGATGTGGATAATTGACTCAATAATTGTGCTGACGTGGCAATGACGTGGTGATGACGTGGCGACACATGGTGAAAGTGATTGTCGACACCGTAGGATTGCGACACGTGGCACACTGTGATTGGCTGATGCTGACATGGTGAGTTGACTCGGTTTACTACTGATGTGGACGATGATGTGTCAGACACGTGGAGACACGTGGCGATGGCGATTGTCGGCACCATAGGATGATGACAAGTGGCACGACGCACGTTAGCAGATCGATTGTGATGTTGACACGTGGCACGGCGCACGTTAGCAAGTCAAACTTTTCAGATTCTGACACGTGTCCCCCGACGCACGTTAGCAGATTATGGCATAAAATTACCAAATTTCCATTTTTGTCCTTTTTCACTATTTTAGCCCCAAATCACCTTCAGAGTGTCCTGAAACTTTATTTATCTACAAAATAACACAAAACACATGAAAATATTCATAAAACTCAAGAAACTATACAAAATATTAAGTTAAATGAGTAGGAAATAGTGATATAATTACCACTCATCAATATTATTTTTACAACCCACAAGAGAATAAAATATTTGTTGCTCTTCATGCGGTTTTCCTAGAAAATGAATTCATGAATGCAGTGATAAGTGGGAGGAAAGTAGAACTCGATGAAAATCGGAGTGATACTGTTCCTGGCACCGACCCCCTCACGGAATACGAACAGTCCATCAGGGATGAGACTGCTCCACAATCTTCTTATACACAAGAACCGCGTAAGTCGGAGAGAATCAAAAAACAACCTGAGAGGTATGGGTTTATTATCTCACCTCATGTAGACATTAATCTTATTGAGGAAGATGAACCGGCTACGTATGAGGAAGCGATGCAAGGTATTGACTCCGTTTTATGGCAAGAAGGCATGAAGTCCGAAATGGATTCCATGTATACCAACCAAGTTTGGACACTGATACCATTATGTTGGGGCAGTTGTGGAACCCCTAGGGTCGGATCGGTGCCCCGGGTAGCGGAAATGGATCTAACCCATGGAAATAGTATTGGTATAATTTTAAATTATGTAATGAAATAATATATTCTATTACGAGTGTATAGGAAAAAATCGGGACTGAATCGGAGTCCGGAAGCTCCAGAATAAACCAAAACAAAAACAGCGCGCGTCAAGGGCCTGAAGCGCGTGAAGTTCACGCGCTACAATGCGCGCGCGCGCACTGCAATGCCCAGGTCTGAACCTTTTTTTTTATTTGTTTGCTTTGTTTTCATTTGTTAAAAGCATTTCCTTCAGCTCACATTCCAGTGAGCTGAAGGAATTAGGATCTTTGACCTTAATTCTTTCCGATCTTCCCTAAACATTTCAAAAACACCCAAAATTAATTTTTAATTTCAAAACCAACATTAACACATGTTATAGAATTAAAATCAAGTTTTTTAAAATATCAAATATTTTTACAAAAATATAAATTTATTTTAAATACGCACTTGCGTAAATTTTGAATCCAATACACAAACCATTTTAGAATCCCAATTAGAAATGTCTCGTGAACAATTCTACGTCACCCCAAGGTGGTCAAGTGATTCTAGAATGGTAGGCATAGCTCTAAGCTTTAATTTAGAGTTCCAAACTATAATTAATTGTTCCATGTCCAACATGAACATATTTGACCTAATTACAAGCATGTTGTGTTTGTACTTCTAAAGTATCCTAACACAATTGATTAGCCTTATTCAATATTAAGCTATGTTATCATGCATCTAATACACAAATGAACATAGCTTAGGAGAAGATCAAAGTTTACCTAGTAAGCTTGATTCAAGATCCAATCTTGGAGAACCTCCAAGGTGTGCAAGCTTGAATTCAAGAACCAATCTTGTTTCCAATGCTTACAAGCTTCACTTCAAGATCCAATCTTGATTTCTCCTCGATGAAATATTGTAGAGACCTCACAAGCTTCTCTAAACAATTCTCTAACTTAGGCTAATCTCTCAAGATTTTGCTTATGCTTGTTATTTTTTCTTGTAATTAAAACCTTCATAAAACTTGATATTTTTAGCAAAACTTTGGCAATTTTTAATTAATAAAAGTTGTAATCAACTTTTAGTGGGCTTGATCCAATTTGTCCAAATATGTATAATTAGGTGTGACTAATCTCCATTGTCTCCCACTTAGATTTAATCCAATTAAATCAAGGCAAGGATTAGGAAATGGATTAGTTAAATGTTTGCCACCTTGATTTAATCCAATTAAGTCAAGCCAAAACCACCTATTATTACATACTTACAATTACCATAATATCCTCAAATGGTAGAGATACTTATGATCTTACAATTAAGCCATTGTGTAATTATTTAATTAATCTAATTAGGTCAAAGTAAATAATCAATGTTATCCAATAAAACTTGATTATCTTAGTTGATAATTATAATATCGAATATTATTTTTTATCAAAATTAATCGGCTACCCAAGTGCTCAACGAGTACACTTCATATTGGGACTCTATAAGTTCAGAAACGTTCGTCATATAAGCCTAGCTAATATGTACGCAATTCGACCACCTCCGAATTCACGAAGAACACGAACGACCTTTCTGAACTATACAAGTCGAGATCATCACATATGTTTAACAATCCCTCCGTCGTAGGCTATCTGAGTTGTGCTTAGGAAACATAGAATAGACCGTCAAGTTTTCAAGACGCACATCTCAGGTCGACATGTCCACAATTCTTTATAATTGATGCGATCCACCCTAGGTGATTGACTTTGGCCAAAGATTTAAGAATCATGACTTTACTAACATGGATACCTAAACCCCTTATGGCACACATACGGGCCGACAGATCCTATCTTGCTTCGCACTTGATTACTGAGTGCATCGGTCCACACCCAACGAACATCTAGAGGCCAGACCATAAAAAGTTTCTGACATACATGGCATCTAAGTGTGGAGGATCTCACACAAAATCAATGTTATCCTATAGTCAAAGGATTACATATGCTACTCGACTCGAGGAGATTCCTATTGAATGTGGTGTTTACTTCCAACTATTAGGAATCACCTATGAGTCATTTAGTAATCGCTTCAACGAATACCCACATGTCTATACGAGTTTCCAAAACTCATGGTACATCCGGTTAAACCATTGGAACTCCAATTCCAATATACGACATGTGCTAGTCTTCTAGGTTCTAGGAATTCGACCGTATTCCAAAACCAACGACTAGGAATATTTACTTTAAGAATTGTTTACACCTAGTGTCAAAACTATTCTAAGGTCGATGTCATTCTTAGCGTATCTATACATCAATCTAATACGCATAATGACAATACCATTAATGAGGTATTAAATGAAAATTGTAGTTATTTTATTAATAAATAATAAAATATACAATTCGGATTGGCACTCCAAACACCAACTTCATCACTCATATATGGAGAAGATGAGCTACAATTTAAGGGTTATATTGACACTAACTTCTAATGAGATCCATATGATAGATAGTCTCCATCCGAATATATATATTTACCCTTAATAATGGTGTAGTTAGTTGGTGATGTCATAGCAAGGCTCAACAGTTGATTCCACCACTAAGGCAGAATTTGTTGTGGCTTTAGAAGCTGCTAAAGAAGCTGTATTGATTATAAATATTATCACATAACTTGAAATTGTGCCTAGTATTGAGGATTCGATCATGTTGTATTTTGATAATAATGGAGCCATCGCGCTGGCTAAGAAGCCGATGACGCATTCCAGTTTAAACATATGGATAGGAAATATAACATTATTAGATAGATTATTGAACGAAAAGACATAATGGTCTTGAAGGTTCAAAGACTAGACAACCTAGCAGACCCATTTACTAAGGTCTTACCTCCTAATTTATTCGATAAACATGAAGAGGAGATGAGACTGAAGTACCATCCAGATTGGCACTAAGCAAGTGGGAGTTTATTTGAGTTGGTGCTTGGAGCGCCAATCCAAATAATGTATAGTACATTATATTTTATTATTCCTTAATAAAATAACTGTATTTTCATTTCAAACCTTATTAATGGTATTGCATTATACAAATTAGATTGATGTATAAATATGCTAAGAATCACATCGACCTTAGAATAGTCATATAGTAATACTGGACACTAGGTGGTCCGACATTGGGATATATATTACTATTATAAACTATTCTTAAAGTATATATATATATATTCCTAGTCGTTGATTTTGGAATACGGTCGAATTCATATAACCTAGAAGACTATCACATATCGTATATTGGAATTGGAGTTCCAATGGTTTAACCCAATGTACCATGAGCTTTGAAAGCTCATATAGACGCGTGGGTATTGGCTGGATCGAATACTGAATGACTCACAAGTGATTCTTAATATTATATTGATGTATAAATATGTTAAGAATGACATCGACCATAGAATAGTCATGTTGTAATACTGGACACTAGGTGGTCTGACATTGGGATAAGTATTACTGTTATAAACTATTCTTAAAGTGTGTGTGTGTGTGTGTGTGTGTGTGTGTATTCCTAGTCGTTGATTTTGGAATACGGTCGAATTCCTATAACCTAGAAGACTAGCATATATCGTATATTGGAATTGGAGTTCCAATGGTTTAACCCAATGTACCATGAGCTTTGGAAGCTCGTATAAACATGTGGGTATTGGTTAGACTGAATACTGAATGACTCACAAGTGATTCCTTATAGGTTAAACTACACACCACCGTCAATATGAATCTCCTCGAGTCGAGTAGCATATGTGACTATAGGATAGAATTAATTTTGTTTGAGATCCTCCACACTTTGATGCCATGTATGTCAAAAATCGTTCATGATTTGGCCTCTAGATATTCATTGGGTGTAGACTGATGCACTTGTTAATCAAGTGTGAATCAATATAGGATCCGTCGACCCGTATATGTACCATAAGAGGTTTAGGTACCACGTGCGTAAGTCATGATTCTTAAGACTTCGGCCAAAGCCAATCACCTAGGGTGGATCGCATCAGTTGTAAAGAATCATGGACATGTCGACATAAGATGTGTACCTTGAAAAATTGACAGTGTATTCTATGTTTCCTAAGCACAACTCGGATAGTCTACGACAGCGGGATTGTAAAATATATGTGATGACCTCGACTTGTATAGTTCAGAAAGGTCGTTCGTGTTCTTCTCGAATTCGGAGGTGGCCGAATTGCGTACATATTAGCTAGGCTTATATGACGAACGTGTCTGAACTTAGAGAGTCCTAATATGAAATGTACTCGTTGATCACTTGGGTAGCCTAATAATTTTGATAAAAGATAATATTCAATATTATATATATCAACTAATATAATCAAGTATTATTGGATAACATTGATTATTTACTTTGACCTAAATGGATTAATTGGATTAATTCAATAATTACACAAGGGCTTAATTGTAAATTCATAATTATCTCTACCATTTGAGGATATTATAATAATTACAATTATGTAATTATAGGTGTTTTTGGCTTGATTTAACTGGATTAAATCAAAGTGAAAGACATATAACTAATCCATTAATTAAGTTTTGTCTTGATTTAATTGGATTAAATCAAAGTGGTAAACAAAAGTAGTAATTAAAGTGTGGAAGATTGTAATAAAGCTAAGCATAAACATAAAAGTGTATTAGAACTTTTATTAATTAAAAATTCCCTAAGTTTTGCTATAAATAGCAAGTTTTAGGAAGGTTGTAATTAAGCTAAGCATAAACAAAATTCGCTTGAGAATGTTAAGCTTGTGAAAGCAAAATACAAGTAATTCTTGGAGAAATTATCCTAAGTTAGAGAAGTGTTTAGAGAAGCTTTGGAAGTTCTCTACAATATTTCATCTTGGAGAAATCAAGATTGGATATTGGAGTGAAGCTTGCTTGCATTGGAATCAAGATTTGATCTTGGAATGAAGCTTGATAAACCTTGGAAGTTCTCCAACAATTTCAACAAGGGGAAAGAGATTGGATATTTGTATCAAGCTTAATAGGTAATGTTTGATCTTCTCCTAAGCTATGTTTTTCATTAGTGAGTTTTCATTAGTGAGACATATGGTGATGAATTATGTATTGGATGCATGATTACATAGATTAAAGTTGAAATAATGCTAATGAATTGTGTTAGGATACTTTGGAAGTTGTAGGCATTGCATTTTCGCATGTGAAACCCGATGATGAGCCTCATTTGGAGGCACTACCTTTTGAGTCACGAAAGCCGCGGGAAACGGATATCGGAAGGGGAAATTCAGAATAAACAAGCTCACTGTCTTCGTTAGTGCTGCGTTCGCTACTTCGTTCGAACGGAAAACAGATTGCGGGTGTTCGTGTCGCGTTCGAGGGAGCGTTCGAACGGTGTCGGTAATTCTGGTTTTGCTGCTAGCCTCACACCCAGCCCATTTAGCTCCCTAAAGCCCATAAAACACATCCCAAATAAATAAATAAATATTAATTTAATCATTAAACATTAAATAAAATATTTAAACCATTTACCAATTAAATAAAATATTTACCTAACTTAAACTAAAATTATGCCTAATTAAAATCAATCCTAACCAATTAAAGCCAATCATATATTTGACTTCCTAATCTAATAAGATAATTACCAATCTAAAATATTTGTATTCCTAAACCAACACAAATTAAATATTACAACTTCCTATTTAAAATATTTTGTCCCCCCTCAATCTTGTGTATACCTTTCTCATCTCTCCTAATTTGGAAACAATATCTCTTCCTTGTGAGACAAGGTGAAACCCTAGACATCTTCTATATAAACAACCCCTAACCAAGGCCATTCCTCGGGACACATATAATTCACACCCAAACTCTCTCGAAATCTCTCTAGACTCTCTCTACACACCCAAGACTAAACAAAAAAAAGAGAAAACATTTCACACATACACAAAAGAGAACAAAGAAACCACCACAAGCCACCACCCTCCATAGTCGAAACCAGCACCAACAACCACCATAGCCGAATCCAGAACACACCAAACTCACCCTTAGCCGAATCCTAAGACACGCCTAAACAACCTCCTAAATTACCTTAAAACAGCAGCCCAAATCCTTAAAAAACAGTAACATAAAAACTGCATAGATAATCTTAAAAATAATCATATAATTGCACTAAGAACCCACACAAACTTGGAATAGTTCATTGAAAATGTTAAAACAGGTGGTCCGTGCAGTGAGCAGCAAGACAGAGACCGAATAGGAGTAGAACGGAGTTCGAACCGTAAGCAAAACAGCAAAGCAGTGAGCTAGGACGCCGAACCAGTGGACCAGAAAAGTTGCGGAGCTTTACCCTCTTCCGATCTTCGTGGAACGCGAGTCCGAGAGACGGCTTAAAAGGTTAGACCTGAGGGTATCTTTCACATTTGTTTTCTTTTTTTCGCATTATTTATTAAGTATTACTTGTATGATTGTCATGATGAAATGCATGTTGTGGTCTTTGAGTAGATAAATATGCATGAATTATGAGATGTAATATGTTGTGGGTATTGGATGAATGAGAGATGTGTCAACTCTCGCGGTATATCGGATGGAAACCCGGACATAAATTTCATAGCCGATTCCGAATGGACAGTAATATGATCTGTACTCGGGCCACAACTCCACGTACCACTTGGGTAAACGACACCATCTTTCTTTTGTTTTGTGTTGCTTTTGTTTATTTAGTTTTCTTTACTTAAATTCAATATGTTGTTTATTTATGCATGATTCAATCAAGCGCATGGGTTTAGTGAGTTAGTCCAAAGGTCCTCCATTTGGGAGACAAAGAGCCGAAAAGGCCACCTTTGTGACACTACTTCGCCTCGCCGGTTGATGTGTGTTCGGTTGGATGCGAGATACGTTCAATCGTGCATACTTAGTTTGATATTATTGAGTTTATCTTTTATGCATGGTTCAATCAAGCGCATGGGCTTAGTAAGTGGAATGAAAGATCCCTTATGGGGAGGGGTTAAAACCCGTTACCACAATGCTTTGCCGCGCCGGTTGATGTGTGTTCGGATTGGATGTAAGATGTGTTCAATCGGGCATACTTGGTTGATATGATTGGTTCTATTGTTGTATGTGTGATGTGACGCGCATGGGCTTAGTATGTTGGTCTAAAGGTCCCCTCTTTGAGAGATCAAGAGCCCCAAAAGGCCACCTTTACAGCAGTACTTCGCCGCGCCCCCTTCATTTTGTTGTCTATATATTGCATCCCATTTCATGCATCAGGTCTGTTCCTGTTCGAACGCGTTTACGAACGCAACTCGAACGCGGATGCGTTTTTGCCTTATCATGCATCAGGTCTCATTTCCGTTCGAACGCGTTTACGAACGCCATACGAACGTGAGCATTCTGTTCATTTTCGTTCGAACGCGTTATCAAACGCCATACGAACGTGAGCATTCTGTTTCATTTCCGTTCGAACGCGTTAGCAAACGTCATACGAACGTGAGCATTCTGTTTCATTTCCATTCGAACGCGTTAACAAACGCCATACGAACGTGAGCATTCTGTTTCATTTCTGTTCGAACGCGTTAGCAAACGCCATACGAACGTGAGCATTCTGTTTCATTTCCGTTCGAACACGTTAACAAACGCCATACGAACGTGAGCATTCTGTTTCATTTCCGTTCGAACGCGTTTACGAACGCTATACGAACGCGCACCCACTGAACTGAGTCCTCTTCATTAGATTTCATGCATAGTTTTCCTAATAGCTATCTCCACATGTATAAATGCAAATATGTTAATGTATTACAATTCATATGCTTATGTCATGATAACATTTGAGTATTATTTCTTGCGGTATATCGGATGGAAACCCAGACGTAAATTCCGTAGCCGATTCCGTATGGACGGTAGTGCGGTCTGTACTTGGGCTACAATTCCACGTACCGCTTGGAAAAATACCCATATGTGTGCTTGTATGGTTAATATGTGTGCTCGTGTTTTCCTGAATGCGATATGCAAATAAAGTTGTATGTTCGTTGCTATCTTGATATATGTTAAGCATGCAATTTTAAATATGAGATATATGTGAAATGCGTACGTAAGTTTTATTTTGCATATGAGAATTTATAAGCATGATACTCTTGGAAATAAGTGTTACTTAAGCTCGATTAAATTATTACATGAATCCTTTCATTACAAGTGACATAAGTAAGGGACCATTCTGAACCCAACGGTTTGAGGTCTTCCCTTGGTAGGGGTGAGTGCGGCCTTAAATCTTTGTCCCGGTTCACACCGGGTGGCGACTCCATGTTATTTAATACTTCCCAACTAGGCCGCGAGCCTAGGAACGGCGTCGCCCAGGTTCTGTTGTCCACAGAAGTATAAACACAATATGCTTGTAATTGGGTCAAATATGTTCATATTGGACATTGAACAAATTAATTAGAGTTTGGAACTCTAGATTAAAACTTAGAGTAATGGCTACCATTCTAGAATCATTTGACCACCTTTGGGTGAACTAGAATTATTCATAAGACATTTCATAGGGGATTCTAAATGGGTTTATGTTTTGATTCAAACAAATACATTAAGTATTTAGAATACATGTATGCTAGTTGTATAACATGTGTTTATGGTGGTTATGATGCTGAAATTGGATATTAGGTGTATTTGAAGTATTAGGAGAAAATTGGAAGTGTTTAGAATAGGTTTGAAGTAGAAAAAATGATCACTGCCTAGGCAGTGTCGCGACTCTGACCCCTCAGTGTCGTGACACCAAGCATCAGACCTAGGCGCATCGTGACGCTCACCCCTCTGTGTCACGACGCCGAGACATTCAGCTCTCGCAGTTGCTCTCACACTTTGGAGCGTCTCAACGCCTAATCTCCCGCTTCGTGACGCGTAGAGCTAATACATACTGAAAATTTATTTTCTCCGTTTATGAGTTTTCGTACTCCGTTTGGGTCCCCATATTTTCCTACGGACTCGAAACGGAATGTAGTTTTACATAAAAATATTGTAAAATACACCCATACTAGATATTCACGGGTTAGACCCACTTCTGCTGCACGGGGCACTGATTCGACTCTAGGGGTTCCACATCTGCCCAACCACTTGGAAGTTCTCCAACAATTTCAACAAGGAGAAGGAGATTGGATCTTTTTATCAAGCTTACTAGGTCATGTTTGATCTTCTCCTAAGATATATTCTTCATCAGTATGTTTTCATTAGTGAGTCATATAGTGATGAATTTTATATTGGATGCATGATTACATAGCTTAAAGTTGAAATTATACTAATGAATTGTGTTAAGATACTTTGGAAGTATAAACATAATATGCTTGTAATTGGGTCAAAGATGTTCATGTTGGACATGAAACAATTAATTAGAGTTTGGAACTCTAGATTAAAACTTAGAGCTATGGCTACCATTATAGAATCACTTGACCACCTTTGGGTGAACTAGAATTGTTCATGAGACATTTCATAGTGGGATTCTAAATTTGTTTGTGTTAGATTCAATCAAATGCATATATATTTTTAGAATACATATATGTTAGTTGTATAATATGTGTTGATGGTGGTTATGATGCTAAAATTAGATTTTATGTGTATTTGAAGTATTAGGAGAAAATTGGAAGTGTTTAGTATTGGTTTGAAGTAGAAATTGCTCACTGCTTAGGATAGCGTCACGACTCTGACCCTTCAGCATCGGGACACTAAGCATTAGACCTGTGCGCGTCACGACACCCACCCTTCAGTGTCGCGACGCCGAGACGTTCAGCTTTCGTAATTTGGAGCGTTTTGACGCCCAAGCTTCCACATCACGACGGGCAGAGCTAATACTTACTGAAACTTCATTTTCCCCATTCCGGAGTTTCTAGACTCTATTTTGGTTCTGATCGGTGAAATCACACACGTAACGCAAGCGCATGTATCGCTCAAGTAGTATAAAAATATTGATCCCACTAGGACTTAATTCCTACTATTGTTATTAATTATTGATACTATTTATTTACAGGTATCTAATTAAAGGGAGAATGGAATGATTGCTTGATTGGTTGATTGAATGTGAATTTGCTAACTAAATAAATACACAAAAGAAAATACAAAGGAAAATATACAAAAAAAAAACACAAATATCTAGGGTTGTGATTCCACACAATATTATTATAAAGATGAATTGATTCTTTTATATACGCCTAATAAATCAATTTGTTAACCTAGAACACGAAGATATGCAAAAGCCTCTGTCGATGGTCAGATGCAAATACCCAAATAACCAAATTAATCATATGTCTATGTTAATCAAGTTACCTGAATTCATTAAGTTTAAGTTCCAATTATGGCTACCCCGCCCTACAGGTATATTCATATCCTGTAAGGAAATCTATTAAGGGTTATTTATCCTTAAGGGAGATCGTGGGCTATTGAATCTAAGGCTAAAACCTAAAATCTCTTTTTCAAGTTCGTTTTAAGTTTACCACATCAATCTTATGGGTGATCAGGCAACAAGAAGCATTAAATTTAAGATCCAATAAACAAACTAAAGAATTACCCATAATATAATTAAATCAATTATTAAGCATGTGAATATTGTGTTTCATCACTTCCCTATAATAAAAAGAAAGTGATGGGGTTAAGGGATCCACATTTAATATTTCAAACCTAGGAATCTCACTTATTATAATATGGAATTTTTCAGTATTATCCAATTAAGTCAAACCATCCATAAATGCGGTGTCATTACTTATCTATAAACCAACCATATATGCGGTAATCATCTGTCACCAAAAGACCGACCATATAGGCGGTGTCACATTATGTTACATAAATAAAACCAGCCATTAAGGCGGTATTAACTTTTAATCCATGTGATTAGATTACAATTTCCATATTATAAATTAAGTGAGATTGACTAGATAATCATATTAAATGTTTCACCCGTCCCCCAGCGGAAATTAAGTACGAAACATAAAATAAAAATAAAACAAATAAACTATTATTAAAATTAAAAATAAAAATACATAATTAAAATACAGAAATAAAACACACAAGATACAGTCCTCAAGTTCCTTAAGAGAAACCTAAATGAGAGTATGAAAATTGAAAATGAAATCGAAATGAATTTATAGACAAAATTTCCTCTGGCGCGTCGCGACGCGCAAGGGTCTGCACATCGCAACGCCTAAGCTGGCAACACAGCAGACATAGTTTCTTCTGGAGGCGACAAGTGGCACGCGGCAAATATTCGGTCCACTGAGAAATTGACATATAGCGATGAGGAAGGAGTTTGAGTCGCGACGCCTGACGTGGCATGACATGTGGCAATGACGTGGCAACACATGACGCTGACGTGGTGACACGTGGCAGGCGGTGAATGCGGTCCGTTGGGATGATGACATGTGGCATGCGTGGTGTCGGCAGCATGTGATGGTGATATGTGCCTTGCGCACGTTAGCATATTTGCTGTGATGTTGACACGTGGCAGTCGCATGTTAGAAAGTGTGCATGATAGCAAACTTCTCTGATTTTGACACGTTTCTGGCGCAATTTAGCAATATCCGGCGCACGTTAGCAGATGGCGCATTTTAGTAGACGGCGCATTTTAGCAGACGACGCATTTTTACAAGAAATTTATATTTTTGCCTTTTTGTCCGTTTTTCGATGTTTTAGCCCCGAATTACTTCTAGTGAGTCCTGAAACTTTATTTATCTATAAAATAACACAAAACACATCAAAACGTTCATTAAACCCGAGAAACTAAACAAAATATTATGTCAAATGAGCGGTAAAATGTGATATATTTTCCGCTTATCAGGTCTTTTTTTTATCCTACAGACTCGAAACATAATGTAGTTTTACATAAAGTATTTTAAAATACACCCATGCTAGATATCCATGGGTTAGACCCACTTCTGCTGCGTGGGGCATCGATCCGACCATAGGAGATCCACATCTGTACTAACAGGGCTAGTGATGAGTGATAAATGTATCACTATTTCCCACTCATTTAACTTATATTTTGTATAATTTCTTGAGTTTTGTGAACGTTTTGATGTATTTTGTGTTATTTTGCAGATAAATAAAGTTTGGAAAGCATTGGAGACAAATTGGGGCTAAAACAAACAAAAAAACAAATAAAGGGCAAAATAGTCATTTTCGGCGTCGCGACGCCGAGGACTTGCGCGTCGCGACGCCCAGCTGTGCAGACTTGCTAATGTGCATGCCACGTGTCAAAAAATCAACGAGCCGAAATTTCAGCCGTCGAGCCACGTGTCGTCAATTAAACGAGCCACGTGTCAAAAATTCAACGAGCCGGAAATTTTTCAGCCGCCTTGCCACGTGTCCGGACGAGATTGTGCCAAGCAAAAAGGGGCTGGCGTCGCGACGCCAGAGGGTTTTCTGCACCTATAAATAGAGTTCAAATTTCTAGTTTCAATGTACCAAAATCCTCTGAAATACTTATATAAAAGAGAGTTCTTCTTATTTTCATCTTATATTCAGTTTTATTTACGCTTTGTAGTAGTAATTCTATCCATCCATGAGGGGGTAACTTCTCTATGCTGAGGTAATAAGGTAATTCTTTTACTTTTACTTTTTAGATTAATCTCCCTTAAAATATAATATATAAACTATTTAAAATCTGAATTAATAAAGGATACCGCCATTTCCGGACGGTTGGTTATTCAATTTAATCTGGTTAACCTGACTTAATGAGGATACCGCCATACTGGACGGTTGGTTTAAGTTTATATTTCTGTTCCGCCTTATGGCTGGTATATTTGAATTTGACTTAATCAGGATACCGCCATTCCGGACAGTTGGTTTAAAATATCACAAGATTATATATTATTTTATGGGAGATATCTAAATAGTAAATAGTAGAAGTTATTTCCTTTTACCTTAGCATTTCATTTCTTTTATTGCAATTCATTATTCTACAATTACTTTTCAGCAATTTCATTTTATGTCTTTTAAGTTTTTATCAGCTTTAGCTATGTATTGTAACTAAGTTAAATATCTAGGATTGTGATAAAATCTAATATCACTGGTTTTAAAAAGGGTTATATTATAGTTTGGGTAATTAAAGAATTATTTGTTGAGTCATAATCTTAAAGCCTTTTTATTAACTGGCCATTAATAAAATTGATTAGTTAAACTTAAAATGAACTAGACATAGGGACTTTAAGTTTAAAGACCTTATACTCAACAACCCACGATCTTCTTTAGGATAGATAAACCTTTAATAGATTTCTTACAGGATAGGAATGTACCTGTTGGGCGGGGGGGTAATCATAATTAGAATTCAAACTTAATGAATCTAGGTAATTTGGTTGACGTAGACATATGATTCAATTGAATTAAACTAGGTATTTGTAAATGACCATCGGAGGAGGCTTTTACATAATTTAATATTCCAGATTAATAAATCAATATTTACCCAACTATGATTTAACTACTTCATCTTTTAATTAATATTGGAAGAATTCACAACCCTAGATAGTTTTAATTCTCATTAATCTACTCTCAATTTCTTTTACTTGTTTTAAATTTAGAATCATCATTATCTTTTCAAACAACTTGTTAGATATTAGTAATCACTTGACCTTATAAAATTAATAGAATAGATATTAAGTCCTCGTGGGATCGATACTTTTTATACTACTTGAACGATACGTGCGCTTGCATTATACGTGTGTGATTACGCCGGTCAAGTTTTTGGCACCGTTTCTGGGGACTTCTTTATCTTTTATTATTAGTTTAAAGGTTAGATATGTTACTTGTATCTAATTTTCTTTTTACTTATTGTTTTTGTTTTATTGTGTTTCAGGTTATCAGAATCTTAATGATACGAACCAAAAGCTTTGAACTACGACCGCTTGACCTAGAAATTGAAAGAACCATCATACAGTTGAGAAGGGAAAGGCGACAAGGCCAATAAGCAATTGTTAACATGGAACCTGAACCTTTGCAGGTTGCACCACCAATTCCCATTCGAGACAGAACCATTCCAGTGGTAGACGGCCTCATTTCATGTATTGTACTTCCTCCTTTACCAGCAAATGCAGGCGACATCAAAACTTGCATTCAGATGATTCAGCAATCAGTGCAATTTAGGGGAAAAGCAACTGAAGATCCTAATACCCACATCAGTAACTTCCTGGAAGTTTGCGGCACTTTCAATTACAACCGAGATGCTGAAGAAGCAATGAGACTGTGTGTTTTTCCATACTCCTTGAAGGACAGAGCTAAAGCTTGGCTACATTCACTTCCAGCAGGTTCCATCAGAACTTGGAACGCTTTAGCCACCAAATTTCTTGCAAAGTACTTTCCACCAGCCAGAACTGGAAAACTGAGGAATGACATCACATCATTTGTACAGCAAGAATCAGAAACTCTCTATTAAGCTTGGGAAAGGTACAAAGATTTGCTCCGGAAATGTCCTCACCATGAAATTCCAAAATGGCTTCAAGTCCAAACATTCTATAATGGAATTTCTGGAATAATGAGAACCACAATTGATGTTGCTGCTGGAGGAGCGTTGATGGAAAAAGGAGAAGAACAAGCTTGGGACCTAATTGAAGAAATGGCCAACAACAATTCATTGTGGCCAACAGAAAGGAGCATGATTCAACGAATTGCTGGAATTTATGAAGTTGGAGCCAATTCAGCAGTCAGTACCAAACTGGATCAGATATGAAAATTCATGGAGACTCTCGGCATGCAAAGCAACATTGGAACCACAAATTCACCATATGGAGAAGCACCATAACAAAATCAACTTGAAGAAACGGTGAATTATGTCAACAATTTCAACAGACAGGGGAACAATCCATATTCCAACACCTACAATCCAGGGTGGATGAATCATCCCAATTTCTCATGGAGCAACAATTCAGGGCAAAAGAACTATCCACCACCTGGATTCCAGCAACAGAACAAAACCCAGGAGTTTGAAAAAGACCCAGAAATAAAATATTGGATTGCAGAGATGTTCAAAAAGCAACAAGCAGCATATGATGCTATGTTTCAAAGCCAATCTGCTTCCATCAAAGCACTGGAGAATCAAATTAGACAACTAGCCAATGCTCAGAGTTACAGACCACCAGGAAATCTTCCCAGCAATACAGAACCAAATCCAAGGAACCGAGGGAAGGAGCAATGTCAAGCCATCACCTTAAAAAGTGGTACTGAAATCAACAAAGATGTTGGAATCAAGGCAACCATTGAAGATGTTCCAAAAGAAACAGAGAACAGATTGAGGAAAAAAAAGCAAAGGAAAAACAAGCCAATGAAAAAGAAGCAAAGGAAAAAGAACAGATCACTCCACCTCCACCTTTTCCTCAGCGTCTTCAGAAAAGCAAATTGGACAAGCAGTTTGCTCGATTCTTAGAGGTTTTTAAAAAGCTGCACATCAACATCCCTTTTGCAGAAGCTTTGGAACAAATGCCCAGCTATACTAAATTCATGAAAGATATTCTTTCACGAAAACGGAGATTGGGAGATTATGAGACAGTAGCATTATCAGAAGAATGCAGCGCCATCATTCAGAGAAAACTTCCCCCAAAGTTGAAGGATCCTGAAAGTTTCACCATTCCTTGCATCATATGAGAACATAACTTCGGTAAGGCTTTATGTGATTTAGGTGCAAGTGTTAATTTAATGTCTTTTTCTATTTTCAGGAAACTGCAGATTGGAGAAACAATGCCCACCTCAATCTCTCTACAACTTGCTGATAGAACACTCATATTTCCAAGAGGCGTAGTTGAGAATGTGATGGTCAAAGTTGAAAAATTCATTTTCCCATCAGATTTTATTATCCTTGATATGGAGGAAGACGCAGAGGTGCCAATCATCCTCGGGAGACCATTCTTGGCAACAGGTCAAACCATTATTGATGTACAAAAATGAGAATTAACCATGAGGGTATAAGACCAAGAAGTAACATTCAATGTTTTCAAGGCCATGAATTTCCCAATGATGAAAAGAATGAGGAATGTTTCAGACTTGATGTGATACACAGTACCATTCAGAACTCCAATGCAATGCAAAGTTCTACTGACAAACTTAAAACATGTCAATTGCTTGTGGAGCCTGAAGATAAAGCGTCTGTTGCACTGAAAGAGCCAATTCTTGCACTACAAGCAATAGAAGAGAAAGAGATCCACCAGCTCAACGAATTGGAGGAATTTCACAATCAGTCTTTTGAGGATGCCAAATTGTACAAAGAAAAGGCAAAGAAAAGACATGATGAGAAATTAGTGCGCATACAACTGGAACCAGGGCAGAAGGTACTGTTAAACAAATCAAGGGTGAAATTCTTCCCATGGAAGCCAAAATCACGGTGGTCGGATCCATTTGTGATCACCAACCAGACAGAGCCATTGAGATATATGATCCCGACTCCAACAAAACATTCAAGGTTAAAAACAAGCGTGTCAAGCATTATTGGGGAGAACCGTTGGAGCGACAAAAAGAAAGTGTCACACTTTCAGATTCAGCATAACGTTCGAGCAATCACGTCTAGCTGACGACTCTTAAACTTAGCGCTCGCAGGGAGGCAACCCATGCAATTTGTGTATAAATTGTGATTTGGTATGATTTAATTTTGTGTGTTTAGTTTTTGCAGATTAAGACATTTCAAGATGGAAGAAGCTCTCGCAAGTCTTCGCAAGCAATTTCCTTCTCTCCCTCAAAATTATCTGATAAAAGTTTTCAAAGCTCGCTTGGAACGAATGAGACTACTGATGACCAAAGGTATTCCTACTGATATTTGTTGGGTAATCGAAGCACGAGTGCGTTTAGCAGGTGAGTATTCTGAGACTTGTAGTTCTTACTTACCTGGTTTTGGAAGAAGCACCTATGCAAAGAAACGTAGAGCTAAGAAAATGGGTGTTTGTTTCAAATGTGCTCGTTGGAATTGCAATACTCGTTGTTGTTCTTTAGGAAAGATGTCTGATAATCGTGAAGATAAAATTAAATTCATTAGGGATGGCTTGAGTAAGGAGTCTGTAGATGATATATCTTCGACTCTTGAGACGCATCCCAGTGGATATGTTCATATAGCCATTCACAAATTACACACACAATTCCAAAAAGAAAGACAACAGTTAAGTCTTGGGAATCTGACTCAAAAAGACCCTGTTTGCCAATTTATAAGAAAATTGGATGGGAAGCTTGTTCCTGACGCATAGATGTCAATCAAGCCGCTACTTTTCTTGTACATATTATATCTCTTTGTCTTTTTCTTAATAATTATGATTTATTTTATTGTTTTCTTTTATTCTCTCCGACAAGATCCAGACTTTTTTTTACTATTATGATTTATTGTACTGTTTAACTAATAATTGTCATTTTGCAGGTACTAGTGCTATTATTTTACTCACCCTTTTTAGGTTCTATAAATTCAACTCATCATTGCACTTTTGAAGACATTCAGAGTAAAAAAAAAATGGAAGCCACTTCAAGAAGACGAGTTGAAAACATCTGTGTGTTTTGTGGTACTAGTGTTGGTACTAATCCACAATACATAGAGGCAGCACAAGAATTTGGTTGAGTCATGGCTGAAAAGAATATGCACTTAATATATGGCGGAGGCAATCTTGGACTTATGGAGACCATTTCAAAGGTTGTACATGAAGGAGGCAGTCATGTTTTGGGAATCATCCCAAAACCATTGGCAGAAGCAAATCTTATTGAATCATCAAACAGAGAGGAACTGATCGTGCCAGGTATGTCTGAACGACTGGTAGAAATGATTAACCGTGCTGATGCTTTTATTGCTTTGCCAGGTGGCTTGGGTACATTGGAGGAAATTTTTATAGTACTATCTTGGGCGAACCTGAACATACACCAGAAACCAATTGGGATGTTTAACGTTGATGGATTTTATGATTTTCTTTGTGTGTTTCTTGATGATGCCCGGAGAAATGGGTTCGTGTCAAAACCTATGAAAGAACTCTTTTTTACTGCCAGAACTGCTCCGGATCTAATATACCAACTCATGGCCTTTGAACCACAAATTGATCCTATCCTGTCAAAGATAAATTGGTCCGAGGACGATCGTGGTAAGAGGCGTCGAATAAATCTGGATCTTAACCTTTAATTTTCCAGTAGAATTTCAGTTAATCAGGTATTATCTTCTAAACTCTTCTTCTACTGTTTAAGACATTGGGGACAATGTCTCATTTAGGTTTGGGGGTGGGGAATAGTTAATAGTATCTTATTTATAGTTTGTGTGTTATTTTTAGTCCAAAATTTTTCGAAAAATACAAAAAAATCAAAAAAAAATCAAAAAAAAAAAATTAAAAAAACAAAGGCATGTTTAAAGCTAGGTGATGGTTTGGTGTCTTCCTTCATTCACTACCTCTCTATAAGGAAAAGCTGTGAAGGCACCTAGATAATCATGCACCTGTAGCTTGTTGTGATAGACTAGTTTGGAGGACTCGTTGTTTATTCCTGACACCAAGCGATAAGAGCCTAAGAGGCTTGGGTACTTAAGTGAGTCTCGCTCCACCCTCCCTCTGGGGAATCTACAACGGGAATTCCATTAGATAGTTAGTCACACACCATGACCAGTAGAAGTTATTTCTTTATGTTTATGGTTTTTATGTTGACTAAAAATGTGAAATTGGTAAGAAATAGCTGTGTAAGGAATTTCCACTCCTGAGACGTATTTCAAACCCATTTTTCGAAACAAGTTAATTTTTGTTTATTTCCTTTTGAATTATTTAATTTGTAAATTCTCCATAAAACTGACTAAAATGGATCTTCATATACTTAGTTGGCAGATATTATCAACATACATGGTAACATACAGACATGAGCTAAAATTGAAAAAGATTGTAATATTCAGTACTATAGTTTAATTGGAGAAGCATCTCAAAAAAAGTGATGGAATAAAAAAAAATTACATCTGAGATCCGAGTTATTAAGTCTGTAAAGGTGTTTTAACACCTAATGCCCTAAAACCATCTGGTTTGGGAGTCATTGACCCAAAGCTCGCTACATGGATCAAAAATGATGAAAAATAAAAATATATATATATCTGAAGTCTGAGTAATTAAGTCTGTAGGGGTATCTTAACACCTGGTGCCCTAAAGCCAACTGGTTTGGGAGCCATCGACCTAAAGCTCACTACATAGATGGAAGATATTGTATATAAATAAAAAATAGAGAAAAAAATCAAAGAAAAAATTCAGAAAAATCAGAAAATTTATTCCATTACTACAAAAAGATGTGAAATCTGATAAAACTTTAGGACAAAAATATTACTCTCTTATCAACTATACTTATGACTATTGTGGGCAAAAATGAGTTGATTAATATTTTGTTGACTGTGTATATGGAGAATGATAAAAATAATCGGAGAATTTACTTATTCAGTAATTTAAAATGAAACAAAACAACTAATAAGTTGAAGTAGAAGTTTCACCTAAATTAGTCAATATCTTCTTTATTCTCTTGTCTTTTTGCTTTTGTGTGCATTAGTTTTTACTTTCTTTTTACTTTTATAAAATGTTTGTGGGTATCATTGCTGTAAACTCTCACGAGACTATAACTCGTCCACTAGGGACACCTAGGGGTTTAAAGGCTTGTTGCATATGCTAAATGCAATCGTGATCCCTACGAAAGTGGCTTAGTTAAAATTTTATTATATTATTTTATTTTGCTTGAGGACTAGCAAAATGTTAGGTTTGGGGGTGTGATGAGTGATAAATATATCACTATTTACCACTTATTTAACTTAATATTTTGTATAGTTTCTTGAGTTTTGTGAACGTTTTGATGTATTTTGTGTTATTTTGCAGATAAATAAAGTTTGGAAAGCATTGGAGACAAATTGGGGCTAAAACAGACAAAAAAACAAATAAAGGGCAAAATAGTCATTTTCGGCGTCGCGACGCCCAGCTGTGCAGACTTGCTAATGTGCATGCCACGTGTCAAAAAATCAACGAGCCAAAATTTTCAGCCGTCGAGCCACGTGTCGTCAATTAAACGAGCCACGTGTCAAAAATTCAACGAGCGGAAATTTTTCAGCCGCCTTGCCACGTGTCCGGACGAGATTGTGCCAAGCAAAAAGGGGCTGGCGTCGCGACGCCAGAGGGTTTTCTGCACCTATAAATAGAGTTCAAATTTCTTAGTTTCAATGTACCAAAATCCTCTGAAATACTTATATAAAAGAGAGTTCTTCTTATTTTCATCTTATATTCAGTTTTATTTACGCTTTGTAGTAGTAATTCTATCCATCCATGAGGGGGTAACTTCTCTATGCTGAGGTAATAAGGTAATTCTTTTACTTTTACTTTTTAGATTAATCTCCCTTAAAATATAATATATAAACTATTTAAAATCTGAATTAATAAAGGATACCGCCATTTCTGGACGGTTGGTTATTCAATTTAATCTGGTTAACCTGACTTAATGAGGATACCGCCATACTGGACGGTTGGTTTAAGTTTATATTTCTGTTCCGCCTTATGGCTGGTATATTTGAATTTGACTTAATCAGGATACCACCATTCCGGACGGTTGGTTTAAAATATCACAAGATTATATATTATTTTATGGGAGATATCTAAATAGTAAATAGTAGAAGTTATTTCCTTTTACCTTAGCATTTCATTTCTTTTTATTGCAATTCATTATTCTACAATTACTTTTCAGCAATTTCATTTTATGTCTTTTAAGTTTTTATCAGCTTTAGCTATGTATTGTAACTAAGTTAAATATCTAGGATTGTGATAAAATCTAATATCACTGGTTTTAAAAAGGGTTATATTATAGTTTGGGTAATTAAAGAATTATTTGTTGAGTCATAATCTTAAAGCCTTTTTATTAACTGGCCATTAATAAAATTGATTAGTTAAACTTAAAATGAACTAGACATATGGACTTTACATATAAAGACCTTATACTCAACAACCCATGATCTTCTTTAAGGATAGATAAACCTTTAATAGATTTCCTTACAGGATAGGAATATACCTGTTGGGCGGGGGTAATCATAATTAGAATTCAAACTTAATGAATCTAGGTAATTTGGTTGACATAGACATATAATTCAATTGAATTAAACTAGGTATTTGTAAATGACCATCGAAAGAGGCTTTTACATAATTTAATATTCCAGATTAATAAATCAATATTTACCCAACTATGATTTAACTACTTCATCTTTTAATTAATATTGGAAGAATTCACAACCCTATATAGTTTTAATTCTCATTAATCTACTCTCAATTTCTTTTACTTGTTTTAAATTTAGAATCATCATTATCTTTTCAAACAACTTGGTAGATATTAGTAATCACTTGACCTCATAAAATTAATAGAATAGATATTAAGTCCTCGTGGGATCGATATTTTTTATACTACTTGAACGATATGTGCGCTTGCGTTATACGTGTGTGATTACGCCGGTCAGCTAGCACACAAATTAATTAGAGTCATAATTAAGATTAAATATGTAAGTCATTATTTAATTAAGATTCCTAATTTGATTAAGTATCCTAATTTATTTTGAAAATAATATTTAAGAGACCAAATTTGATTTAGAGAGATTTTGGATTGTCCTTATTATATTAGAATACAATTAAAATAAATCCCGCAAGTTGCTAATATATATACAAAAATTATTGTTGCATGTTGATAACATATAGATACGTGTGTGTGCTTGATTTATGATTTGATCTATCTCTTAGGATAGTTCCGATTTTGTTCATAAAGACTTCAACATCTTAAAAAAGAAAATAGATTTTTGTATTCTCAAAAGTGTGAGCAATTTATTCGTAGAGGGGTGCTAGTGTTTCAACTAGAGGTGCAACGCTTGGTGCACTATTGTAAGGGAAAAATCAATGAAAATATTCAAAAGGCTCTAGAAAATTAATAAACATATCAAAGTATATTTTATTATTAGTAAATATTATTTATATTGATAAATAAAATTTATTGCATGCATGTTAAAATCAATAGAGATTAATTTAATAGTATATTTATTTACATCGACAACGACAACGACATAACCACGATTCTTAAAGTGGTTTTGGAAGAAAATTTTAAATCTCAATCACATGAATGTTTACGCGCTAACCCCATAACCTTATAGAGATAATGTAATTGTTTTAGTAACTTTTGTTCAAGCCAAAAGTAGCCAAAATCTTGAAAACTATACCATTCAACCTTATTGTTAACGTTTCCATCATGGAATTTATATATTTTAAACAAATCTATATGTGTATATACACAATGCTAGTATGCTTAAATGATTAAATTGTATATCAAAGTGTTACTTGTAATGAGGGAAAGTCCATTAGCCCATACTTTCATTTATATTAATCTATTTAATCTACGTGGGATTTGAGATTTTGAAATTCTATCAAGCTTCGCAAAAGATATCCACAGTGGCTCATTATACTCAGTTAAGTGACTTCATGGATCCCTTCTTCGAGTAATAACCTTTTCCCGGATCTCCTTGTCTACAACAACGATCACAAAGCCTCACCTATACAAGTCTCATACTCGGCATGATGCATTCGATCTCATACTCAGTGTGGAACCTGTCTCTGATATTAACTGTAACAAACCCACAAATAGAACTCATCTTAAAAAAATCGACTTAAAAGGAGCGAAAGCCCATGAATTATATTTTCATTTATATTATTTTATTTTACTCATGTAGAATTTCCACACCAATGCAGAAGTGAATAATATAGAGCAAGAAATAAATCAGCAGCTTGAAATGATTGTTAATAGTTGAACTTAAATTTTTTTTGTTTAAGTATGATTTGGTGCTTTCCTTCTTTCAACAGCGGCAAGCAACAAAAAAGTGGAGGTATTTAAGTTTTACTAAGAACATAAATGTCCACGCCGCAAACAACTCATCTCCCTTATAGATTGCAGCACAAAAAGTGTTTTCTATTACCCACAGAAACCAATTAATGAAGTTCCTAAAGAGAAACACCCACCATAAGGATTTGTATACAGTCACTAACATAACTCAAGCCACTCCATGGACTCTGTGACCCCAAACATTCAGTTCAATATAATTTCCTTGAATGGCAACCAAAGATTGTTCAACTTTAAATCACTACAATCCCATTATTTTACACTTTACACATTAGTCAAGTAATTCAAATTGAAATTAGGGGATTAAGAATCAACAGGGGGGTGGTGGCGCAGTTGGCTAGCGTGTATATCACATAGCTTTTGAGGTCCAGAGTTCCAGCCTCCCTCACTCCAATCATTTTTTATTTTTCTATATATAGTCAAACTCAAGTAAGATTTATGTGGATCGTAAGGGTAGATAAAATATTTAGCTGAATGTGAATTTAACTTCTATATATATATATATACGGTTAGACATAGATAAGATTCATGTGGATTTTATGTGTACTGTAATGGTAGATAAAGAAACAAAAATCTTCTATTTTTTAACTGAATATGAATTTTATGTGAATGGTAAGGTGTTTGACGGAAATATATATAACAGCAATCTTCCATATTGTGCTGGCTAGCTGCTGCCACGTGGTCACTTGCCTACCTCAATTTTTGAAAGTTCCTTGAGGTACTTGAAATGATAAGCACTCAAACTTCAGAAACAAGTTTTATGAGATTGTGCTAGTTGCTACCATGTGGTCACTTACCTGCCTCAATTTCTGGTAGTTCTTTTAGGCCCTCGAAATGAGAGCATTCATACTTCAGAAACAAGTTTTCATGTCTGATAGTAGATCTAAATTCCCATTCCAAGAAAGATACCATCACCAACTTTCTCACTGCATGTTCAAAACTTCAAAATCATGTGATCTCATTTAGTTTAGGGTGTTTTTACGTATTCATAAACTAAATCAATCCTAATCGAAATCAAAATAAATTATTTATTTAACCACATGAAATATAATCAAAATCAATTAATATTTTTATTGATGTGTTATTTTATCTAATAATATAAATGAATTAATAATAAATTACCAAATGTCTTCACTTAAAATTGCATATTAATTATTTATTAGCTATTAATTTATTAATTAATTAATTTTTTTTATTATTAGTCCCCAAGGAGTGTGGTTTGGTGGCAAAAAGCCTAAGACATGTTCTAAGTTCGAGTTCAAATGGTGCATTTTTTGTAAGAGCTTGGGGCATCCAGGGTTTTACTTGCTCCGCTTAAGCCGAGGTCGGGAGGTTTGGCGGCGGGATTTCCAAAAAAATTATTATTTTTTATTAATTATTGATGTATTAATAATTAATATTAATTTATTATTTAATTAGTAATAAATTATTATTTTTTATTATTAACATTAATATTAATATCATTAAATTAATAATATATTATTTAAATAAAAGGAATAATTTTGGAATTTACAAAATACATTAGTTAAAAAATAGAGTTCAAGGAATTATAGTTGCGAATGTGAATCCCATTTCTTATTGGAAATTTAGCAAAACTAGCAAAAAAAAAATTTGTCATTTGTCAAAATGAGCCACAACATTTGGGTTTTTCCAAAATGATAATTTTCTCCAAAGTACACTTCAGAGAATCCAAATTTCGAAGTTTACACCGAATTTCTTTTTTAAAAAAAAAAAAATTTCTTCGGGAATCTGAAGTTTTTAAAAAATATATAAGACCGAGGTCTCCGAAGTGAACGTAATACGATAAAAAATATCTGAATTATCCATCAAGACTTAGGATATCTGAACTTATCTCCGAAGCTACATACGATTTTCGAAGTTTTCTCCGAACCTGTCTCCGATGTATGGTTGATGTTATTCCTTATTACTGCCCAAACAATGAGGCGTTCGCTCAATACCGAATGTATGATATACATAGCCTATTGTTGGGCCATATGCAGTAGATATAGAAGATATTACTGGATATGGACATATCGATCTATTGCGCGAGATGGGATGAGGCAACCTTTATACTTTAGATGCCCCAGTGTATACTTGATTATGTCGGATGATCATCAGTAACATCGATTCAGAAACGATTCTGAAACAACATTTTCAGTTTTCTACTTGGTTGTTCGGGAGGGGGTTGAATATTACATCTTACTTGATATGTGAGGTATTGAGGTGTCCGGTTGTGGAGGGTATGTAGTTTGAGCCACATGATAGCCGACGGCACAAAACATGACTTGATCAGAGAGTTGTCATGGGTAGGGTACCGAGACCGAAACTTACGGATAGTGAGCGTACATCGTTTTATGATGGCCGATTGCACGCTTTGAGGTGAAGGCACATCAAACTAGGTATTCGGCCTATGGAGGATATCATTCAGTTGATCATCGCGCCGCGTATCAGTCACCCGGATGAGGTCAATACTTTAGACATCGTATTGCTAGACTGCATACTACAGGTCATATTTTATATTGTACATATTAATTCATTTTTATATTTTAAAAATGTATTTTTCTTTGCAAGACCGTAGGGTGGGCATAGAAGCCTTTATTATAAGACATTGGTTTCAGGTTCATGTCTATAATAAGACGGACATTCCTCATGGCATGGTCATCATCTGGCTCATGCAATATTTCCAACTGAATTTGGATGACGATGTGGTCTCCTTTGACCATCCGACTATCATTAACCAGAGATTCCTGCGATGGAGGAGCCTCTATTGTACAGAAGTAATCGATGTTTTCATGACAAGTATCAAAAAATGATATATATTTTTTCATGATAAAAATTGATAGTGATTCAAGTATTTAATTCTTTTTATTTATCTGTTTGATTAATCACCATGCTACGCAGAACCAGCCGTCACAAGTTGATCATGTTGCTGGTGATCCTCCAGTAGGCTCCGATGGCGCTGGCCATCCTCCAGTAGGCTCCGATGGCGCTGGCTCATCTCACGCTTCTCATTCTCCAGGTGATCCATTATTCACTTTGTTATATGACCGCGTGATTGCGATAGATGAGGGTCAGACGAGGATCGAGGAGCGACAAAAGAGAATCGAGCGGTCAATAGATGAGGCGTTGAAGCTTTTGAGAAGGATGTCAACTCAGAGAGATATTAGGCTTGATTAGGGGTGGCAATTTGGGTCAGGATTCGTTTATTCGTTCGACTCGATTCGCTTTAAAGCGAATACGGGTTGGAAAAATGGATTCGTTTAATAAATGGGTCAATTCGATTCGATTCGTTTATAAACGAATCGAATACGAATTTAAGCTCATTGATTCGTTTATTCGTTTAGGATTCGTTTTATTATTTTTATTTACTAGTTCTTGTTAATTTTCAATTAAGATTCGAGAAATTATAGCTAATTATCATAGAAAAAGTAATATTTTCGATATTTGGTGAGATATTTTTAATAAATATATTAATTACATATTTCATATGTATATATTTATGAAGAATTAATGTAAATCAAGTGGTAAATTATTTTATTAAAATCATATCATTGAATAAACGAATATTCGTATTCGATTCGTTTATTAAACGAATCGAATACGAATCCTGATATTAGGATTCGTTTAATAAACGAATCGAATACGAATCCGTCATATTTTGATTCGATTCGTTTAGGATTCGATACAAATTCGATTCGTTGATTCGTTTTGACACCCCTAGGCTTGATGATGTATTGACTGATATTGATTTTGATGATATGTAGTTTTTTTCATATATTATTTTCATTTTGATATATATATTTAACTGTTTTAATATATAGTTAATTGTTTTATTTATATATATATATATATATAACAAAAAAATGAATTTAGCAAAATTAGTCCAAAAAATAAATCATAAATAAATAAAATTTATTTTATTAATATATATATATAAACTAGCCAAACGAACTTCGGAGATCTGAAATAATAACTTTGGATCTCCAAAGAATTTCGGATATCCGAATCATAACTTCGGATCTACGAAGTTTTAAAAAAAAAATTGGTGTAGACTTCCGAGAAAATGATCATTTTAGCAAATCTCAAATGTCGTGGCGCATTTTGATAAATTACAAAGATTTTTTTGACTAGTTTTGTTCTTATTCCTAATTTTGATGGGTCCCATCAATTTAATTCTCCTTAGTAATGTTATTTAAACAAATGAACACCAACAATCTCTCTCATGGCACAATCCATGAAATAAACCCACCTCCATTACCGTATCCAAAGACCAGGTTGAGTGATTAACTATCAACATCTTCAGAAACGTAAACAATACTGCATTACCAGCTCCTCTTTGCTTTTCCTTTAAATTTTATTATTCTTTTGCAATTTTGTTACAGGATGAAATAAGACCACCCAACAAATTAATCAACACCTGGAACATAGCTCCTCTTATCTTTCAATATTCGTAGCATGCCATCTAGGGGTGGCAAAACGAATCAACGAATCGAATTCGTGACGAATTCTAAACGAATCGAATTGTAATGCACTAAATTCGAATTCGATTCGTTTATTAAACGAATCCTGATATTAGGATTCGGATTCGATTCGTTTAATAAACGAATATTCGTATTCGATTCGTTTATTCGTTTACATAAATCAAACGAATCGAATCGAATTTATTATTCGTTTACTATTCGCATCTGATTCGTTTACTATTCGCATCTGATTCGTTTATTATTCGCATCCGATTCGTTTATATCAAATTAAACGAATTGAATTTTGTATTCGTCTAATAATCGAATATTCGTATTCGATTCGTTTAATCAAAATAAAATACAAAATCTAAGCATCCATTCCATACCATATTAAATAACATATTCATTGTTATAGTTTTAAAATCCTTACAACAAACTCCAAATTTTAAATTACAAATCAATTGCATAATAACACTTAAAATCTTCGAAACACATTCTTTTTCATTATCATCCGGGATGAAAATCCTGCAAATAAAATAAATTATATTATTGAGTTATTTTTAAAAAAAATATATATATAATTTTGAAAATGAGTTAAGAAAATGAATTTTACCGTCAAAATTTCACATAATCACCGGGACTAGTTTATTATCTGTAGCCCCACTCATTGTCATAACAGGAGACAAACTTCATAATTTCTTGCTCAAAGCGATACCAGCCTTGGCATCAAAGATACTTGATCTGCAAAATTGAACAGAGAGCAAATTAAGGCTTTTGATCATCTTCTACAAAGACGATGGAAAAAGGGCTAAAGATAAGCTTGTGCATATTTATTGTTGAAATGCAATGCCCATGGAAAAGAGAGGACAATGAATTAGATTCAAGATTACCAACACAGAGAAGCATATTCGACCATAACTGATAATTTAGAACACCTAAAATTTATAAAAAAATCTACATTATCCCAAACAATAAATAAATTTTAGGCAAAACTCTGTAGCATATGGAAACTACAAATTCGCCTTACTTGATGGCAGCTTTAATTTCATCATAAGAAGCATCCTTCTCCAGTCTAACTGTGAGATCAACCACTGAGACATCGACAGTGGGTACACGGAAAGCCATACCAGTCAGTTTTCCATTCAAAGCAGGCAAAACCTTTCCGACAGCCTGAAAAATTACAAACGGATTTAAAATATAAAATTTGATTAAGACCTTAGCAGCTCCAGTACTGCTAGGAATGATGTTGAATGAAGCAGACCTGCCACTTCTCCAGTCCTTTGATGATGGCCCATCAACAGTTTTCTGGGTGGCTAAATAAACGTAACAAAAATGCAAAATAAGTATACCTTACAGAACATCGTTTAACTAATCAAGAGAGCAAAGTAATTTTAATCTACATTACCAGTGATGGAGTGAACAGAGGTAAACGATGGCTGCTAAGATTCTGAGAGAGATTGAAGCCGCCGACATGACTAATGAGAGTGAGCTGTGAGGTGAGTTAGGTTTAGAACTTTAGATTTTAGGTTTAGGTTTTAGTTTTGAGTTTATATATTTCAGTTAAACATACGAAATTATTAAATTACCCTTAGTGTTTAACAAATAAAATAAATAAAATTAGGGTAAATTTGTAATATAATTAAACGGATACTAAACGAATTGGGTTCGAATTCGATTCGTTTATGATTCGTTTAAATAAACGAATTCTAAACGAATAACGAATTGAAGAGCCAAATTCGGATTCGATTCGTTTATTAAACGAATCGAATCGATTGACCCATTTATTAAACGAATCCAATTTTCCAAACCCTATTCGTTTTAAAAAAGCGAATCGAATCGAACGAATAAACGAATCCTGACCCAAATTGCCACCCCTAATGCCATCATAGCTGAATAAGTATTGATGACAACCTGAAGCAATCCAAACAATTGTGAAAAAGCAATTCAAAATCTGAACTTTGCTGGAAAACTTTTGATTCCCAGACCAACAATTGTGTATAGGTGGAAGAAAATAAAGTAAATAATTTCTGCTGATTAATCAGACTTTAATCAACATTTTCTAAGTGACACATACTTTCTTCTACAGATGAGAAATCAACATCGGTCTCTTGTTTTCTTTCTACTTGTCTAAAGTTCTAGTTGTAATCCATTCTTTGTCCGCAAGAAGAATTTTGCAAACCCATTTCGGTTCTTCTCAGGATTGACGTGATTTGATGACATGGCAGATGATGTAGATGAAGACAAAGATGGGGGTGTGCTCCCCTCATTCTTACTTATTGAAGGATTATTGCTCTCGGCAGCTATACTTGGAGCAATCAAGTCTTTTTTGGGCGAAAATGTTTCATTAGAATGAAACTTCCATGATTCCCCGCCAGTTCTGGAAATCGGTAATGCTGCCAGAGAGAACTCTGGTATGCTTGCAGTGTCAATCAGAAAGTCTTCCAATGTTGCCAGTGAGTGCAGTTGCTTCCCTAAAGATGCTATTGTCTTCTGGCACTCGGCAAGTTTCCCTGAGGCCACTTCCAGGTCCTCCTGCAATAGGCAAATCATAAGATCATGCATTTAGAATCCACTCACTAAAATATGCATCAATGAATTAGTTAGATAAGTCCCTGATGACTTACCTGTTTCATCTTTACTTCAGCATTTGACTTGGCAATTTGTTGAAGCTCAACTTCTTGTTTTGTTCTCCACAGCTCTTCCTCCAATTTCTGACACTTAAATGTAACTTGAGCTGACAAAGCCCTCTCCTTTTTAACCTCTTCTTTTAGTGAGCTGATATTTGCAGACATTGTTTCAGATTCCATTTCCACGCTATTGAGTTCAGATTCAACAAGCTGCTTTGATTCATTTGCTAAATTCAGCTCCCTTTGGAGCTCCTCCAACCTCATTGTAGCCTCCCTGAGCTGAAGATCTGATGCCTCAATAGAGTCTTGACTTTTGGTTAGAGCTATCTCCAGTTCAGCTTTCTCTGCTTCCATCTTTGCTATTTTTCCTTCCAGCTCAACTTTATCTGCTTCCATCTTTTCTAGTGTTTCTTCCAGATCAGCTTTCTCTGCAACCATCTTTTCTAGTTTTTCTTCCAGTTCAGTTTTCTCTGCATCCATTTTTCCTAGTTTTTCTTCCAGTTCAGATGTCCAATGAATCATGGCTTCAAGTTCAGCTCTTAATGAACTTTCTGCATGTGAGGATTGCTTGGTAATATCCTCTGATTCAATCTGACTTCCACTTCCATTATTGGGAATTGAGGCAAGCCGCTCCATCTCAAGAAAATCATCCATTAGATCAAGTTCAGTAGAAGAGGCTGGGAGATTTCTATTAACAGCATTTTCACTTTTGAACTGATCAAGCTCAGAAATTAGAGCTGACGCCCACGAGTCAGAGCAACTTGGCACAGACTTGTTTGGTTCTGAGCCACCCATCTTGCGGAAATCAATCTCCACAATGTTAAGCCGCTCCCCACTATCTGATTGACTATCGAGTAGAGATTCAGCACTTATTGAGGCAGCAGCAGATTTATGATCCGAAGCTCTACAAGCCATTGCTTTTAACCTCCGACATTCAGCCTCAAGCTTAGCCACCTTCTTTATGCTCTCTAACTGTTGCTTGCTGGCTGTTTCAGCCGCTTGGGTACTCAAATCCCTCTCAATCTCCCTGATTTCTAACTCCTCAGACTGAAACAGGAGCTCCATCTTGAGGGCTGAGTTCTCTTTCTCCAAAAATTCAAGCTTCCGGCAAAGATCAGGGTCCATGCGAACTGGAGGTTCAGATTTACCAGTCTCTGTTTTGCTCTGGAGCTCAAGAAGTTGCCTCTCAAGTTCAAGCTTCATGGATTCCCACTGCCGGGTTTTGTTCTCTACAGCTTCACGAATCTTCTGGTCCTGCTCCTCTCTAGCTAGTCTCAACTGCCTAACACATTCCTTCAGGGCCCCATCAAGATGGCTCACCTTGTCTTCCAGTGTTGAGTTCTGCTGTGCAGAACCCTCAAGTTTATTCTTTAGGAGCACCACTTCGTTTTCAGCCTTTTCCCAGCCTAAAATTTTAATTAAAATTTATGTGATAAGGTGGCAAAGTAATATGATTAAAGAATCTTTAAAACACAACATTTACAATAGCTGGTTGAGAAAATTTATGACGCAAACTTTGCATTCTGCTTCAGCAAGTTACTACACAATACCTGCAATAGCTTCTTCAGCAACTTTGGCATGCTGCTTCACCAAGTCCTCTTTAGCACTAACATTCACCAGAGCAGCAGATAATTTTTCGGTCAGAGCCCTAATGCTATCATTAGTACCTTCTCCGTTAGCTTGAGCTTTTGAGGTGACTTCAGGTGATTGGCCATTGTCACTAGGAGATGCCTTTAGAGCTTCCTGCTTCAACAATTAGAAATAGTCAAACTCATAACAAAGTTTTGCATTTTTTTCATGAAATTTTAATACATCCTCGGTCATACAAGTGTTCTTCTTTTTTATGCCTTCTTTATCTGGTTAGACTAATTATATCTTCCTTTAAGGAATCACCACCTGTATGATATATTCTTCTCTTAAAAAGACCAACAAAAGCAGTCATCATTTTACGGCCATAAACAACTGTCTTTATCTCAGAACACCAACATGAATGGATTGATGGGACAATAAGCACTTAAAGTTATTTGTAAAGACAAACCAAACACAATATAAAAAGTGGAATCAAACAGGAAATGTGACTCATAACATATAATTATACCCCCCAGAAACATAGTTCTAGAGATCCAAACAAAATCATGCCAGCAACTCAAAACAACAATTGCATAAATACATATCCAGTTCATGACATAACGCAAAAGAATTGAAAAGATTAGGATGACCAAGCAACTAACAAGCATGCAAGTCAAAGTATTTTAATTCCCAAATAGAAAAATAGGATAGACGGGAAGCCAATGTAGAAGAATATAGAAAAATATTAAAGCATTTGAAATTCATCAGTAAATCAAGACTAAAGTTCAGGGACACAACGGCAGCTTAGTTATTAGATAAGCAAGAATTGAGTAAATACATGATAATTTAGTTATATGTTTAGAGACCAAGTATGAGTTACCCACCTGATCATCGGAGTATCTCTCGGAATGTGAAGATATTGATCCCGAACTATCAGTTTCTCCAGGGCTTCTCTCAGAGGGCCTCCTCTTCCATAACCATTTTCGCTTTTCCATTGCAAGGTCCAATTTTCCAACAAAAACAACAAGCACATCACAGATTGTTCATCACTTCATCTGCAAACCAGTATTCACAAAAATCATATTGTCACCAAGAAACAATCATAAACCCATTTTAAGTTTCAATAAGAACCAAAGAAGAAATCATAAGAAGGATTTGATAATGCATTACTAGAGCTCCACTCTTATAAAGCAGACATGCAGAACCTCATCCACAATCTCAATCATTAAACAAAAAAGATGACTTGGCTTATCATTTTCTCTGCTTTGCTTCAAATTTAAACCTTTAACTAAACAAACTCACCAACAAAAGATAACAATTTTAACTATACAACAAATATAGCATAAAAAGAAACAAAAGGGGAAAAACCTGACCAACACCACAAATAATTGAAGCAAAATAAAGAATTTGAAGCTCCAAAAACGCAACAGACAATATAAAAATGTACCTGAAACACCATTACTTTTGTAAAATCAGTAGCTGCTCATTACTCCCATCACAAAATGGAAACTACCCATAAATAAAAACACTCAAATCTTCAAAAAAATAAAACCCTCATAGAGAAAATTTGATAAAATCAAAATCTATGAAACAGTAACAAATAAACAGAGAAAGATCCCAGATACAAGTGACCCATCAAAACTATAAAGCTCAAAACTTTCCCTTACTTTCTCCATACTCGATACATAAAATTAATAAAATAACACACTATATTAAGAACCCAATAATAATTTAAAATAAAGAAACAAAATAGAACATACAAGACCCATATCATATTACCTTTGACTGGAGTGGAGACCAAAACAAGGCCAGAGTTCAGATGGGAACCAGAAATAAATGAAGCCAGACTATATGTTTTCAGATTTGAGATTACAAAAAAAAATGTTTTTTCAAAAATTACATATCTGCAAAAATCTGTTGAATATCAGAAGACATAATCACATAAAAGCAAAGAAAGATAATGTGGGTTTCTATTTCTTGCAAAAAAATTTTTAAAAAAATTCAAATATTAAAAGTAGAAAAAGCATGTGGGAGTGTGAATGTGAAGCTGTGAGCTTGCAGAGAATGATAACTCAGAAAACAACTTTTCAGCTTTTTGTCGATTTAAAAAATATATTTTTTCTTTATTATTATTAATTTTTTTTTAAAATTTAGTATTTTGAAAATCAAAGCTGCCCTTATTCCCGCCTATATATGAAGATTACTGTGCCACCATTAGTTTTTTAATTAATAAAATATTTGAATTTTTGCATACAAAATTCTCGCTTCTTTTCTACTTGAGTTTTTGAGTTCGTCAGTGGGTTTGTCTCAGCTTTTTGTTTGTTTGTCGGAGCTTGGTTTGGTGGAGGAATCTTATGAGAAGGCGCCACTTAAGGCTCTGTTTGGACGTTGGGATTCATTATTTCGATTTTTGAGTTTTTATAGTTTTTTCACTTGCCTACTGGCAATATTTAAAACAATAATTAATGAGATTATAAAGACATTGCAACTACCATCAATTTATTTTAAGTAATAATTTAGTGAATGGCTTAACTTGGACGTTGTACTATGGGACAATATCGCTAGCCACTTCGAGGAAAATTGTTTTCCCCCTCCTATGTCAAGGTCCTATAGGGATGACAGTGAGTAAGATTTAATGCGAATTTGTATTACTAAATTCGCACCCATATATGTAAATAAATTATCAAATTTGTACCATATTCGTTGCGGATTTTAATTTTCATTACCAAACTCGCACCCGCATATAAAAATAAATTACTAAACTCGCACCGGTATCCAGCGGATTTTTTAAAATATTGAATTCTTTTATGCTCTTAATAATACAATTTTTTTAATTAAACATTGATATTTTTTCATAACATACAAAAAAAATTGACAGTTTATAAATTATGACATATTTATAACATAATGTCAAATTCATATTATCACAATTATATACATGAATCACTAGCTGAATATATTTCATTATGTTAAATTCATATCATCAAAATTATTGAACCATGACTAAAAGTAATTCAAAAATACTAAGAGAGAGCAATTCAAAAATTGTAAGTTGGTGAGTCCTTTTATATGAGGGATTTTTTTACCGTAAAGATATAAAATAAAACAAATTAAGCTTGTAGGTAGCGAATACCTGCAGTGGATATTCGCTGGTTTTGCTTAATTACCAAACTTGCAGAGGGTTTTGTTTAAATTACCAACCTCGCACCAAACCCGCAGCGGGTTTGATTTTAAATTACCAAACCCGCTTAAATATTTACCAAATCCTACCCATTACGGGTGGATTTTTATGGATTTGCGGGTTTGTGGGCGAAATTGTCATCTCTAGTCCCCCTCCCTCTCCGACTCTCTCTCCCCCTCTCAAATTACAATAACATCTGACATGAATCCAACAACTCAAGGAACATTAGATCCTTTGCAATTGCCAACAGGCCCAATCACACGCCAAAGAGCTAAGAAGATCAGAGACGCAATGGCGGGGCTAGCACAGAATGCCATGGTCGAGTGTGACAGACAACTCCGGGGCATATTGGCGTCACATGAGGGCTTCAATGGAGTGGGTCCGAAGCTATTTCACTTGACCCAAGTCATACCAGAGTAACGCACCAGCAATCTTGAAGCCGAGTATATTTTTAACGGATCAAGCCGATTCAAGCCCGACACTAAATATTCGGCCAAGACAAGACTTATTGGACTTTATGACACATCATTATGCCTTTATACATGGAATCCACGAATTTGGAGGACTTTTGGTGCAAGGAAACAACTTTAGACAAATTTGGAAAAGTTTTCCACATTTGTTGACTTTTATGATTTTGTGTTTTTACTTTAGACTTTTTTGGCAAAGTTATTTATTAAGTCTTTGTTTGTTATTGATTAAGTCTTTGTTTCTTTTGACTTTGTGTTTGTTATTAAATGTCTATTAAGGGCATGGCCATTTAATAGCCATTAGTTAGCAACTTAGGGTGTTTTGGTCATTTTGCACCCATTAGGGTTTATTTCATTGTACTATTTAAACTCATTTCATCTTAATGAGAAGCTAATCACCAAATTTCGAAATTCATCTCCATTGAGAGCTTGGCTTTGTCCAAAAATTGCTTAAGGGAGGGATTCCCCTTATTCATGCAATCGACTTATCTAAGGCGTGGCAACCTTAGTGGCGTCTCCGTGCTAGCAGAACACTTCAAGGAATCATCTTAAGGGTTCTCAAAGACAAGTTCTTTGTGGGTCTTCTTTGTGGCCTTGGAAGGGTTTTGTTCCTACAAAATCAAATTCGCGGTTCTTGGGGTTCTGTCCGCTGCGAGGGGTTTGCTTGGCCTAATCCTCCAAGTGAGTTCCGCGTCATTTGGTATCAGAGCTTAGGGTTCCAAGGTCTGATTTTTCTGTCTTTACTTTGTGTTTTTTTGATTTAGTCTTTATTTTGTTTGTTGGTCATCAAGATACTTGTTCATCTTGATTCTTAGTTTTTGTTGGATCTTGTTGGTTCTTGCTGTTTCTTGTTTATTTGTGATCAAAATAGCATGAATAACATTCTGCCTTTGAGTGTTTTTGATTGATCATGAGTATTTCTTCATGTTCTAGTTTCGGTCTTTGAGTCAAAATTAGAGCTTTATTTTCTTTACTTAAATAAGTGTTTATTTGTTAATTGTATGTTACTAGGACGTGTTCAACATTGTTATTAAGTTATTTGTGTTAAAAAAAAAAGAATCAGGTCAGATTTGACTATGTGAGATTTATTGACATATCTTGTCTTTCTATTGTTGAATACGTGCAATTAGTGTTGTTTCCCTAGTATTATTCATATCAGCTTTGCAAAAATCAGAATTGACATCATTCATCTTGGCATTTGCGTGAACTTGCTTATTTGCATTCCTGTGATCTTAGTGCAATCTTGTGAGTTTGAGTGAAAAGAAAGAGTGTTTGAGTGCATTGGTGATGAAAGTGAGTGAATGAATGATGAAACAAATTGAATGCATGAAGTTGATAATTGTCGTGAGTTATACATAGTGTACCTTTGCTGATTTGTGTTGTTAATGTTGAAGAATCAAGTGAAGTGAGGTTGAGTGCACCAAATTTGCACTAATTTCGTGTATATCCAAGCAAGTTTTACTTGCTACCTCTTGAAATATTGATATTTGCATTGTATTTCATTTGCTTTGTATACACTTGTGAGTGTGAGAGGCAAAAGAAAGGAGTGAAAAGAGAAAAGTTAAAAAAAAAAGAAAAAAAAAAGAGTAAGTGAGACAAAACAGTAAAGAGTGATTACAAGATTGGCTAAGTGTCACATTGAGTGCTTGCTTGTTTGTTTGCGCATTTCGCTAACTCTTTTTTTTCTTATTCCGTGCTCTTTAGCTTAAGTTTCTTTGATTGAGTCTTCGTGATTACTATTCTTATTCGCATTATTCCACCTACCCTATATACATTATTGGTTCTTGTTGTTTATGCTAGCTTGAAGATTACACATTGTTGTTAACTTTGGGTAAGTCATATTCACATCATATTGAGTGTAAAACGAGTGGAGTGATACATATTGAGTATAAACACGAGTGGAGTGATACATATTTGAGTGTAAACACGTGAGCTTGTGAGATTGTGAGGTTTTGAGGATATCTAATTATTTTCACATATTGTTACTTCTAATCTGTTTGTTGAAGCTTTGAGATGGCAGGTACTAGTTTGACAGTGGATGAGAAACTTGAGGCTTTAGAAAGGAAATTCATGGATATGATGGAAAACATGAATGCTGCTTTTGATAAGTTGTCCAGGGAAGTAGAGAGTAATCGAACAGGCAGTGTTCCCAGACCACCACCTCGACATATACCACCACCTCAGAATGTGGCACCACGACGGGTACCACCAGATGAAGAAGAAGCTGAAAATGAGTTTGATGATTCTGATGATCTTAATGATGTGGAGGAGAGATTTCAGCCAGAGCCTGATAGGAGGCCTAATAGGAGGTTTGATAGGAGGAATGATAGGAGGGATAGGCGGTTTGATGGTAGAGGTGCATTTGATGACAGAAGAGGGGATTATGATAGGAGAGGATACGGTAGACATGGTGATGTTGATGGTGATTTGAGCAGCATCAAGATCAAAATACCAAACTTCCGAGGCAAGAATGATCCAGAAGCATATTTAGAGTGGGAGAAGAAAATAGAATTGATTTTCAATTGTCATCATTACTCAGATGAAAAGAAGATCAATCTAGCAGTCATGGAATTCACAGATTATGCTATGATTTGGTGGGATCAGATTGTCACCAACCGAATGAGGAATTATGAGAGGCCAATTCAGACATGGGAAGAACTTCGAGGTCTCATGAGGAAACGATTTATACCCAGCCATTACTACCGAGAGTTGTATCAGAAACTACAACATTTGTATCAGGGGACCAAGAGTGTAGAGGATTATTATACTGAGATGGAGGTTGCCATGATCAGGGCGAATGTAGTGGAGGATGCAGAGGCTACTATGGCACGGTTTTTAGGGGGCTTGAACAAAGAGATTGCCAACATGGTGGAGTTGCATCATTATGTTGATTTGGAGGATATGCTTCACATGGCTGTCAAGGTAGAAAGGCAACTCAAGAAGAAGTCTACATCCAGATTTGGTACTCAGACTACTTCTACATGGAAGGGGAAATGGGTTCCTAATGATCGACGAGATGGAGGCTTTAACAAGCCAAGGGCTGAACCTGGTGCCAAGGGTAAAGAAGTTGCAGAACCAGGCAAGGCTAGAATGAAACCTGAAGGTACAACACCAAAGACAAAGGACATCAAGTGTTTCAAGTGTTTGGGCATGGGACACTATTCTTCACAGTGCCCTAACAGGCGCACCTTAGTGATTGATAAGAAGAGTGGTGAAGTACATTCTACTGACAGTGAGGTTGAGGTTGATGATGATGAGCCTGAGATTGAGGATACTAGTGACAAAGAGGGAGCTGCATACCCGCTGGATAACTTGTCCTTAGTTGTCAAGCGTGTTTTGAGTGCACAAATTGTTGAGGATGAGAGTGATCAACAGAGGGAGAACATATTTCATACCAGATGCCGTGTGAATGGTAAAGGGTGTAGTATGATCATTGACGGGGGCAGTTGTGCTAATGTCGCAAGTACGGCTTTAGTTGAGAGGTTGGGATTAGATTGCTTGAAGCATCCCAAGCCTTATAAGTTGCAGTGGTTAAATGATTGTGGCGAGATAAAGGTGACAAAGCAGGTGTTATTGAGCTTTACAATTGGGCCATACACGGATGATGTCCTATGTGATGTGATACCGATGCATGCAGGACATATTCTTTTGGGCAGGCCGTGGCAGTTTGATAGGAAAGTTATTCACGATGGGTTCAAGAATAAGTATTCCTTTCAATATAAGGGAAAACCCATTACCTTGTACCCACTCACACCAAAGCAAGTCCACGAGGATCAAGTCAAGTTGCAACTTGAGAGATAGAGAGATTGAGAGTGCAAACACAGCCTTGGGGAAAACACGTGAGGGGAGTGTGACCGAACCTAGTAAGGAAAATAAGGCAAAGGCCGTGAGTGTTTCTAAGGGGAGTGTGAGTGAACTTAAGGGGGAAACAAAAGGGCGAGTGAAAAAGAGCTTTTACATGGGTGAAGGTGAAGCAAGGAAAGCTTTTAAGGCTAGCAAGCTTATGCTTTTGTTGGTCTACAAGGAACACCGTATTTGTATTGCTAACACTGACCCTTTGCTTTCCTGTCCATTTCATCTCTTTTGCAGGAATTCAGTGATGTGCTGACAGAGGACATTCCTAGTGGGCTTCCACCCATTAGAGGTATTGAGCACCAGATAGATTTCTTACCTGGCGCAGTCATTCCCAACAGACCAGCCTACCGAAGCAATCCGGAGGAGACGAAGGAACTTCAGAAGCAAGTGAGGGAGTTGATGGAGAAAGGGTATGTTAGAGAAAGTATGAGTCCCTGTGCGGTACCAGTTCTTCTAGTTCCTAAGAAAGATGGGTCGTGGCGTATGTGCGTTGATTGTCGAGCGATCAACAATATAACGGTAAAGTATCGTCACCCTATTCCTAGACTAGATGACATGTTGGATGAATTGCATGGTTCCAAAGTTTTTAGTAAGATTGATTTAAAGAGTGGATACCATCAAATTCGCATGAGAGAGGAGATGAGTGGAAAACTGCATTTAAGACCAAGTATGGCTTGTATGAATGGTTAGTTATGCCATTTGGTCTTACAAACGCACCTAGCACATTTATGAGATTGATGAATCATGTTATGCGTGCTTTTATAGGTAAGTTTGTTGTAGTTTATTTTGATGACATCTTAGTTTACAGTAAAACATTAGATGAGCATGTTACACATTTGAAGCATGTTCTTGAAGTGTTGAGACAGGAAAAACTGTATGCTAACTTTGGTAAGTGCACTTTTTGTATGGATAGGATTGTTTTCCTTGGTTTTGTTGTAAGTGCAGATGGCATCGAAGTTGATGTAGAGAAGGTGAAGGCGATTCAGGATTGGCCTACACCAACGACAGTGACAGAAGTTAGAAGCTTCCATGGATTAGCAAGCTTCTACCGCAGATTTGTTAAAGACTTCAGTAGTATTGCTGCACCACTGACTGAAGTAGTGAAGAAAACTGTTGGTTTCAAATGGGGACAAGAGCAGGAGCGTGCATTCCAGGATCTTAAAATGAAGTTATGTAGTGCACCAGTTTTGGCGCTACCCAATTTTGAAAAGACATTTGAGATTGAGTGTGATGCATCCGGAATAGGCATTGGAGCTGTTCTTATGCAAGAAAAGCGACCAATAGCTTACTTTAGTGAGAAGCTGAATGGAGCAGTTTTGAGGTACCCCACATATGACAAGGAGTTGTATGCGCTAGTGAGAGCCCTTGAGACTTGGCAGCATTATCTGTGGCCTCGAGAATTTGTGATCCATACTGATCATGAATCATTGAAGCACTTGAAGGGCCAAGGTAAGTTGAACAAACGACACGCAAAGTGGTTGGAGTTCATTGAGACATTTCCATACGTAATTCGCTACAAACAAGGTAAGGAAAACATTGTCGCTGATGCACTATCGCGAAGGTATGCTTTACTTACTTCATTGAGTGCAAGAATGCTTGGGTTTGAATTTATTAAAGAACTTTATGCAAATGATACTGACTTTAGTACCATCTATGCTGCATGTGAAAAGTCTACCTTTAATAAATTCTATCAACATGACAGGTTTCTGTTTAGGGAGAATAGATTATGCATTCCTGTTTGTAGTATGCGTGAGTTGTTAGTTAGAGAAGCGCATGGGGGAGGTTTAATGGGGCACTTTGGCATTTCTAAGACCTTAGGGGTATTGAGTGAACATTTTTATTGGCCTAAAATGCGGAGAGATATTGAGCGTTTGTGTGATAAATGCTTGATTTGTAAAAAGGCTAAATCTAAGGTTATGCCTCATGGGTTGTATACACCGTTGCCTGTACCTAGTGAGCCGTGGGTAGATGTATCAATGGATTTTATATTGGGTTTACCTAGGACTAGGCATGGTAGAGATTCCATCTTTGTAGTGGTTGATAGGTTCAGTAAGATGGCACACTTTATAGCATGTCATAAAACTGATGATGCCACTAACATTGCTGACTTATTCTTTAGAGAAGTGGTACGACTCCATGGAATTCCACGGAGTATAGTTTCAGATCGTGATGTTAAATTCCTTAGTCACTTTTGGAAAGTTTTATGGGGTAAGTTAGGAACAAAACTTTTGTATTCTACTACTTGTCATCCCCAAACTGATGGACAGACTGAAGTGGTTAATAGGACTTTGACTCAGTTATTGCGTACTATTGTCTCTAAGAACTTGAAAACTTGGGAGGATTGTTTGCCTTTTGTTGAATTTGCATATAATCGTAGCATTCATTCTTCCACATCTTATTCACCATTTGAAATTGTTTATGGTTTTCAACCACTAACTCCATTAGATTTGTTACCATTGCCTGTTGATGAGCATGCAGGGTTAGATGGAAAAAAGAAAGCTGATTTGGTGAAACACATACATGAGAAAGCAAGAGAGCACATACAACGAAAGAATGAACAATATGCTTCTCATGCCAATAAGGGAAGAAAACGTGTGGTATTTCAACCTGGAGATTGGGTTTGGGTACACATGCGAAAGGAAAGATTTCCTGAACAGCGTAAATCCAAGCTACAACCGAGAGGGGATGGTCCATTTCAAGTCTTGGAACGGATTAATGACAATGCATACAAGCTGGATTTACAAGGTGAGCATAATGTGTCTGCGACATTTAATGTTTCTGACTTAACTCTTTTTGATGCAGGTACAGATTCGAGGTCGAATCCTTTTCAAGAGGGAGGGAATGACATGAATCCAACAACTCAAGGAACATTAGATCCTTTGCAATTGCCAACAGGCCCAATCACACGCCAAAGAGCTAAGAAGATCAGAGACGCAATGGCGGGGCTAGCGCAGAATGCCATGGTCGAGTGTGACAGACAACTCCGGGGCATATTGGCGTCACATGAGGGCTTCAATGGAGTGGGTCCGAAGCTATTTCACTTGACCCAAGTCATACCAGAGTAACGCACCAGCAATCTTGAAGCCGAGTATATTTTTAACGGATCAAGCCGATTCAAGCCCGACACTAATATTCGGCCAAGACAAGACTTATTGGACTTTATGACACATCATTATGCCTTTATACATGGAATCCACGAATTTGGAGGACTTTTGGTGCAAGGAAACAACTTTAGACAAATTTGGAAAAGTTTTCCACATTTGTTGACTTTTATGATTTTGTGTTTTTACTTTAGACTTTTTTGGCAAAGTTATTTATTAAGTCTTTGTTTGTTATTGATTAAGTCTTTGTTTCTTTTGACTTTGTGTTTGTTATTAAATGTCTATTAAGGGCATGGCCATTTAATAGCCATTAGTTAGCAACTTAGGGTGTTTTGGTCATTTTGCACCCATTAGGGTTTATTTCATTGTACTATTTAAACTCATTTTATCTTAATGAGAAGCAATCACCAAATTTCGAAATTCATCTCCATTGAGAGCTTGGCTTTGTCCAAAAATTGCTTAAGGGAGGGATTCCCCTTATTTCATGCAATCGACTTATCTAAGGCGTGGCAACCTTAGGGGAGGGATTCCCTTTTTTTTTTCTTGTTTTAATTTTTAAATGAAAATAATACCCATACTCCTTTAAATAAATTATTTTATTTTTTAATTTAATTGTTTAATTTAATTTTTTAATTTAATTCTTTTTATTTTTTTTCTCATATTTTTTTCTCTTTTACTTATTTAATAGTCTTTATATATTTATCTTCTTTTATTTGTTTAAAAAAACTTATATATTTTTTTATTTATTGTTATTTATTTTGTGTTTCTTTATTTATTTAAATTTCTTTGGATTATTTATTAATTTATTTAACGCTACTTATGTATAATAGAAAATGTTCTCTTTTATGTTAGCAAAATATATTTTCAGAGAATAGAATATGTAATAATACACAAAAAATAAATACACGTAAAAATATAAAAACACAATTTCTTATTTATGTTGTCAATATGGGCAATAACTATTACTTGACGTTCTTGGTCTGAAACGGGACGAGATCTTAATGATAAGTGATTATTATTAAATAAGTAAAAGAGAGAAAAAATATAAAATATAAAAGAGATAAAAATTAAAAATTAAAAAATAATAATAAAACAATTAAATTAAAATTAAAATAAGGAAATAAAATAATTAAATCAAAAAATTAAATTAAATAATTAAAAAATGTAAAATAAGGAAATAAAATAATTAATTTATTTAAATGAGTTGGGGTATTATTATCATTTAATAAAAAATGGTACTTAAATGTCGTTTTCCCTTTTTAATAAAAAATAAATTTTTTAATTTTTTAATAATGAAAAAAATTAAGAATTTCAATTATTTTGATTGCACCTTAAAATTTTAGTTATAAATGTATGTATTTAGAATTAAAAATTAATTTATATAATTAAAAAATTGTTTTTATTAATTAAATCGGATCCAGGCCGGGTCACACACAAGTACCTCATCGGGTCGGGTTTTACAGATTTTCAAACAACCCTAAATCTCTCTTTTCAAGTGGTCGGGTCGGTATCATTAACTTCATCTCCAACAAGCTCTGTCCTCGGGAGAGCTTCTCTATATCATGAGGTCGCGTCTTTTTACCTGACCCCATATTAAGGGTGTGTAAATTTTCAGGTCAACCAGCGACCCGACCTCACTCGAAATTTATGGGTTAACCCGATCCGAAATTTACGGGTTGGGTCATGAGTTTGATATTAAAAGCCGACACTATAATATTTTTATTATTTTTCTAAAAAAATTAATTTTTTTTACTATTATTTCATTTATTTATTACTTTTGTTGTGTTGAAACTTTATATATATGATAATTTTCGGGACATAAAATAACTAATATTTATATTTCAAAATAATTAATTCATTATTTTTTTTATTTTTTTGGCTGACCCGACCCGACCCAACCCAATCGAGTTTCACCTCTCAAAGTTTGGGTTCGGGTTTCTCGACCAGCGTGACCCAATCTGATCGGGTCTCACAAAATTCAAAAAAACCCGACCCGACCCGACTCGTGAGCACCCTCACCTCATATATTTGTGGATCCTTAGGGATGTTACTATATATTTCTGACTAAGTATAATCTCTATTTTATCCCTCATCGATATCTAATCTTCCTTGGAGTAGTAGTCTTCAAAAAAAAAAAAAAAAAACCACCCTCAACCGCCATCATTATTACATTTCGAATCAAAGAAATTAATAGATTCACAAATTGGTTTGACTATTACAATGATAACAAGAAGTTAATTAAAGTTAAGACGTGTTTAATTTGAAATATATAAGAGGTGGTGGGGGTGTAATTAGTGACCTAGTTTACTATTGTTTTCATATTAATTTGTCACTAATTTCCTTAATACTCTACTTGTATCATAACACAGAAATTGCGCCCATCTTAAACTAATTTTTTAATACAATAAAGATATGAGTGACTTAACATCATCAACTAATAAATAAAATATATGTGTAATTTAATTATCATTTTTTAATATATTAATATTTATCAACATAATAAAATACTATTAGACTAAAGGATGATATGGTAATTTTATCCTTTCGTTGATATAAAATTTCCATAAGCTGTAGACATAGCCAATCAAATGTTTCAACATCAAATTGACAATCTTCAATGATGGGGAGATAATGGCCATGCATTTACAGCTGGTGGATAGGTGAAGGGTCAAGCTTTCATTATTTATTTTCACACACGTTGAAGGTGCCAAACTCGTGAGATGAACGAACGTGCCATGATCTATTCTGACGGTAGGTTCAAAATCAATATGTCAAGAAAACAAATGGATATCATAAGATTCTCCAGAAACTCTTCGATTTCTTCTTGAAATATATGTTTATTCATGTCTTTCATACTCCTTAATAATTTAATTAGATGTGAATAGTCATATTAATTCATATCGAATTCGGTAATGATATTATAAGAGAGGTCATATGAATGATGTTGATGGGGATTTCTACAACTAAGATATTCAAACAGTTCGGCAATGGCAAAGAGGGAACTTCCATTTTTAGAGGATCAGACGTCCAGATGTATTGGTCAGTTCTCGAGCAGTCAGAAAATCCGAGCACTTCTTCCTCGGAACCAGCGCATATTTCATAGACCGACAACATCAGAACCGAAGACGACCACAGCAGATCGGCGACTCGGTTTGATGTTATCTTACCTCCCGGAACAAGTTGATGAGCTCGGATATTATGGAGCAGGGCGAAAGCAATCGAGGTGTTCGGTAAGTTTACTGGCCGACGTCCTATAACCGACGCATGATCAGGATAATCTGGACTTTTCCCTCTGAAATCAACTTTCATATTCGAAATCTAACAGGCTGGCATCATTAATGAAAAGGCGTGATAGTGTACTTTTGCGGCGTGATGCGACGGGAAATCAGAGAGTAGACTTTGCTTTCGGCGATGGCAGATTGGGGAAGAGAGCTTGTCAAATCATCGAAAACCTGCAGACCTGCAGTGCTGGCGTCACAAAGATATGGGAACATTATTGTATATCCGTGAGTATATAAGGAGAGGGTGATCTCATTTGTAAGGGTTGGAAAATCTTTCATTCTATTACTATTTGTAAGAAAATTAAAGAACAACCGACAGCTCGGTTACTATTAGACTTGTCCCTAAACAGGTCGGTAGAGCTCGGTTTGGTAATAAAACAACCCCTCTACTTTGTGCCCGTGGACGTAGGCTGGATTACCTCCGCTGAACCACATTAAACGCTCTTTGTCGATTTTTGTGTTTGCTTTGTCTCTTGCCACATTTATCTTTGGTCTCCTCATAACCAAACAAATTCAAGGTCGAATGAGGATTGTCTCGGGAGGGTTATCTCGAAACTACCCCTAGGACGAAAATCACCCGTCAACAGTTGGCGCCGTCTGTGGGGAACGAACAAAAAGCAACTTGCGTGGTAAGACGATGGAGGAAGATGGGAACCATAGATCGTCGGAGAGTTCAACAACAAAGTGGATGGGAAAAATGAAGGAAAGCATGTGGAAGGATATGGAGGAGAACCAGACCCTCATGAAGGCCATGTTGGAGAAGCTGGAAAGACTAGAAAAAATGAATAATGAAAGGTTGGAGGCTGGTCCAATTCGGAGGAGAAACGAGATAACATAAGGAAATAGAGTAGTAGACTTAAGCGAAGATGATGAACCTGGGAGGAAGGATCCCCAGAGGGTGAGGTCGGTTGTGATAGCAAGAACTTTGCGGGCGGAAAGAATGCGGGAAGAAGAAGAGGGGAGACAGGCTACATAATCCTCCAGTAATAGCCCACGCTCTAAGAGGGGGGAGACGAAAGACGTGGTGGAGGGGATCGAGAGGCATCTAGTCACGAAACATGTCGTGCTCGGAGTGGCAGGCGTGAAAAAGTTCACGGGAGACAATGCGAGGTTACTGATAACCACATGAAAGCTTGGTTCAGAAAGGAAATGAGAAAGTGGGAAGATAACTTGAAGGCGGATAAAGGGGATAGTCGGGACGGGCAGGCGGCGTCTCCCTTCACAGAAGAAATCCTGTCAGCTAAATTTCCTAGGCGGTTCACCATGCCTTCTATGAGCTCCTACAGGGGCCATACTGACCCTAAATCCCATATTGAAAGTTTTGTTTTGCTGATGGAGGTCCAAGGAATGGTGGGAGAGGCCATATGCAAGGTGTTCCCTCTAACCCTGAATGGGCCTGTAATTCTGTGGTTTAGAAGTTTGACTCCGGGAAGTATCAGTATTTTCTCTCAGCTCATGAAGTCCTTCGTCCGGCATTTCAAAGGAGCGTGTGTTCCAAAGAAGACAGTAGGAGAGTTGAGGTTGATGAAGCAGGGAGATGATGAGCCCTTAAAGAACTTTATTGAAAAATACCACAACTTAGTGCTCGAGGTTAGGGCGTACGAGTCATAGGAAGCACTGGAAAGTCTCAAATGGGCCCTTAGGGTGGGGAAGTTGTGGACGCACCTGAGGGTGAAGGACATCCCGGATTACGCCAATGCCCTGGAGCTGGCTAGGGAGTTTGTGTTAATGGAAGAAGAAGAGAATGTCGTCCGGAGATGGGTAATTCAGAAAGAAAATGTGATGAGGCCGGAGTTATCCCGGAGACCGGACAGAGAGTCGAGGAAGCCACCTCCGAAACAAAGGGAGTTCAGACCAGTGCCTCCCATAAATGTGCCACAAGAAATTAGGGTTCAAACACAAGTAAATCATGTGGCCGGAGGGCTAGGGTACACACCTTTGAACAAGCTGTTGGCTCAGATCGTCAAGGAAATTCAAGGTAGGGGCCTCCTAATGGAGCCTAATCTGAGGAAATATCTGGTGGAAAAGAAGAGTGAAAAATTTTATTGTGTACAACATAACATGAGGGGACATATGGCGGAAGGTTGTGAGGACTTGCGGGAGCAGATGGAAAACCTAGCGCAGAACGGCTATCTGAATGATTACATCAACCAAGGGGCCATGGCGGCCCGAAAATGGTCGGGGCATAGACAGATGTATACTATCACCGGTGGGAGGACACTAGCTAAAGATTCGAACCGGTCAAGAAAGAATTACAGTCGAATCCGATGACCAGATGTATTGTCGGCAGAGCATGCTCCGGGGGTTCATAGAGGTCGGTCGGTCCATGTAATGTTCACATATGAGGATGCCCATGGGGTGAATTTTCCCCACGACGATGCCCTGATAATCAAAGCAGTGATAGTAGGGGCCGAGGTAGACAGAATCTTGGTGGATCTGGGAAGTGCGGTCGACATAATCACTAAGGAAGCCTTGGACGGCCTGGGGGTGGAATATGCCACTGTGACCCCGGACGGGACTCCCATGTATGGGTTTGAGGGAGCAACAGTCGTCTCCTTGGGAAATATACAGCTGACCATGACGATCGGGACTTCCCCCCGCACCCAGACAATCTTGATGGATTTCACAGTGGTGGACTGTATGAGCAGTTACCAGGTCATTGTGGGCCGGCTTTTCATGATGAAAACAAAGGCTGCCATGTCATGCTATTTTTTGAAATTGAAATTTCCCACCCGAGCTGGGATCGGGATAATATGTGGAAGTCAAAAGGTAGCCAGGAGTTGTTTCGCCACCATATCAAAAGATACTCTTTGTGTTGAGAAGAATAGCCGGAAGATGAGAGGAAGTGAGGAGGAGGAGGAAACAGTTGAGTCCTCAGATCCGCGGTCCGAGGATTTTGCCCAATCATGGGCGGTTGAAGAGCTTGAGTCAGTAGAACTCTTTGGCCCAGAAAAAGTTATAAAGGTAGGAGCGGGTTTGGAAGAAAACCTGAAGCAGGTGCTGCTGAAGCTTTTGAAGCAGTACGCAGATATTGTTGCTTGGGGGCATAGCAACATGCCCGGAATAGATCCCAAATTCATCAGCCACCATTTAGCGGTGGATCCAGTTCACAAGCCGATCAAACAGAAGAGAAGAATATTCAATGAGGAACATTGCGAGGCGGTAGGGGCTGAGATGGAAAGGTTGTTAAAAGCTGGCTTTATCATAGAGGTGAAATACCTGGAGTGGGTATCAAACGTGGTCTTAGTAAAGAAGCCCAGTGGGAAGTGAAGGATGTGCGTAGACTTCTCCGATTTTAACAAGGCCTGTCCGAAAGAAAGTTTCCCGCTTCCAAAGGTGGATCAGCTGGTAGATTCGACGGCGTGTCATGGGCTTCTCAGTTTCATGGACGCATTCTCAGGATATAATCAGGTCAAGATGTGTCCCGAGGATGAGGATAAAACAACTTTCATTACAGATCAGGGGCTGTATTGTTATAAGGTGATGTCTTTCGGTTTGAAGAACGATGGGGCTACATTTCAGAGGCTGGTGAACAAAGTTTTTAAGCCCCTCATCGGCAAAACCATGCAAGTGTATGTTGACAACATGATAACAATGACCATGGAGCCGGAGGATCATTTGGTTGACCTCGCGGGGACTTTTGAGTTGATAAGAAAACATTGTATGAGGCTAAACCCAGAGAAGTGTGCATTCGGCGTAGCGTCGGGAAAGTTTCTGGGATACATGGTCAGTGTGCGAGGTATAGAAGCAAACCCACAGAAGATCCGAGCAGTTCTGGAATTAAAATCTCCCAAAACGGTCAAAGAGGTGCAGAGCTTAACGGGCCGGGTGGCTGCACTAAACCGGTTCATCTCCCGGGCAACCAACAAATGTCATCATTTTTTTCAAATTGATCAAGAAGACCAAAAAGGAGGTCAGTTGGACGGCAGAGTGTGAGGAAGCCTTGATGTAGCTCAAGCAGTACTTAGCTCAACCCCGGCTTTTGGCTAAACCAATCCCGGGTGAGACTTTATTCTTATACTTAGCCATTTCTGAACATGATGTAAGCTCGGTGCTAGTACAAGAGGCCGATAAAATTCAAAGGTTGGTGTATTACATCAGCAAACCCTTGCTGGATGCAGAGACCAGATACCCGGCCCATGAGCTGGTGGCTTTGTCCTTGGTTACGACGGCCCGGAAGTTGCGGCCATACTTCCAAGCTCATCATATCGGGGTCTACACTGATCATCATCTGAGACAGATCTTGCATAAATCGGAGGTCTCAGGTCGGTTAGTGAAGTGGTCGGTAGAATTGAGTGAACATGATATATCTTATTTTCCAAGAGTGGCGGTAAAAAGGCAGGCTCTAGCCGATTTTATGGCCAAGTTCGCAGGGCCGCAGATTTTGGAAGTTTCGAAGACCACGTGGGAGTTTTCGGTGGACGGTTCAGTCAGTTCACAAGGCTGTGGAGTTGGGGTTGTCTTGCGAAGCAGTGGTGGTGAGGAGGTGGTAGGTGCCCTAAGATTCGCCTTTGAGGCCACGAATAATGAGGCTGAGTATGAGGCCATTCTGGACGGTTTAAGGCTCTGCGCGGCGGTGGGTGTCAGGGACGTGGTTGTAAAAAGCGACTCCCAACCGGCCGTCCAATAGCTAATGGGCGAGTTTCAGGCCAGAGAGCCTAACATGATGGCTTATATGGCTGAGGTGAATAAGATGATTGGGGAAATGAATAATGTATAGTTTGAGCAGATTGGTCGAGAAAACAACCATTAAGCAGACTCGCTGGCTCGGCTGGCTTCCTCCATTATGTTAGAGGAGCCTAGGACCATCCATTTGATCTGCGTGCAGGAAAAAAGTATTGGAAAGCCAGAGGTGATGAGAGTAGATACAGAAGGGAAGACCTCTTGGATGGACCCGATCAGAAGTTACTTGAAAGCTGGGAAGACACCTGAGGATAAGAAAGATGCAAGAAAGCTGAGGTACCGAAGCTCGAAATTTTTCTTGGTTGAAGGAATCTTGTACCGGCGGGGGCATACGGTGCCACTTTTGAGGTGTCTTACAACTGAGGAAGCAGATAAAATAATCAAGGCAAATTTAAAGGCCCGGCTCAGATCTTGTAAAGGGTTGTGGGTCGAAGAGTTACCGGAAGTATAATGGGCGCACCAGACAACCTACAAGGACTCCACGGGGAAAACTCATTTTTCTTTAGCTTATGGTTGTGAAGCAGTAATTCCGGCAAAAATCGGGATGATCATGCACAGGGTCCGGCATTTCGAGGCCGAACAGAACAAAGAGCTCGTCAGGAATCATCTCAACCTGATCGAAGAAAAATGGGAGAAGTCGGCTATGAGAGCGACTGTCTATCAGCAGAGAATGGCTCACTTTTACGATAAGAAAGTTCAGGCTCGGTCCTTCATCCATGGAGATTTGGTTTTGAGGAGGGTCACATTGAATACCCGAACACCCGAGGAAGGTTCATTGGGCGCCAAATGGGAAGGACCATACAGAGTGGTGGAGATAATAAGACTGGGCACCTATCTTTTGGAGCAGTTGGACGGTATCCGGCTCAAGAAGTCCTGGAACGCCGAAATGCTGAGGAAATATTTCCAGTAGGCCATTTCTTCGAACTGCAAATTCGTTGAGGACCAAATCAGGATCGTAAAATTTTTGTAAAGGCTCTCTTGAAATGATCCACAAAGCGTTGTAAGAAGGGTGGTAGATCCCATGAATATGAACATGACTTTCTCTTTTGAATTTTAAAGCTTGTCCACTTTACTTGTTTAATAATTGAATGAGAAAGTCGTGCTCAATATTCTTGGGATATGCTCGATGCGAAAGGGTGATCGGTAGTCGGGAATGGCACCAAGCCCGTGGCACGCCAATCCTGGGTGTCATTATCAAACCCATGGGTGGAAGTGTCCTGACCTGACTCCTTTCACCTTTGAGGATCCAGAACGCATCAAATGATGAGGTACATGTGGAAAAAATACGAACCTCTAACGGCACGCCAATCCTGGGTGTCATTATCAAACCCCCGAGGCCGAAGCGTTACTACCTTATTACTCGCATCTTTGAGGAAGAACTCGGGTAAACCGGACCCATGGAGGTTTCTTCCCCTGCGTGTTGGCTGGTGAGTCCCGTTGAGAACCATCTCGGAGCACATGGCATGGGGACGACAAAATGGCCTCCATGACCATTGTGGCCCCAGGTAAACCGGACCCATGGAGGTTTCTTCCCCTGCGAGTCGGCTGGTGAGTCCCGTTGAGAACCACCTAAAGGATGACACACATGGGGTGTCCTCTTCCCCCGTGGGGTATCTGCCTAACCGCTTCGGATCAGGAGAAGCATGACATGGGGGGTTTCTGCCCTCATAGAGCTTGCAGGCTCCAGAGCCGCCCAACATGAGGAGGTTTCTGCCCTCAGGGTCTCGACCTCTCACCGATCCGTAGCCCGGCTAGCCGGGACGCTAAGTTGTAAGATTCAGAATTGTGTTTTGGGAGGCACCAGGCAGGAGGCTGCCTCGGGGCTCCCGAGTTGTTATTCTTTTTTGGGTTTGTGTGGAGTATGTGCTAAGTCACCTCCCTTTTCGCTAACTTTATCTTGTTCCGTTTTTGTTTTTCACCGGTGCCCGGTAAAGGGACGCCCGCATCGGGATCCGCAGAGCCTCAAAGGTTGAAAATCTTCCCTCGTATAAGTCTCAAATATTCCACCAGCTCGGGGCTGGAGTCGTTCCGTCGAGTCTGTAATGTTCCACCATTTCGGGGCTGGATTCGTTCCGCCGAGTTTGTAATGTCCCACCAGCTCGGGGCTGGATTCGTTCCGCCGAGTCTGTTATGTTCCACCAGCTCAGGACTGGATTCATTCCGCCGAGTATGTTATGTTCCACTAGCTCAGGGCTGGATTCGTTCCGCCGATGTTTAATTCCACCAGCTCGGGGCTGGACTCGTTCCGCCGAGGCTATTGGTCTCTCCAACCTCGGGGTCGGGTTATGTCCCACCGAGTGCCTGATTTTGGCCTAAGGGCGGATCATATGAAGACTTTGAGGATGACCTGAGTTGGCACCAGAGCAGTTTTCTACCTGATTCCTAAGGCCAACCACTTGACGGCTGATCAACACACTTTCGATTTTTGTAGTTCTCGGCACCAACTTGTACACTCGTTGGAACCAAGAACTAGGTGACAAATATTGATGGGGATTTCTGTAACTAAGATATTCAAACAGTTCGGCAACGGTAAAGAGAGAACTTCCATTTTTAGAGGATCAGACGTCTAGATGTATTGGTCAGTTCTCGGGCAGTCAGAGAATCAGAGCACTTCTTCCTCGGAACCGGCACAGATTTCATAGACCGACAACATCAGAACCGAGGCTGACCACAGTAGACCGGCGGCTCGGTTTGATGTTATCTTACCTCCCGGAACAAGTTGATGAGCTCCGATATTATGGAGCGGGGCGGAAGTAATCGAGATGTTCGGCAAGTTTACTGGCCGACGTCCTATAACCGACGCATGATCAGGATAATCTGGACTTTTCCCTCTGAAATCAACTTTCATATTCAAAATCTAACAGGCTGGCATCATTAATGAAAAAGCGTAACAGTGTACTTTTGCGGCATGATGTGACGGGAAATCAGAGAGTAGACTTTACTTTCGGCGATGGCAGATTGGGGAAGAGAGCTTGTCAAATCATCAGAAATCTGCAGACCTGCAGTGCTGGCGTCACAAAGATATAGGAACAGTATTGTATATCCGTGAGTATATAAGGAGAGGGTGATCTCATTTGTAAGGGTTGAAAAATCTTTCATTCTATTACTCCTTGTAAGAAACTTAAAGAACAACCGACAGCTCGGTTACTATTAGACTTGTCCCTAAACAGGTCGGTAGAGCTCGGTTTGGTAATAAAACAACTCCCTCTACTTTGTGCCCGTGGACGTAGGCTGGATTACATCCGTTGAACCACGTTAAACGCTCTTTGTCGATTTTTGTGTTTGCTTTGTCTCTTGCCACATTTGTCTTTGGTCTCCTCATAACCAAACAAATTCAAGGTTGAATGAGGATTGTCTCGGGAGGGTTATCTAGAAACTACCACAGGGACGAAAATCACCCGTCAACAAATGATACAAAAAAACCTAACACTTCTTATTCTTTTTACTTTTACACTTAGAAAACATCTTATTAAAAGTTTAAAACTCAAATTATAAAATCTCTCCTCTTATTTTAGATTAAAAGAGACGTGATTTGATGGTGTATGATTCTGTATTTCATCTTGAGGTACTTTATTCGAATTCAAAAAATGTATTTCTGTAAGAGCCTGGGACAGCTGGTGATATTACCTATTCCGCTTAAACTCGGAAGATGTGGTTTGATGGCGGTATTTTCAACAATTTAAAAAAAAATATATATGTATATTATTATGTGAATTCACTTAAAATTCTTAAATATTTTATGTACATCTTACACCTCTATCTTAAAAGTCTTAAATGTTTTATGTACATTTTGGTGTAGATCGTGGTGTTCTTACTAACCACCTCGATCAATTTCAATGTGAACTTACATATAACTTGGCAAAAAATATATATTAACAATTGTTACATATCGTATATTTTGATGTTCGTCAATTGGCCAGCCAATTTTCGGAAAAGGAAAAAAAAAATTGCAAATTATTTGATGGGTTGATAATGATATGACAATAACCTGTGTAATGCAATTATTTGAATGTAAGCAAGCAGCAAATGAATGGTGTAGTGGTATATAATAACATAATGCATGTCTCAACAATTATTGTATGGCATGAGGTATCAATCATAATGGCAAAGCCACACCTATACGTGAGGGGATAGTGATTTCTGTCAAATCTAAAATTTTATTAAAATATTATTTATAAATTAATGAAATTTTTGATTTGTTAATATGATGATTTTAATTTATCCTCATTAAAATAAAATGTATCTATTAACTTTTTGTGAAAATAATGTACATTTTCTCCCAATAACTTTTATAAATATTATCATATAGGCTGTTGAAACTTGTAGCATAGGCAATCAATCGATAAATTCCATTAACAGTCATAAAATTACGTTGGACTTTGACTTATTTTTGAGGCATTCAAAAATTGGTTCTTTAATCCCAAATATAAGAGCGTCGAAGTAATAAAATAATCCAATAAGTTTAGGGTCGATCTATATGGAATAGATTAAATAAAATAAAATAATAAATCGAGTTTAAAAAAAAAAGACAGAACTGATTGAAGTGATGAATAATTTTTAAATTGGGATGCAACAAAAAATTGAAATGTCGGGGCTAAGAGATTCACTCTTAATATTTCAAATATAGAAAAATCTTATTTTTTATAATATATAAATTGTTATTATTACCCAGTTAATTTACTTCATGAATTAATTATGCCAAAACATATCAAACCAACCATATAGGTGGTGACAACATTTGTGTATAACAAGTTCAGATAGATACTCAATTATACCAAATTATATAAAATCATTCATAAAGACGGTAACAAAGTTTGTCAATTATTAGTTCAGATTTAAATTATTCTCTCATATAATATATGGTAAAATATTAACTGTGTCAACCAAGATGAGATTGTCTACAGTGAATCAAGACACCCACAAATATAAGAGAAGATTAAATATTAATTTTCAGATTACAATTCATATATTATAATATAAGTAAGATTAATTCATATTCTCATATTTAGAGTTTCACCATTTACCCCAAGAGAATGAAATTAGTTACCCATGCTTTGAATAAAAAAACACACATAATTTTATTATTGAAAGAAAAAAATTACAACAAAGCTTGAAAAATTAAAACACATAAGAGCTAGAACTCCACAAATTTTCAGGGAAAAAACTATGGAGCAGATTGCTGAAATAAGGTGTTGAGCACCTCTATTTATAGTAGAGGGCTCAACACCTACGAATTCTTTTCTAATACAATTAATCTCATTATTAAATAAAATATCATTTTCAAATCTTCTTTTTTATTTTTTTATTATTTTTTTCTTTTTTCCTTTTTTGACTTTTTTTTTCTTTCTTTTATTTTTTATTTATAAATTATAACATTTGTTACCATCCATTGAAAGATGGATTGTGACTTTTGAACCTTTTTATTTTAATCTAATTTAATTTAATTTAATTTTTTGTTTTCAAATAATTAAAATTACATGCAATACACGTTGTCTTCTTCATCAATTTCTACATTGAAAACCGCAAAACTAGAAACTCTTGTAAAGATCAAAGCTATAGATATTTGAGTCTTCTTTCATCTGAAACTGAAATTGCCTCAATCCGATGTCGGAGTAAAGATTTATGGCCAAAATACGAAAATTGTGTAAGGTTGTAATTTCCAAAATTGTACACTATTAGAACGACTTTTTAAGTTTTTGGCCTCCAAAATCCAAATATCACGTCTATTTTTCTAGTTATGCATCCAAAATATTATTTCACCTATATAAGAAATAAAAATCACAATAAAAATATATATACATAAATTTAATTATTATTTCACAATTGTGCTAAATTAAGGGGATTAATGAAACTAAATATCATAATTTTCAAATCTCACTAAATATCATAATTTTCCTCATGTTCAATAATTCTTTTATTTGGTTAAATTTTGAATTAGTGCTGAGGAACAACATGGAGATCTTATATATGAGGAGGCTTTCAGATCGTTAAATTGAAAATATAAGTTGTTAGGTGATTTTGAAAATGGCAAAATTTGTCAAATAAATACTGTGAAAAAGAATTAGGGCTAAGTTCATTTTCTCAAACTTCAAAATATCTCTTCACCTTTTATTTTTGGCTCAAGAAGTGTGATTTAAATATTTGGGCTTGTCTTTTTAAACAATAGCCTAAATTTCTTGAGATGAATTTAAAGACTTCAATAAAAATTAAAAAACAAAACAAAACAAAAAGCAAAAAAAAAAAAAAAGAAAAAAAATAATTTAAGGCATCTTTTATTATAAATATTGTTTTAAAAACCGAACCGGTGATGTAAAGGTTCAATGTGTCATTAATTCAATCGATTGAATCGTTCCGGTTGAACCGGCATAATCGATTAATGTCAAAAATAATTTTAATTAAATAAAAATTATATAAAAATATTTATTTATTTATTTAGGTTAAAAAATTAGAGTAAAAAAATCAGCTGAACCGGTTCGCTAGTTTTCATCAATTTTTTTTCCACTAAATGACTCATGACCGGTTTCTAATTCAACTGGTTCAACCGATCAATCCGATGTATGGTTATAAGTAGTAACCTTCACTCCGTTTGAAAACTGAAGCATTATTTTGCTATGTACTTTGTTTTACTCTTTCATAATCAAGTGCTATATATGCTTTCAATTCATCACCATTACATTTTATTTTACCAAAAAAAAAAAAAAAAACACTTCAACATTCATTTATGTTCTTTCTACATTTTGTGTGTGTGTTTATTACAATATGATTATAATAGAGTCGTGAGTGTTGAAAATTTTCTAATTATAGTGTTTGAATGGAGGAGGGACATGTCCATTGGATGGTTACCCAAGGGGACATGTCATCCAATTTAGAAGAAAACTTCAAATGGTGCATGGTAAGGGGTATAACCCTTAGGAGGGTTACACCCCAAATCAAATGGTACCATTAAGGCATCATTCCATGTCTATTTAAAGGGCTTTGGAGGTTCATTCTAAGCATCCAGATTAAGGAAAAGTCTTGTGTCTCACTATTTTCGTTTTGAGTAAAGAGAGAGTTCCCTTCATTTCCAAGTTCGAGATCTTGTTAAGGAGTGCCTCTTGAACAAGAGGAATCCGGGTTATCCTGGGAGAACATTAGCCACAAAACCCGTAGAGCACCGAGACGGGGCTGATAAGTTCTTAAGACATAGATATTTCTCGACTTGGACCACTGTATTAGTCATTTCTACCATGTTTTCTTCATTCTCAAAGTATTAGGGTTCTTGCATGTAAAAGTAGATATGAAATTTGAGTTCTGATTTTGATTGTTATTTGCATGTTAATTTTCTGTTTAATGACACTAAACCACCAACAATCTTAAGAACTTAATAATTAGTGTTGTTAGTTAGTAATTCGCATGCTAAGATAAGGAAATTTTCTAGAAAGTATAGTATGTGCATGAAAAATACGTAAGGGCGTTCGAACGCCTGACGAACGCAAAGGAAAAAATTTGAATTTTCGTAAGAACGTTTGAACGCGTCTTCAAACACAACTCGAATGCAAGCCTTCTGCCTAAGAACGTTCGAACGCGTATTCTAACGCAAATCTAACGTAAACCCTCTGGATTACTTTGTTCGAACGCGTTCTCGAACGCTCCACGAACGTGAACTCTCTGGAACACATCGTTCGAACGCGTTCTCGAACGCAACACGAACGTACACACACTGGACAGTCTCGTTCGAACGTAGATACGAACGCGACACTAACGAAATTAGTCCTGGAAGTGTTTCTAAACTGAAATAGACTTAAATTGATCTAATTATTCATAATATCAACTTAGTAAGATCATATACGGTATCACAATAATCTTGGTAGTATAGATTTAAGTTGATATTAGGTTGTTTAATTATCAGAAGCATACACATAGTGATAAAGTTGAAAATTAATTACGTGTTGCATACTTGGTTGAGAATTTAAAGTGTAATTATACACAAGTAATTCCATCCAATCTTGATTGACACATACACATATACTTACACATATCGAATATTGTATTGTAACATTAAAAGTGAAATACTGAGTATTGAATTGGTAAGAGATTCTATTGAGGAAGTATTTAAATGATATTTTGTCAAAAAGGCGATAAGAGCCTAAGTGGTCGGGAATTTAAGTGGTTACTCCGTACCCCCCTCGTCCTCTAGGAATATTCCTTTATTTACTTATCATAAGAAACCTTAGTCGGAATTCAAGGACTTGTGTTTATTGGTACTATTGTCCAATATAACAACAAGTGAATACTTGGTATATCATTTGAACATGATCATTTATTGATCGTTGTACAATTTGTCTTTTGTAGACTTATTGACCCCTGCTGATTTTTTCCAATTACACATGGCTAACGGAAACATCACAGTACCGGTCTCTCATGGAGAAAAACCGAAAAATTTTGGTGGGGCAAATTTTAAACAGTGGCAGAGTAAAATATTGTTCTACCTGACAACTCTGCAGTTGGCTAAGTACCTCAAAGATCCTCTGGATCCTGTGGAGGGTGAATCGAAAACAGCCAAGCAACTGCGAGAAGAGACATGGTTGTCTGGCGACTTCTTGTGCAATAACTACCTTTTATGTGTACTTGACAATACCCTGTATAATGTGTACCAAGGCATGACTTCTGTAAAGATTCTCTGGGAATCTCTCGAGAAGAAATACAAAACAGAGGATGTCGGTCAAAAGAAATTTGTTGTGGGTAGGTTCCTGGACTACAATATGGTAGATTTAAGAACAGTAATGTCTCAGTTGGGTGAACTGTAATTGATCATTCATGAAATACTGGATGAAGGAATGAAACTCTATGAGACGTTTCAAGTTGCCACCATAATTGAAAAGTTACCTCCATCATGGAAGGACTTCAGGAGCTATCTGAAACACAAAAAGAAGCAGATGAGCCTTGAAGACCTTGGAGTTCGATTGAGGATCGAAGAGGACAACAGAAAGTCTGAGAAGGCCAGCTACAAGACCATGGAGTCTAAGACTAACATCGTCGAGGGTGTAAAGAGTAGCAAGAAGAGAAAGAACAATGAATCTGATTCTTCCCAAGCTAACAAGAAGTTCAAAGGGAAGTGCTACAACTGTGGAAAGAGCGGTCATATGGCAAAGGACTGCAGAAACAAGAAGTCTCAGGACAAAGGCAAGAAAAAGAAAAATGAGGCCCATGTCACTGAAGATGAGCAGCTGACTGAAGAGATCTCAAAGATGAACCTATCAGCAGTGATAACTGAAGCCAACTTGGTTGGGAATCCGAGAGAATGGTGGATAGACACTGGGGCTACTCGTCATATCTGTGCTGACAGCAAGATGTTTTCCTCATATCAGAAGGTCGATGGCGGTGATCATCTGACAATGGGAAACTCATCTACCTTCAGGGTGGCTGGACAAGGCACAGTGGTTCTGAAGATGACATCAGTAGCTTACATTGAAGAATGTATTGCATGTTCCAGATACTCGGAAGAACTTGGTCTCGGGCTCTCTTATTAGAAAGGCTGGTTTTAAGCTTGTATTTGTTTCTGATAAATTTGTATTGACAAAAAATGATGTTTATGTGGGAAAATGATACCTCACTGAGGGCTTTTTCAAATTCAATGTAATGACTGTCAATCGACACAGTGCCATTAATAAAGCTACAACTTTTGCTTATATTATTGAGTCACAAAATGTATGGCATGAGAGGTTAGGACATTTTAATTATGATACAATGCGTAAATTAATTAACATGGGCCTTATACCTAAATTTGCAATTGATAGCCAACATAAGTGTGAGGCATGTGTTGAAGCAAAAATACATAGAGCATCATTTCATTCCATCGAACGAAGTTCTGAACCCTTGGAATTTGTATAAACTGATGTGTGCGATATGAATATTGTGCAAACAAGAGGCGGTAAAAAGTGCTTTTTCACTTTTATCGATGAGAGCACAAGATTCTGTTATATCTATTTGCTGAGGAGCAAAGATGAATCTATTGAGAGCTTTGTACACTATAAGAACGAAGTTGAAAATACACTTGGCAAGAAAATCAAGAGAATCATGAGTGATAGAGGTGGTGAATATGTGTCACCATTAGGTGAATATTGTTCCGTTCATGGAATTATTTACGAAACCACTGCTTTTTATTCGCCTCAACAAAACGGGATTGCTGAACGCAAAAACCGAACATTGAAGGAAATGATTAACGCCATGTTGACAAGTTCTGGTTTACCCCAGAACTTGTGGGGGGAAGCCTTGCTTTCAGTGAATTACGTTCTAAATAAGCTTCCTCACTGGAGATTGGACAATACATCATATGAGTTATGTGTAGACACTGTATTTTTGCATAAAGCCCAATGATGAGCCTCGTATGGAGGCACTACCCGATGATTTGCGGAAGTCGCGGGAAACAGACGTCGGAAGGGAAAATTCAAAAATTAATACCTTATCAAATTTAACTCATTTTGTTTAGCCACGGGTTCGCTTAGTTGATCTATGTTTTAAATATTAGCCTCGGCCCAAAACCCCCGCAACCCATAAAACCCCACATATTCATACACACCCATCCAAAACCCATGCAACCCTTTTAGGCCCACACGCCCAAGCCCAATCCAAGACATTTTAATCACATGCAAAACATGTCAAAATCGCTCCAAATCCCCTTCCAAATTTAAAAATATTTTGAATCCAATCCCCACCAAAATTACAAAAATTATTTCCCTAAATAACTTAATAAAATACATCCATTTTTGATATGATTTATTTCCTTACTTGGCAAACTCTAGCACACCATTATAAAAACATAACAAATCTAAACCATAAGCCCCTCTCTTCACACATACGACTTCATCAAAGACACACCCTCTCTCTATTCTCTACACTCTCGCAAACCCAACCCTAATTCGGTCTTCTTCTTCTCCCACCTCTCTCACTCGGCATCATCACACAGCCCCTCATTTAGCACCGAACAAACCCTAAACCTAAGCCCCTCTCACTGACCGAGTAGCACCTAAGCCATCTCTCTCTCTTATCTCTCTCTATATAAACCACAAACTAAACCCTAAGAAATTCTTATCTTCTTCTCGGCAACCACCATTACTCTCTTTCTTCTCTCAATCTTAGATCACAACAAACACAACCCTAAAACACTTTCCTCAAACCATAAACACACAGACACGGCTCATTCTCTCTCACACACAGCTTGACCGATTCCACAAAAACAAGCCAACAACCCTCACCCTGAACGTGAACCAAACGAGACTAGCTACTCTCGGCAACAAACCTTTTTTACCAAACCTTAAGCACTCACACAGCCCTTCTACTAATGACCGACACATGAAACACACAACAAATCAAAAACCGTGAGCACATCCCACTCACTGCCACTAACCAAACATCTAAGACACGTCCATTCACGGCTCACTCAACACACACATAAGCTGCCAACAAACCGACTCAGGAACTGCCAACAAATTGCCCTCCACGTGAACATACAACAAAACAAAACTCTTAGCTTCACACTCCCAGCAACCCCACCAACCGACACACACTCATCGACTTCACACAATAAACAAACTGCCCCTTAATCGACACTAAAACAGTGAACAAAAATGTTGAACCAGTGAACCAGAAAAGTCGCGGAGCATTAACCATTCCGGCGACGGAATAACACACTTCCAAGAAGCGACTTAAAAGGTAAGACCTGAGGGCCCTTTCTTTAATATTTTATTTATTTATTTTTTTATGCTCATTTACTGTATGTGTTCTTTATTCTGCTATTTACTTTTCTTTTGTTGTTCGTTTATTTATTTATTTATCGTTATTTGTTAGTGCGCATGGCTATTTACATTGGATTAAAGGTCACTTTAGGCACTGCATTTTTGCATGTAAGTCTCGATGATGAGTCTCGTATGGAGACACTACCTCTTTGACTGTGAAAGCCGTGGGAAACGGACGTTGGAAGAGAAAAGGTCAAGAATTGACACTTGGTTGGATTTAACTCGTTGGATTAGATTCGAACTCGCTTGTTGGACCTCCGTTTCAAAGCACACCCTTAGCCCAAATCCCCGTAAGACACAAACCATGCCCACATATCCCTAAAACCACACACCAAGCCCAATCCAAAATAATTAAAACATTTAAAATGCATGTCACAAATTAAATTAAAACCAATTAAAATTAAACTTAAATTAAATTAAATTCCCAAATTAAAAGATCCAAATTAAATTCCATAAATAACATTCCTAATTAAAATAAATCACATTCCTAATTAAAGAAATCCTTTCCTTGTAACACACAATTAAAAGATATCCCCCTAATTACACAATCTCCATTCCTACCCAAATAAGGATAACCCTAACCCACCATTATAAAAGAGACCCTACACCAACACATTAAACCCCGGGGGGGCTCATTCTCACGGTAAAGACACTAACCGAAACCCTAAAATACTTTTCTCTTCATCTCTCTCATGCCCCCATGCTCAGCTCTCTCTCATCTCCTTCACGCCGTAAGCAACATTGCCTCTGACAAATAAAACACACTCACCAGAAGCCCTCCACTCGTCACAGCCTGCGTTACCCACTCAGCCAATTCACGCCAAAGCCACGCAACAGGTACCTTGCCATCATCAAACAAAGCATCAATGCCACTTGCCTCCATATAGCCCACGCCAGCAGCCTCTGCCTCTTCACGTTAATTCTCCCCTTCACAGCCAACTCTTCACAGCCATCAACATATTCAAATTAGCGCCACCTATCCACCTATCTCTCCACTCACGTGAAATCCCCATGCCCCATCTACATAATCCATGCCTTCACACACTGTCGTCTAGCCTCACAACCTTCACGCCTCCACACACTGCCACTTAGCCTCCACGCCTTCAAGCAGACTCACACAAAATAATAACCCTAAACCTGCCCTTCTCTCCCCTCTCGGCCAACTCACACTACAACACATCACACTCGGCAACCAAGTAAGTACCCCGCACCTCAGCAGCACACACACGCTCACCTTACCCCCTTTGCTCGCACCCCACTCACGTAATTTTCCTTCACAACCCACGCCACTCACGTAATTTGCCTTCACAAAAACTAGCCCTCTCCACGCCACGTTGCAGCCCACTCACGCCTCCACTCTAACCCTTCACTCAGTCAATTCAGCCAATTGACTTCCTCAGCCCATCGCTTAACAACACGTCCTCAACCCCTATTCAACCTTCAAAACTCCCCTCACAGTCCACTCAACCCCAAACAATTATCCCTGAAAACTGCCGCCCAAACCACCCCATTGTGCGCCTAAAACTGTCCCCAAACTAGCCCCATTCACTGCCGCAAATACCCTCACTACACTGCCAGCAAATTTCCGCGTAAATAACCCTTAAAATTGTCCAAAAAACACCCTGAAACTGCACAAAAAACTGCTCAGAATCCCCCCTCAAAACCGCATAAAACAACAGCTCAATACCCCTCCAAACTGCCCAAAACAGTCCCCAAATTAACCCAAAACAGTGACCAGAAAATACCCTTAAAACATCAGCGAAACGGAGTGAAAACAGTAGTCCAAACAGCGAAACAGCGAGGAAAAATATTGGATTAGTGAACCAGAAAAGTTACAGAGCATTCTCCCTTCCGACGGCCGTGTAACGTGCTTTCGAGAGACAACAAAAGAGGTTAAACCTGAGGGCACCTTTTTTACTTATTATCTTTCGTTTCTTTTATTTATTTTAATATATTATCGCATGAGAGTCGTTTGTTGAGGCATGATGTGAATTCCGAATGAACGAAATGCGTGTTCTCTTTTGTGGTATATCGGATGGAAACCCGGACGTAAATTCCGTAGCCGAATCCGAATGGACGGTAGTGCGGTTTGTACTCGGGATATAACGTCACGTACCACTTGAGAGACACACATATTTCTTTTCATACAACCATGTATTTGAACATGATTAGGTTGCTAGTATGTTATTTATTTTTAAGCATGATTTAGTTATTTATTCTTAAGCATGATTAGTTATTTGTTTTGCTTTTGGAATTTGCATTAGGTTTATATTGTCGTTTGCTTTTCGCATTATATGATTGAAATATATTCATGAGATTGCCATGTGTTGTTGTGTGTTATGATGACTTACTTTCAAGCATGCAAACTTAGATTAGAAGTTATTTTGATGAATACAAACTAGACCTAAGTTACCCTTGAGCATATACATTGAGTAGATTCGGTTAGTTTATTGCACAAATCATATCATCACAAGTGACATAAGTAAGGGACCATTCCGAACCCAACGGTTTGAGGTCTTCCCTTGCGAGGGGTGAGTGCGGCCTTAAATCATATTTTCCCGGGTCACACCGGGTGGCGACTCCATGTTATTTCTCTGGTTTAGTTCCCCCACGGACTATTCCGTACTCCCAACTAGGCCGCGAGCCTAGAACAACATCGCCAATTTCTGTGTCCTACAGTCTGGCGACTCCACTGGGGATCTAGAGAATCCGCCTCGAAATCATGTCTTGTGATGTGTATGATTTGTGCTTTAGTTGACCGTTTCTATAGTGGGTTGAGGGGGGTTTTAATCAAAGGCATTGTTAAAGCTAGGAGATGGTTTGGTGTCTTCCTTCATTCACTACCTTTCGGGGAAAAGCTGTGAATGCACCTAGATAATCATTACCCGTAGCTCGTCGTGATAGACTAATCTGGAAGACTCGTTGTTTTTTCCTGACACTAAGTAATAAGAGCCTAAGGGGCTTGGGTACTTAAGAGAGTCTCGCTCCACCATCCTTCTGGGGAATCTACAACGGAAAATTCATTTAACAGTCAGTCACGCACCATACCTCGTTAGCATGTACCTTAGCGTATAAAAAAGGTGCGCTCACTTGGTCGCTTGAACCCTTGAGTGGGGAGTCCTAGTTGTGGGCAATCCTTCGTCGACTAGAGCCTTTGTCTATACCCCTACAAACCCGCGTGTGAACCATAGTCATACATCCTATAAAAGTTACCCCTTTATGTTTTTGATAACCACATGCATATTATATCTCATACATCGTACGCATCTCATGCATCTCATGCATACACACATCATGTTAACCCTTTGTGTCTTAAAAGCCATCATAGACATCCGTTGGGTTAGGGATAAAAGAAGACTCGTCAAGAAGAGTTTAGCAAACCTGGATGTCGGGAAAAAGGAAACCGAGAAACATAAAACTTTACGGCAAGAATAGAAAGACCATTGGGGGGCCTCAAAAAAAAAGAAAAAAAAAAGAAGAAAAAAAAGAGAAAAAAAAAAGAAAAGAAAAAAAAGATTGTTTTTTGAGTCCTTGATAGTTAGACATAAGTCTAATGATGAAATCGTTTGCTTTAGGGTGAAACCTTGGAAACGATAAACCCTTGACATGCTTTTATCTAATGCTTTGAGTAATTGATCTATGTTAGATTTGTAAGCACTTGATTATGGTTCTTAGCAGTGAAAACTTGAGTAGTTAGCAAAGTGACTAGTCGAAGAAATTGTAGGTCGATGAATGACCGTTTGCTTAGATGTCTATCTTGATTTGCTTATGTTATGATGTGTGGTATGGTTGAAAATGAAAGAAAAGTCTCTAAAGAAAAAAAATATAAACCATCTATAACCGATAAGCGTGAAGCTACCCATGGGCGAGTATTAGGACCACCATGAGGAGAAATGCTACCTTAAAGGGTAGGTGCGTTGAAAAAAAAAAGAAAAAGAAAAGAAAAAAGAAAAGAAAGAAGTTCAAAATGAAAAGAGAAAAAAGAGAGAGACAAAAAAAGAAAGAAAAACATACCACATTGAGCACAGAAAAGCAACTGCAGGCATAATTGAGGCATCTAGGTTGGTTTGACCCATCGATCCCGATTTTTTGACGAAATCATCGAGTTAGCTTACCTAAGGATTAAGCTGTGAAAGAACATTTGCACACACACACTTTGAGTCTGGCTTATATCATTTATTCAAAGACTTGGATTTGAGTTGCATTGGGTGTTTTGAAAGTTCTTTGGTTTCATTACTGAGCATTCTTTGAGGACAATGATATGTATAACTATTGGGACTATTTCGTAGCATGTAATATAGTATGATGATATAGAAGGCCCCACCATGTGGTTCATCTTGACCAAGTGCAAACAGTGAAAAACAGAAAGCTAAACCAAGACTGGGGGCGACCAGTCTACCACATCGTGAATCAGGGACATAACAAGATATTGAGTCATGAGACCAGAGAGAAGACTGAGCAATCACCTGGAGAACTGGCGGAAGACCTAACCCAACGGAATAGGAAATTCATTCATGCATGCATGCATACACGTAACGTATTTGGCATTCTTTTTTGTGTTTGTTTTGTTTTGTATTCACAAGTTTCAAAGAAGAAAAAGAGAAAGCGGCAAAGACAAGCCAACCAGAATCAACAACATATGAGTAGTAGTTTTGGGGATGAGTCCCAGGGTTGAGGCCTATATCAGTAGTAGTTTTGGGGATGAGTCCCAGGGTCGAGGCCCACATCGTCGGAGTTTTGGAATGAATCCGGGAATGAATCCCAGGGTTAAGGCCCACATCATCAGTCTTCAGGAATGAATTCGGGAATGAATCCCAAGGTTAAGGCCCACATCAGCAAAGTTTTGGAATGAATCCGAGAATGAATCCCAGGGTCGAGGCCCACATCAGCAAAGTTTTGGAATGAATCCGGGAATGAATCCCAGGGTCGAGGCCCACGTCGTCAGAGTTTTGGAATGAATCCGGGAATGAATCCAGGGTCGAGGCCCACATTGTCAGAGTTTTGGAATGAATCCCAGGGTCGAGGCCCACATCAGCATCAGTTTGGAGATGAGTCCCAGGGTCGATGCCCGCATCAGCACAGTTTTGGGGATGAATCCCAGGGTCGAGGCCCGCACAACATCAGTTTTGGGATGAGTCCCAGGGTTGAGGCCCACGTCACTATCAGTTTTGGGGATGAGTCCCAGGGTCGAGGTCCATTGCATCACAAGCCGAGAATGACAATCCGAGAATGGAGCAGAGTTCGAGAATGAACAAGCCGAGAATGACACTCCGAGAATGGAGCACAGTTCGGGAATGAACAAGCCGAGAATGGCACTCCGAGAATGGAGAAAAGTTTCGGGAATGAACAAGCCGGGAATGGCACTCCAAGAATGGAACACAGTTCGAGAATTAATAAGCCGGGAATGGCACTCAGAGAATGGAGCACAGTTTGAGAATGAACAAGCCGGGAATGGCACTCCAAGAATGAAACATAGTTCGGGAATGAACAAGTCGGAAATGGACAACTCTCACAACATCAATGGTTCGGAAATGGACTATCTCTCATCAGCAACGGTTTGGAAATGGACCACTCTCACATCAACAATGGTTCGGAAATGGACCACTCTCATATTAGTAATGGTTCGGAAATGGACTATCTCTCATCAGCAATGGTTCGGAAATGGACTATCTCTCATCATTAACGGTTTGGAAATGGACCACTCTCACATCAGTAATGGTTCGGAAATGGACCACTCTCACATCAGTAATGGTTCAGAAGTGGACTGTCTCTCACCAACAATGGTTCGGAAATGGACCACTCTCACATCAGCATGGTTCGGAAATGGACCACAATCACATCAGCTCGCCGAAAATGGCACTCCGAAAATGGAGCACGGTTCGGAAATGGACTAGTATCTCATCAGACGTCGAAAATGGCACTCCGGAAATGGAACACAGTTCGAAAATGGACCATTATCTCATCAGACGCCGAAAATGGCACTCTGAAAATGGAGCACGGTTCGGAAATGGACCACTACCCCTCACCGAAAATGGCGCTCCGAAAATGGAGCATGATTCGAAAATGGACTATCATCACATTAGCGACACTTCGAAAATGGGGTTAGCTCGTGTGGAGACTGATTTTGGTCGAGGTCCACAATCGAGATTGTCAATTTGTAGGGCGTGAGCGAATCCTGCAAAACAAGTAGAGCAAAGAAGAAGCTTACTGCCCACCGGTGTGGTGGAGACCGTATGCTCTCCGACGCTCAAGTTAGCCTAAGCAATAATCAATGTAAAATGAATAGATCAAGGCTTTTTAGGTACCTCAACCTTCGGTTGTATGCCGTGAGGGCGGTGTATATGTGTTTTGCCTTAGTATTAGGGGTAGCTTGAGTGAAGATGCCTCTTTGTCATTATTCTTTCTTCTTTTATAGGTCTCTTGGTATGGTCTTCCAGATCTTCCCGTTGGAGTCGTTATTAATGAGAGTTTAATTCAGGTGTTTCATGCTCGATGACTGACGATCTTCTCCTCTTCCCGGAACTGTTGACTTCATGGTGGTATTTATGAATTCAGATTCTCTCTTGATTTCTATAACGGGTGTCTGTGTGTTTAACGGGCTTGGACCCGTGTGTGATGTCTTCGTCTGTGGGCCCAGTTTGCTAATGGGCTTCTGGTCTTGCGGTGTAATGTCGTTTTTGCCCCTGGGGTCAATTTTGGCCCAAACAGTTTGTCCCCTACTCTCTGAGTCTGGTAATCCTAGGCTTGAAGAGTACTCGGCATGTCGTATGGATCTAGTGGATGGTTCCGGACGATCGAATCAGATAGTGGTTAGGAATATATTTGCTTGAATGTCGTGTAGTGCTGATAAGTATCGTGGTCTTTACTTGACTCGATATAAGTAGTCAAGGGATAATCCTCGGTTGATTAGACTCGATGGTAGCTTTGTGAGTAACATATTTAAGCATGTTGTGCAGGTAGTGAAAATCCATATATGACCATTGACATGTCGTGTAGATTGGGAATATTCTTTGCCCAGACATGGCCTTGGGAGGTCCCTGGGTGATTGGACCGGTTTTCCTGAGTATCTTTACTCGACACTGTTCGTATGAGATAAGTGAATTCCGTATTAGGTTTAGACTCGACTCGAGTAATTTGGGGAACGACCCTGGTTGACTGAACTGGGAAGTATTCAATGAGTGATTTCACTCGACATTGTCGTATGGGATGAGTGAATACCAAAACTTTGATTTGACTCGACATGAGTCATCTGGGGATGTCGTCTGTCGAGTGAACCGGGAGATGGTTCAGGAATGATTTCATTCGACTCTGTCGTATGGGGCGAGTGAATAATATAACTCTGATCTGACTAGACATGAGTCGTCTGGGGGATGTCCCCTGTCGACTGAACCGGGAAAAGGTTCAGGAATGATTTCACTCGACACTGTCGTATGGGGCGAGTGAATGCCATAACTCTGATTTGACTCGACAAGAGTCATCTAGGGGATGTCCCCTGTCGACTGAACTGGGAAGTGGTTCAGGAATGATTTCACTCGACATTGTCGTATGGGGCGAGTGAATAACATAACTCTGATTTGACTCGACAAGAGTCATCTGGGGGATGTCCCCTGTCGACTGAACCGGGAAGTGATTCAGGAATGATTCACTCGACATTGTCGTATGGGGCGAGTGAATAACATAACTCTGATTTGACTCGACAAGAGTCATCTGGGGGATGTCCCCTGTCGACTGAACCGGAAAGTAGTTCAGGAGTGATTTCACTCGACATTGTCGTATGGGGCGAATGAATAACATAACTCTGATTTGACTCGACAAGAGTCATCTGGGGGATGTCCCCTGTCGACTGAACCGGGAAGTGGTTCAGGAGTGATTTCACTCGACATTGTCGAATGGGGCGAGTGAATAACATAACTCTGATTTGACTCAGTGGGTGCCAAATTGTGGAGACTGATTTTGGTCGAGGTCCACAATCGAGATTGTCAATTTGTAGGGCGTGAGCGAATCCTGCAAAACAAGTAGAGCAAAGAAGAAGCTTACTGCCCACCGGTGTGGTGGAGACCGTATGCTCTCCGACGCTCAAGTTAGCCTAAGAAATAATCAATGTAAAGTGAATAGATCAAGGCTTTTTAGGTACCTCAACCTTCGGTTGTATGCCGTGAGGGCGGTGTATATGTGTTTTGCCTTAGTATTAGGGGTAGCTTGAGTGAAGATGCCTCTTTGTCGTTATTCTTTCTTCTTTTATAGGTCTCTTGGTATGGTCTTCCAGATCTTCCCGTTGGAGTCGTTATTAATGAGAGTTTAATTCAGGCGTTTCATGCTCGATAACTGACGATCTTCTCCTCTTCCCGGAATTGTTGACTTCATGGTGGTATTTATGAATTCAGATTCTCTCTTGATTTCTGTAACGGGTGTCTGTGTGTTTAACGGGCTTGGACCCGTGTGTGATGTCTTCGTCTGTGGGCCCAGTTTGCTAATGGGCTTCTGGTCTTGCGGTGTAATGTCGTTTTTGCCCCTGGGGTCAATTTTGGCCCAAACAGCTCGCCGAAAATGGCACTCCGAAAATGGAGCATGGTTCGAAAATGAACTTTCATCACATTAGCGACACTTCAAAAATGGGGTTAGCTCACCGAAAATGGCACTCCGAAAATGGAGCACGGTTCGAAAATGGACAGTCATCACTTCAGCAACGCCTCATAAATGAGGTTTAGCACGCCAGATACGGCATTCAGACACAACTGCGACACTCTAGGTATGGAAACGCAACCGCGACACCCTAGGTACGGGGTTTAGCACACCAGGTACGACATGTGGACTATTGAGGACTACCGCGACACCCTATGTACGGGGTTTAGCTCGCCAGGTATGGTATGTGGACTATTGTGGACTACCGCGACACCCTAGGTACGGGGTTTAGCACGCCAGGTACGGCATGTGGGCTATTGTGGACTACCGTGACACCATAGGTATGAGGTTTAGCACGCCAGGAATGGAACATCATCAAATTCAGTTCGGAGCAACAGGCAAACCAGGTGACAGCTGGCGAGCCAGGTAAGTAAAAATGCATTGCACGTACTTTGATAGGATTGTCATGGTCACACACTGCACAAGTCTCATCAAAGTAGGGGCGACTGTAGGCACTGCATTTTTGCATGTAAGTCCCGATGATGAGTCTCGTATAGAGACACTACCTCTTTGACTGTGAAAGCCGTGGGAAACGGACGTTGGAAGGGAAAAGGTCAAGAATTGACACTTGGTTGGATTTAACTCGTTGGATTAACTTCGGACTCGCTTGTTGGACCTCCGTTTCAAAGCACACCATTAGCCAAAACCCCCGTAAGACACAAACCATGTCCACATATCCCTAAAACCACACACCAAGCCCAATCCAAAATAATTAAAACATTTAAAATGCATGTCACAAATTAAATTAAAACCAATTAAAATTAAACTTAAATTAAATTAAATTCCCAAATTAAAAGATCCAAATTAAATTCCATAAATAACATTCCTAATTAAAATAAATCACATTCCTAATTAACGAAATCCTTTCCTTGTAATACACAAATTAAAAGATATCCCCCTAATTACACAATCTCCATTTCCTACCCAAATAAGGAGAGATGAGTGTGTTTTATTTGACAGGGGCAATCTCCATTTCCTACCCTAACCCACCATTATAAAAGAGA